>JASPKZ010003847.1:100000-422500 GCA_030220185.1 Diploptera punctata | reverse complement strand
ATATGGATGCGAAACAAGGACTCTTACTTTAAGGGAGAAGAAAATGTTACAAGTATTAAAGAATAAATTTCTTAGAAAATTTTTGGAGTAAAGAGAGAAGAACGTAGAAGACTGCATCACAGTTAGCTAGATGATCTTTATAGGAAACCAGATATAATAAGAATAGTTTAGTCTTGTAGGCTGAGATGGCAGGACAAGTGGCTCGAATGGGGAATAAAATATACGCATGGCAACTTCTTATAGGAAAACAGAGGGAAAGTGTCTAGTAGTTAGAGCAAGAATGAGGTGGCAGAATAACATTAACCGTGATTTGAGGGAAATAGATCACAGGGGATGATTGGAAGATATTGACTCAGGATAGGGATGTGTGGAGAGCTTATGTCCATGCGGACATGTGTATTATAGTGCCAGTGGGTTAGAGTATCACATTAAAAAATTAAATCAAAATATAAAAGATAAAATATGGAATGAAATACAAAATAAATGGGATTTCTTGAAAAGCAGAATAAGAAAAGTACCTAGGCCTATAGACATGTATAGGATGAGCAGTGGAGAAAATATTTGTATGTATGTATGTGTAGTCCTGAGTGTAATTTTTTGTCAAGGTTATTTTCTGTGTTCACTCACAAGGATAGATGATTATTTGTAAAAAAATATTATTTTTTTTGCAAATGCCCCAGGTTATCTTTCGACATTTCTGGTAATCTCTCCTGGCATGACGTACATGTAACTCACTTCTGAGGTTGGGGCGCCTGGAAGCCGGGGTTACGTTGCCCCGATGATATGATGGGTGATGATGGTGATAGTGGTGCGCCAGGAGAGTCCCTAATCCTAAGCTTAATCTAAGATGAATATGAATGATGATGATTGCGATGGCCATATGATTTCGGGGACCGTTTGGCCTTAAAAAACCCCGATAAAACCTCACCCAGAAAAACTGTCCCGACCGGGGAAGTGGCTGAATACAAATAGGCCTACCTAGGAACAATACTTACAAGTAGGAATTAGATGCACAAAGAAATTAAACATAGGCTCAATTTTGGAAATTCATGTTATTATGTATTACAGGACTCTTGTCGTCCCAACTCTCTCTCTCTCTCTCTCTCTCTCTCTCTCTCTAACTAAATGGCTAACTTAACTAACTCACTGGCACTATCAAACCAGCAGGTTCATGGCCGCGCGGACATAAGCTCTCCATATATCCCTATCCTGAGCTAATGTTTTCCAATCATTCCTTGTATAATATAATTTCCTCAACTCATGGTTAATGTTAATTCTACTACCTCATTCGAGGTCTACAAACTGGGCGTTTTCCCCACTGGTTTTCGTACAAGAAGATTCCACGCAAGTCTTTCATTCCCCATTCGTGCCACATGTCCTGCCCATCGCAGTCTACGAGACTTTAAATTGTTTTAATTATATCTGGCTTCCTATAAAGACCATGTAGTTCACTGTTATGTAGTCTTCTCCATTCACCTGTCTGTTCATTTCTCTTTGGTCAGCTCTCTCTCTCTCTCTCTCTCTCTCTCTCTCTCTCTCTCTCTCTCTCTCTCTCTCTCGCTCTCTCTCTCTCTTTCTTTCTCTCTCTTAAAAAGAAAGATGATGATGATAATAATAATAATAAATAATAATAGATAGAAGATCATCGGTTGATTAATGTCTCTGACATCGTTCGATTCTAATAGCCTAAACCTAATAATAATAATAATAATAATAATAATAATAATAATAATAATAATAAAGTTATGTAGATAGGAAATAACACTATGAGGTTTTTTAATATTGTTTATTTTTATTATTTCATGAAGTATGAGGTGAGTGAAATAATAAAAAATAAACAATAATAATAATAATATTAATAATAATTTTTATTTATATCACAATTTTAATGTTTACACAACTTTGTGTGCCTAAAGTTTATTCATAAATAATAATAATAATAATAATAATAATAATAATAATAATAATAATAATAATAAAAATAATAATAAAATATAATAATAATAATAATAATAATAATAATAATAATAATGTAGCGGAGGCAACTTGGATTGTGATTGACAGATGCAGGCAGTGTGCGGCAGTATATTCTATTCATAATTTTTCATCCGCACTAGTCTAAAAATAATTTGCATACTGTACAAAAATGTAAACCATAACCCCATTATAAAAGTTGAACAATGGAATCTTGGTGTGGTGGGAGGGAGTTATGTTAATACAGTAGATAACAAGTGTGATTGAAATATTGGCATAACACCACCAGGGCGAGGGTTAAAATGTGCGGACACGCGTTTTAGGATGCTCTAGCGATATGTTATTAATATCAGCTTACAAACAATATGTCAGCCAATTGATGGGAAGGTCTAAAGTAAACATGATTCAGTTGCAAATGCACCCGCCTCGATGCACATAACCTGTCTGCTGGGCGCCGATAGCGTGGGTGTTGATTCTACGTGACCGCACTTCGTGACGTCACACACATATCACCAAATTATGCTACACATCCACGTTCAACAAACCACCGGTTTTTTTTATTAACACCATTTTGTCAACTCATCGTTGTGCATGCGGTCATGGCGATTAAAACAGGAACTAAATAATAATGTTTTTGTTTATTCAAACTCTCAACTGTCGATACAGGGCTGGTGACATTAGCGAATTTCGAAGAAATGTACCTATTGAGATGTCCGTCGCAGTGGCGTAGTCGGTAGAGTCCCTAGCTTCTACTCCGACGACCCGGGTTCGATTCCTGTTGGGGTAGGGGATTTTAAATCTCCACCTTGGGTCTGGGTGGTGCGTGTGTGTCATGCCCTTGTGTCTAGGGTGAGAATTAAAGAAAGTTAACAAACAGGTAAAAACAAACAAAGAAAAAGGTAAAACAATAAGGAAAACCAGTGCACTCCGGCGACCCGGGTTCGATTCCTGGCGGGGTAGGGGATTTTAAATCTCCACCTTGGGTCTGGGTGTGTGTCCTGTCTTATGTTTGTATGTGTGAATAAAATAAAAAGGTTAACAAAGGTAAAACAATAAATAATAGTTAAAAAAAACTAAAAGAACACGCTTTATTAGAAAACTAAAAAATGAAAAATAATTTTAATTTCCAGTACGCTTGGGATAAAATAAAGTGGTCAACAAAAAAATCATCTCCAACACATATAGAATAAAATTAGAGTTATCAACAAAAAGAAAATAATTTTACCATCAAAAGCGTGGGGTGCTCTATATCAATTAATATATTTGATAATGAACAGATATTGGTAAAAGTAAGCTCTCTAAGAAGAAAATGTAAAAATCATAAAAATCACCCCACGCTTTTGATGGTAAAATTATTTTCTTTTTGTTGATAACTTTAATTTTATTCTATATGTGTTGGAGATGATTTTTTTTGTTGACCACTTTATTTTATCCCAAGTATACTGGAAATTAAAATTATTTTCCATTTTTTAGTTTTCTAATAAAGCGTGTTCTTTTAGTTTTTTTAAAAACTATTATTTATTTTTTTGGTTTTAATATTTTACAGAATAAGATAAAAATGTAAATATCTTAAATTCGATACTATGAGCTAAAAGTAATACTCTTCTATAAAAAAAAACCCTCTCAGCCGGATTTGAACCAGCGACGTATGGATTACTGAAATTATATACCACTAAGAGTCACTGCTCTACCAACTGAACTCTTACAACGATTGACTAAAAACTCTACAAGTCTGCAACCTATTATACCAGTTTTCATTTTTTTGATTTTAGGATGATTCTGGCCAGGATTTTTGAAACAAAATATGAAATTATTGTATTGTCACGGGTCCTCTACACGTATACAAAGTTTCAAGTCGATTCATTGTTTCTAAGTGGGTGAAAATCGCGTTGAAAGATTCCGTTACATTGATACAAAAACACGTTTTTATGAAATTATTGTATTGTCACGGGTCCTCTACAAGTATACAAAGTCTCAAGTCGATCCGATGATTTTAAGTGGGTGAAAAATCGCTTTGAATTTGAAAGATTCCGTACATAGATAGATAGATAGATAGATAGATAGATACAGGTCAAGCTAATATAAAGCGTGTAAAAAGGAAGAACAGTATAAACGAAAGAAAAAGAGAGAAAAAAAGAGATTGTTTTCACGAAATAACTCTTTATTATAAACTAATAACCGCCGTGCGCTCCTACGTTAAATAAATTAAAAGTAATGTGTTTTTTTTTATGTTTAGTTGAACAAGTAAAAGGAAAAATAATTATAAATTTATATCTTAATTATTTTTAGATACCTCGTGCTGAAAATGAATATGTTTTTATGTTTAGTTGAATAAGAAAGGAAAAATAATTACGGTATACGTTGTATCGTAATTATTTTATGATACCCATACTGATTGATAAACTAAATTGGAAATCACTCGTGGCATTACTTATGAGAATTTGGAAATCAAGAGTGGCATTTGTTAGGACTATTTAACGAATAAAATTAAGTTGTTTACTCACAAATCATTGTTTAACTATAGTTATTTTAAAATATTTATATATTTAATGTGAATGGCGATGTTTGAAAACAAATGAGAAACGATTGGTACGCTTCATCTGCTTCTTTTGTTTATCACTGCAACAAGATCATACTATTTATTGCCAAAGGAACGTAATATTGTAAGAATGCTCTCTAGTGGAGAAAAAATGAAACACATCAAACTGTATATTAATTCATTTCTGATGTCGTATGATGTAAATATGACAATTATATTTTTCTGGATTGTTACCTGGGAAAAAATACATTTAAGAAAGTGCAAACAGTGGTTTCTTTTTTTGGTGGTATAATCAATTGCTACAAATGTTTTTATATTAACTCCCGCATGCGGCATATGTTGACATTCATGCACTATATATACAATCTGGTAGCCGTGTTTCTAACAGGCTCAGTCACTGCAAAATAATGGTCAGACCTGTTCAGAATATTAAAAAGGGGAGCTTTCTTTATATTGGTAAATTTAATATTGATAAATATTTGGTGAAACACGACTGTGATTGGTTGTAAAACAGAAATCATTGAAACGTGATTGGTCATTGACTCCCATTTGGGGCATGAGTTAAATAGTCATTATTAACATCAATAACAAAACAAAATTATTAACAATATGGAATCCAATATCTTCTTCTACTTCTTCGTTACGGTTTAGGCTTGTATTTACTAGCCTGTTCCGGCTCCAAATTGCTGCTGCTTCCATCTCTTCTTTGGTCTTCCCAAACTTCTTTTTTCCTCGTGGTGAATAATTATTGTATGCTGCTTTTGGTATTCTGTTCTCAGTAATCCTTGCTAAGTGTTCATTCCAGTTTGTTCTGTATTTCACTATTGTTGTGTTTAATTCCTCTGCTTTCAGTTGGTGTCTTATTTTTGTGTTTTTTTTTTGTCTGTTCTTTGATATCCTGCTATTGGTCTGAGGGATTTAATTTCAGCGCTTGTATTCTGGCAGATTGTTGTGTTGCCACTTCCAAGTTTTGGGTCCATAAGTAATAATAGGAACTGCCATTGCCTCGTATAATTTCGTTATATAGTCTTTTCTGGCTTTATTTTATAAACATAAAATATTTATTTTATAACTATAAAATATAAAATTGATTGCTCCTTTTTATAAATGATCAGTTGAAGTTCGTTGAATTAAGTTGACATGTTAGATGAGAAACATGAATGATCTGTTGGAATCCCAACTGTTACAAATTCTCGTGATATTGAAAAATGATGACTTTTTTGACGTTTATTTTGATTGAATTTGTGGCAAGTGGCAGGTTTTATTCGTGAGATCAGAGATGTATGCCATAACCATTGGCAACTCATTCCGTGAGGAGGGAAGGAATTATAATAAATCAAAGGAACAGTTGCTATTATCCTTTTGACTGGAGGTGGGAAGGCATATCGTATGTTCTAATTACTCGTTTTCTTGAGAGCCCTTAGGGCTCTCGGGATACCGCACTCGAGTCGTTCCATACTCCAAACGTCAACTTATGACAAATCGCCATCTCCTCTACATCGCTACTTATTCTCTCTCTCTCTCTCTCTCTCTCTCTCTCTCTCTCTCTCTCTCTTTCTCTTTCTCTTTCTTTCTCTCTCTCTCTCTCTCTCTCTCTCTCTCTCTCTCTCTCTGTCTCTCTCTTTTACACTTTCTCAATAACTTAGAAGTACTGAATAATCTTACACTATGCAGTGGCGTGCACACAACTGGGTTTCTTATGAAATTAATTAAATTAATTTAGACTTTAAGACTCACCCCATAATCTAATATATAAAAATGATTGTTTATTTGTTTGTCCTTATTTTATGCGCTGCCATAGCGTTCATTCGAATGTGATTGGGCTTTTTGCAAAATGTTCGGGAATTTCCCGGGAAGATTATCTATTATATAAAAATATGTTTGTTTGATTATTTGTTGGTTTGTTTGTTTATTCGTCCTTTTTGCGCGGCCATACCGTTGATCCGATTGTGATGGGGATTTTTGCAAAATGTTCAGGAGATTCCCGGGATGAACATAGGCTATAATAGAGTTGACACACTCAACTCCTACACATTTAAAACCCCTTTGTAGTGAAAAACGTGAAAAAGTCCCTTTTTTTACCCTTAAATGGCTTACGCTGCCTAAACCATAACAAATGCACGAAATTATTGTGCACAGAATTGAATATCTCAAAATATCTCTACAAAAAGTCCGCGACGGCATATGTTTATATTTTACAAATAACAGACAATAGCATTTTTGTCTTTCATTGATGCCAAGGAGATCGGGATAAGTAGATTCCCGGGCAAGGATGTGCTGCCATACCATTCATCCGATTGTCATGGTTTTTTTTTTGCAAAATGTTCAGGATTTTCGCGGGAAGGTTATAGGTTATAAGAGAGTTTTTAATGCTCAAGCCCTTCACCCCTAAAAAAAAGCCTTCTGTAGTGAAAAAAAAACGTGAAAAAATGCCGCTTTTTGTAAGCTTAAATGGCTTATGCTGCCTAAAACCATAACAAATACACGAAATTATTGTACACAGAATTGAATATCTCAAAAAAAAAAAAAAAAAACTCTACAGAAAAGTCGGCGACAGCATATGTTTGTCTTTTAAGGATAACTCACAATAACCATTTTTCTCTTTCATTGATGCCAAGAAGATCGGGATAAGTAGATTCCCGGACAAGCATAGTAGGCACGGCGGGTATTTTTTTATTGATAACTTAAAATAACGATTTATTTCTTTCAGCTGATTTATGCCAAGTACATCGGGATGCGTTGGTTCCCAGGCAACACCAGGTAATCAGCACGGGGTATCTAAAAATAATTACGATATCAATTTATATTTATTTTTCCTTTTACTTATTCAACTAAATGCAAAAAAACACATAATTTATTTAGGTGTAGCAGGCGCACGCCGGGTATTAGCTAGTAAAATATAAAATATTTGCAATACTCAACCCCTTTACCCTTAAAAATCACTCTTTGTAGTGAAAAAGTGAATAAAACCATTTTTTGGACGCTTAAATGGCTTACACTGTCTAAACCATAACAAATATGCAAAATAATGTATACAGAATTGAATATCTCAAAAAAAAAAAACTACAAAAGTCTCCGACAACAAATGTTTAGCTTTTACGGATAACTCACAATAACCCATTTTTTGTCTTTCATTGATGCAAAGAAGACCGGGATAAGTAGATTCTCAGGCAAGCGTAGCAGCGCACGGCGGGTATTCTTTTACGGATAGCTCACAATAACGAATTTTGTCTTTCAGTTCATTTATGCCAAGAAGATCGGGATAAGTAGATTCCCGGGCAACGCCGGGTTATCAGCACGAAGTGTCTAAACATAATTACGACTTTTTTTTTCTTTTACTTATTCAACTAAACATAAAACACATTAACTTTCGACTTTCAGCTCATGTATGCAAAAAAAAAAAAATCGGTTCCCAATCAACGCCAGGTAATCAGCACGGGGAATCTAAAAATAATTACGATATACATTTATAAAATTATTTTTTCTTTAACTTATTAATCTAAACATAAAATCACATTCATTTTCACTTATTTAGGCGTAGCAGCGCACGGCGGGTATTCTTTTACGGATAGCTCACAATAACGAATTTTGTCTTTGAGTTCATTTATGCCAAGAAGATCGGGATAAGTAGATTCCCGGGCAACGCCGGGTTATCAGCACGAAGTGTCTAAACATAATTACGACTTTTTTTTTCTTTTTCTTATTCAACTAAACATAAAACACATTAACTTTCGACTTTCAGCTCATGTACGCAAAAAAAAAAAAAAAAAAAAAAAAAAAATATATATATATATATATATATATATATATATATATATATATATATAAATATCGGTTCCCGATCAACGCCAGGTAATCAGCATGGGGAATCTAAAAATAATTACTATAGCATATACCTTTATAATTATTTTTTCTTTAACTTATTAATCTAAACATAAAATCACATTAATTTTCACTTATTTAGGCGTAGCAGCGCCACGACGGTTATTCATTAGTTGTAAACACATTGAAGACCAGTTTCGATACATTACGTATCATTCTCGATTCCATCTAACATAATGATATATATATTGAAGATCTATTTCGATACTATAATGATACTGAGAAAACAAAAATTAATGTCTGAACCAGGAATCGAACCGTGGATCTCTAGTTCTCCAGACTAGTGTACAACCCACTACACCAATTCTAGACTTGGCACAAGCATTAACAATTCTTTCCACATATTAAAATCTATATATCTCGTTTCGTCCGCTGTCAGGTATGTGTCACTATCATCCCCAACGGCCGGCTTCGTTTAGAAGTAGGCCTATCTATATTTGAGAATTTTATACCATCACTTTTTTATAAGCAGTAAACGATGTTATTTAACATTTTCCAATACTGTTTATTTTAACACAGTTCCAATAATGAATCATATTATAATATTATAGGGCCTAATGATATTGTGAAAAAGAAAATTGACTGAATCAGGAATCGAACCGTGGATCTCTAGTTTTCCAGACTAGTGTGCAGTCCACTACACCATTCTAGGACTTGGCACAAACATTAACAATTCTTTCCACATATACAAAGCTATAATTTTAATTTCGTCTGCTGTAAGGTAGGTGTCACTACAATCGCCAACGGCCGGCTTCGTTTGTTTAGAAGTATTTATATTTGACTATTTAACTCATGCCACAAATGTTAGTCAATGACCAATCACGTTTCAATGAATGTTGTTTTACAACCAATGACAGTCGTGTTTCACCTCGCTCTTTATCGATTTCTCTTTATCAGCTCCTGCTTTTGTGATAAAGAAAGCTCCTCTTTTTTAATGTTCTGAACAGGTCAAAGCATTATTTTTGTCCAACAAATACGTTGAATATAGCAAATAATGAAAAGATTCCTTGATTTTACTGAGTTGTTTACTAAAAAAATAAATGAATAACCCGTAATGTTGATTATGATATATATATATATATATATATATATATTTGATGTGTTTCATTATTTTTCCACTTGGGTGCACTCTTACAATATTGCGACCTTATTTGGCAATAAATAATATAATCAAGCAGCAGTAAATGAACATAACCTCACATTTCTGATTTGTTTTCAAACATCGCCGTTTACATTAAATATATAAATATTTCAAAATAAATATATTTAAACAATGTTTTGAGAGTAAACATCTTAATTTTATTCGTTAAATAGTCCTAACAAATGCCACTCTTGATTTCCGAATTCTATAGATAAATTCACTCCTCACTTCGTGAGTCGAGAATTTATCGATAATTTGGAAATCACTCGTGGCATTACTTATGAGAATTTTACACCACCACTTTTATAAGCAGTAAACGGTGTTATTTATCATTTTCCAATACTTTTAGGCCTATTTTAACACTCAGCAAATCGAATTTATGGCCCGATTTTGCTGGTTTAGGCCTATGGAATTATCTATTTTGTTAATCCTTATATTGGAGAAACTAAATTTCTTATGACAGCTTATTTAAATGTGTCACACTGCAGAGAAAACAAACCATACATAACAGTAACGTATTGCATATTGTTGCATAATCTCACACACATTTAAATAATTTCCACCCAGTTGTTTAATCTCCTCTACTTACTCATCTCTCTTTGGTGCAACATTTTTTCTAACAACTCTATTATCAAATGTTCTTAATCTTTTCTCCTTCCTTAAAATAAGAGACCATGTTTCGCATCCATATAATATAACAGGGAGAATAACAGTTTTATATGTTTAAATTTATGGGACGCGGTTAATTCCTTGCCTCTAGTCCCGATGGTTCAAACCCGGCCCGGGTCTATGGATTTTTAGGACGAAAAGATCGAACGGAAAAGTCCTCCGGGAATGACTTAACGCCCTACGTCTCGAATTTGGTGATTTATAGACTCTTAAAATAACCGGAACCCTGAATAAAAAAGCTCTGTGCAAAATTTAACTGACCTTCACCCTTCCAAGTAATATCTTGTCTAATAGATGTCTCAATGAGCCTGTGTACTAATCACGTGTCTCACTAATTGACACCTGTAGGTAAATAAGCGTAAATAAATTAGCTTGTTAAATAACTTCCGCAAGTTAGCAACGTTTGTCCCCACGCGGGGCGTATGGAATATATGAGGCCTACATATATTTTTTTAAAATTAAACTTAACCCAAATTTCAGAACATGGGAATAATTTTTTAAGATAATTTCTTATGAAAAGACCGGGAGTCGAACCCGACGTCGTGAAGTGTAGTTAGAAGATCTAATCACAATGGCACGAGATTGGTAGATTAACTGACTTCTCTTAAATACAGTGTAGGAAAAAAAAAACTTATTTAACAAATGAGGGTAATTTTGAAGAAGTTTGTGTATTCAAATTCTAGGTACAGTAATTACAAACAGAATGAGGCGCATAAATATTAAACCATAGGCTACTCTGGAATTGCATGGTATTATGTATTACAGAGATTCTTGTCATAACTTCTCTAAAAAAAAAAAAAAAAAAAAACGTTAACCTGAAAATACATAAAACTGTTATTCTCCCAATTATATGGTTGCGAAACATGGACTCCTACTTTAAGGGAGGAGAAAATATTACGAGTAAGTTAGTTAGTAAGGTAGATCACGCCACTGTTTTATTCTTGCGTAAAGATGATTGGAAACGTGGATTTTATAGTAGTGGTGAAGAATTCCTCAGAGTCATGGAAGGAGTAAGGGGGGCGGGAGGGAAGGGGGAGATTGTAACATTGTCTGTGTCAGCCATCTTGTTATTGTAATCTATAGCAAGAGCCACAATACTGTAATTACTGTCAAAATGACATTCTCTGTAATGAGGCACTGGTAATTGTTCTCTTACTCCTTCTACTCACTCGCACTTATCATTTCCAGATTCCTCACTTTATTTCGCCAAGTATCTAATCTAACTAACTCACTCGCACTATCGAACTTGTAGGTTCATAGTCACGCGGAATAAGCTCTCCATACATTCCTATCCCGGACTAATGTTTTCCAATCATCCGCTGTATAATCTACTTCCCTCAAATCATGGTTAATCTTATTCTCCCAAATCTATTTTCATTTCTTCTAGTTCCTCTATTATTAGGCCTATTCTTATTTAATACCAGCGAATATAAATACGAGTAATAATGTAATATGATGTTGAGTGATTCCGGGTTCTGTGGCCGTGGTCCATAGTTGGTGTTGATACCAGACGTTTCGCCCTCAACTGCGGAGGGCATCTTCAGTGGCGAGTGCTTCTAGGCGTGTTTCCTGGTCGGAAGCTCTACTTAGAGTGAACGCTGCGGGTGTTGTATTGATACTAGTGGTGGGAGCAGGGTGAGCGGGCGTGGCTCTTGCTGATTGGCTAATGGTCGTCTCCTTGTTGTCCCTAGTGTTGATGCATTTATTTTCTAGTGTACGGTACCAGGCCTTAGACAGTTTAATACCTTCCTCTTTTCTGTTAATATTTTCCTTATGCTTGTGTATTTCTATAGCCTCTCGATATAATCTAGGGAAATAATAGGAAGTTGTGGCTAAAACTTGTGTATCATCGAATAGAATCTGGTGTCCATTATAATGGCATGTTCTGCTACAGCCGATTTATCCATTTCTCCTTGTCTGCAGTTTCTTTTGTGTTCTGATAAACGGGTGGCTATACTTCTTTTTGTGGTCCCTATGTATGGTTTACCACACGAACAAGGAAGTCGATATACGCCGCAAGTGGAGAGAGGTGGCCGAGGATCCTTAGCTGAGCGAAGGCAGTCTTCTATTTTTCTGTAGGTCTGTAAACTGTTTTTATGTTGTATTTTTGTAGGAGTTTTCCGATACGATCTGTGACTCTTTGTACATATGGTAAGTAGGCTATGCTGGTTGAGGGTGTGTTATCCATTCTGACGTGCTGTCTTCGTGGATGTATGGTTTGTCTTATTTCCTTGGATGTGTAGCCATTTTTCTGGAAACAATTGAACAGATGGTGTTGTTCTTGTTTAAGGGTTGTGGTTGGCATAACTTAGTCGCTCTGTCGAACAGTGTCTTAATGACACCTCGCTTTTGTCTTGGATGGTGGTTAGAGTCTTTGTGCAGATATCGGTCTGTGTGTGTAGGTTTTCTGTAACTGTATGTTTGAATTTCCCCATTGCCAGTCCTTATTATTTGAACTCCAGGAAAGGAAGTCTTCCATTATCTTCTTTTTCCACAGTGAACTGTATTTTGTTGTGTCTGCTGTTAAGGTGTTGAAGGAAACGTTCCAATTCTTCACTGCCATGTCTCCATACTACGAATGTGTCATCAACATAGCGAAACCAATGTTCTGGAGACTTGGGAGAAGATAATGGAAGACTTCCTTTCCTGGATGTTCAAATAATAAGGACTGGCAATGGGGAAATTCAACATACAGTTTACAGAAAACCTACACACACAGACCGATATCTGCACAAAGACTCTAACCACCATCCAAGACAAAAGCGAGGTGTCATTAAGACACTGTTCGACAGAGCGACTAAGTATGCCAACCACAACACCTTAAACAAGAACAACACCATCTGTTCAATTGTTTCCAGAAAAATGGCTACACATCCAAGGAAATAAGACAAACCATACATCCACGAAGACAGCACGTCAGAATGGATAACAACACCCTCAACCAGCATAGCCTACTTACCATATGTACAAAGAGTCACAGATCGTATCGGAAAACTCCTACGAAAATACAACATAAAAACAGTTTACAGACCTACAAGAAAAATAGAAGACTGCCTTCGCTCAGCTAAGGATCCTCGGCCACCTCTCTCCACTTGCGGCGTATATCGACTTCCTTGTTCGTGTGGTAAACCATACATAGGGACCACAAAAAGAAGTATAGCCACCCGTTTATCAGAACACAAAAGAAACTGCAGACAAGGAGAAATGGATAAATCGGCTGTAGCAGAACATGCCATTATGAATGGACACCAGATTCTATTCGATGATACACAAGTTTTAGCCACAACTTCCTATTATTTCCCTAGATTATATCGAGAGGCTATAGAAATACACAAGCATAAGGAAAATATTAACAGAAAAGAGGAAGGTATTAAACTGTCTAAGGCCTGGTACCGTACACTAGAAAATAAATGCATCAACACTAGGGACAACAAGGAGACGACCATTAGCCAATCAGCAGAGCCACGCCCGCTCACCCTGCTCCCACCACTAGTATCAATACAACACCCGCAGCGTTCACTCTAAGTAGAGCTTCCGACCAGGAAACACGCCTAGAAGCACTCGCCACTGAAGATGCCCTCCGCAGTTGAGGGCGAAACGTCTGGTATCAACACCAACTATGGACCACGGCCACAGAACCCGGAATCACTCAACATCATGATTACCGGCCGTGAAAGCCTGCATTCAACTAATAATGTAATAATAATATGTTTTTTCGTTTAGTTGAATAAGTAAAAGGAAAAATAATTATAAATGTAGGCCTATATCGTTATATCGGCCGCGGTGACCTAGTGGTTATACTCCTTGCCTCTGGTCCCGAGGGTCGCGGGTTCAAACCCGGCCGGGGTAGATTATTTTTTTTAGAATGGAAAAATCCAAGGAGCAAGTCCTCCGGGAGGGACTTTAAGCCGTGGGTCCCGAGTCTGAAGATTTTCAGGCTCGTAAAAGATTCTTAAGCCTGAATGAAAAGGCCTCTAAGTAAAATTTACCGAATTTTCCCGTCCTAGTACTACCTTGGTTTCCTATAGATGTCAGTATGAGGCGGAACGCTGACCACGGACCACTCAAATGACATCTATACGAAAACAAGTGTAACTAAATTAGTATGATTCAAATTCTTCCCTATAGGGGGGAGAGCGCCTAAATCTCTGTTAAGGGAAACATGGGGTTACAAGAAAGAAGAATATCGTTATTATTTTTAGATACACCGTGCTGATTACCCAGCGTTGCCCGGGAATCTACGTATCCCGATTTACTTAGCATAGGCCTAAATGAGCTTAAAGTCAAAATTCGATATTTTGAGTTATCCGTAAAAGAGTACCCGCCGTGCGCTGATAAGCTTGCTCGGGAATCTATTTATCCCAATCTTCTTATCATTAATGAAATTTACAAATGGTTATTGTGAGTTATTCGTAAAAGATGAACATATGCTGTCGCGGACTTTTTTGAAATATTCAATTCTGTGTACCTCAATTTTGTGTCTTTGTCATGGTTCAGGCAGTGTAAGCCAAAAAACTAGTTTTTCACGTTTTTCACTACAAAGGGTGATTTTTAAGGGAGAAAGACTTGGGCATTAAAACTGTGTTATAGCCTGTAATATTTCAGGGAAAATCCTGAACATTTTGCAAAAAAAAAAAACCATCACAATCGGTATGGCAGTACACGCTTGGCCGGGAATCCATATTGAAAAATGGCTATTGTGAGTTATCCGTAAGAGATAAACATATGCTGTCTCGGACTATTTGTAGAGTTTTTTGAAATTCAATTCTGTGTACATTAATTTTGTGTATTTGTAATGGTTTATGCAGCGTACGCCATTTGATTATCAAAAAAAGAGACTTTTATCACGTCTTTCACTACAAAGGGTGGTTTTTAAAGGTGTAGAAATTGAGTATCACAACTCTCTTATAGCCTATATTCATCTCGGGAATCTCCTGAACATTTTGCAAAAAAACTACATCACTATCGGATGAAGGGTATGGCAGAGCATAAAATACAAACAAACAAACAAACAAACAAACAAACAAACAAACATTAATTCTTATAATTATATATTCCCATCCACCGCTGTGGTCTCGAGGTAGCGTGCTGCCTTGTTACGCAGCGGGTCCGGGTTCGATTCCCGGTCGGGACAGGCTCCTGGGTGAGGTTTTTTTCGGGGTTTTTCCTCACCTGTAAGACAAGTGTCAGGGAAGTTTAGGGCCCAACGGTCCCCGAAATCATCCTTAACATTATCATCATCATCCTTCACTGGTGTGGAAAGCAACGGGAAGCTACCACATCTATAATTCCCTAATAAAGCTGCAAAGCATAGCATGAAAATATTATGATTGCAGCGAAAGACCTGCCTTCGGGCAGAATTACTATGGATGGATATATCCACATTCCCAATTCATAATCAAGAAATAGGAAATCAATTAATTAATTATGTTTATAAACTATTCTTTATGCTGTCTAAATAATAAATACATTTACACTTACAAGGCAGAGCTTCCCTTATTATAGGTAAGTTTAGTTTCACGACCATCCCTTAATAACACTGAGCAACAGAAAATTTAAATCGAAAACATTTGTTGTCTACATTATTAAGATTAGAATTTATTGTACTTTCTCTTTACCTTATTATATATTTTTATCTAATTTCTTTTAATTATGAATTATATTTTAGAATGTTTTTTTTTTTTACTTTTTCTGTATGTGAGGGGGCTTTACGTCTTTCAATTTTTTTGTCTCAGAAAGAAAAAATATGAGATTCTGGTAGTATTTTTTCTCCTGAATTATAATATGATATCGGGTTTTCTCCATCACGCAAGGTTTCCGAGAGACATGCATTTATAATTTCAAACACTTTAATATTTTCTACATTCGTAACTACACAACATTCGAACATTCGGACTCACCTAGAAAGTAAGAAATGACAATTTTCTGCTATATTTCGCCTGTGGAGCATCCCTCTTGTTGGTCCAATTATAATCGGCCAGCATATTAGGATTCAATTTGCCTTGATATCTCTTTTCCATAGCTGAAATCTCCTGATGAAACTGTTCCCCGTGCTCATCGCTCACTGCGCAAAGATAATAAATGGACGAAAAAACGTTTATTAAAAATTATTATTTAAATCCATTAATTGAAATTGAAATAAAAAAACTGGGTGAATGAGGAATTTCGAATACATAGGCCCTATTTGAAAACACGATAAAAACTGCATTAAGTACAACTATTGGTACTCATGAGACAAAAATCATGTTGACCAGTGTTATTATTGTTATAATTTTGGCTGTTGTAAACCCTCATTCTTGGTCCATCAACTGGCAGTTTTCCTTCTGACTTTCCTAGAAAGTTTCCATGCCCCTCTCTCATTCCTCATTCGTGCCACATGTATTGCCCATCATATTCTCCGAGATTTAACTTTTCTTATTATATCTGGCTTCCTATAAAGATAGTGTAGCTTACTATTAAGTAGTCTTCTGATTCGCCTGTCTTTTCATCTCTCTTTGGTCCAAAATTTTCTTAAGAACTTTATTCTCAAATATTCGTAAATTTTTCTCCTCCCTTAAAGGAAGAGTCCATGTTTTGCATTTATATAGTTGAGAGAATAATAGTTTTATATAGGCCTACAGTACTTTCAGTTAGCCTAAGCTTTTTTTGAGACAAGTTGAGAACACAAGAGTCGCTGTATGCATAACAGTATGTATTTCCAGAATTCCAGAATTGGACCTAAGTTTCTCTTTTCCCTTTACTCTATATTTAACTTGATTTGAATATGTATATATATATATATATAATATATATATATATATATATTGTTCATCGCTGGGATCTCGAGATAGGGTACTGCTTTGTCACGCAGCGCATCCGGATCCGATTCCCGGTCGGGAGAAGCTTCCTGGGTGAGTTTTTTTTCGGGGTTTTTCCTCACCTGTAAGACAAATGTCAGGAAGCTTTGAAGCCCAAATGGTCCCCGAACACAATCTGGTCATCATCATTATCATCATCATCATCCCACGGCGTAGAAAGCAAGGGAAGCTACCACACCTATAATTCCCTAGTAAAGCTACAAAGCATAGCATGAAAATGCTATGATTGCTGTGAAGGACTTGCCCTAGCGCAGAACACTGTAAAATAGAATACTCGTAATCTCCTTTCCTCCGTTAAAGTAAAGTTACATCTATTAAATCAGGGGCGCCCAAACTATGGACCGCGGGCCCGATACGCCCCTCCATCACATTCTATCTGGCCTTAGTAAACTTTAGAATTCTAATTCTAATAAGTGAAAATAAGCTAAGGATAGGTCTATCATATTGGTCTATCATCAGTGGAACAAGAACTTGTAAAAATATGTTTTAACAACATAACGAAAAGTAACAAATAAACACACGCTTATAATAATAATAATAATAATAATAATAATAATAATAATAATAATAATAATAATAATAATAATAATAATAATAATAATAATAAACAATAATAATAATAAATTTATTTTACGTAGTAGGTTTCACAATATTTCACATCATCCTGCGCCCAATTAATCTATCATTCTCCACCACTCTCTATCATCCCAATCTCCATCGTTCAATTCGTTTTCCCCTCATGCTTTCAAAACACCATCAATGCACGTTATTTTTGGCCGTCCTCTTCTTCTTCTATCAAGTATCACCCATTCTATTATAGTGTTCTTCTTGATGATCAGCCTTCAGTCATTCTTTTTAGATGACCATACCATTGTGTTTGTTGTCATGAAATTCACAATTGAAGTTTGAGCATTCATATTTTGTTTAATTACATTGTTTCTTATTGTATCTCTTTTCCTTCTTCTTCTTCTTCTTCTTCTTCTTCTTCTAATACTTACTTACTTACTCACTGGCACTATCGAACCCGTAGGTTCATGGCTGCGCGGACATAAGCTCTCCATATATCCCTATCCTGAGATAATTCTTTCCAATCATTCCCTGTATAATCTACTTCCCTCAAATCATAGTTAATGTTATTCTCCCACCTCATTTTTGGTCTACCAACTGGGCGTTTTCCCTCTGGCTTTCCTACAAGGAGCTTCCATGCAAGTCTCTCATTCCCCATACGTGCAACGTGTCCTGCCCATCGCAGTCTACGAGACTTAACTGTTCTTATTATATCTGGCTTCCTATAAAGACCAAGTAGTTCATTGTTATGTAGTCTTCTCCATTCACCTGTCTGTTCATCTCTCTTTGGTCCAAAAATTTTCCTAAGTACTTTATTCTCAAATACTTGTAATCTCCTTTCCTCCCTTAAAGTAAGAGTCCATGTTTCGCACCCATATAATATAACTGGTAGAATAATAGTTTTATATATTTTCAGTTTAACATTTTTAATAATAATATAATAATAATAATAATAATAATAATAATAATAATAATAATAATAATCCACAACAGCTGTAATATGGCCTATGGTTCGCGCTACCTTGATATTTCTTTCATTTGCCCGCGATACAAATAAGTTTGGGCGGCTCTGTATTAAACTAAAAAATACATTTCACCTTTAAATAATGTTTTAGGCCTAAATAAGCGGTAACATCTAATTTCTAGAAAATGAAAGAATTTGTAATAAGAAGGCAGATGGAACAGAGAATTGGTGGCGTTTTACAATTTATTATAATAGCAGGTTAAAAATGAGTTGTATTTGAGGTTCCTAATTGTAACACAGGTGTGATGAATGTGAACGTTCTTTGAATTAGTGAAATCATTTGGAGTAAGTTGGCTTGTTATAAATCGCCTCGAGAAATCTTAACGAAAGATCTAAGTGGCCAGCGGTCGGATGATTAATTGCATCTTCCCGTAGGGCCAACAAATAAATTACATGAGCATGGAAATGCATTGTTCACTTCTTCCTCATTCAAGCAGGCTTCAGCGTAACGACAACCTCCTAAATTATGTGTTAAATTATAAAGAAACATATTATATTTTTTATTCTTAGTTTAACCTCTTCCATTTAGATATTTTACGTGTCACGACCTGTCTGGAGAGAATGTTTATCTTTGGGTCACATACGAATATTTTTGATAATACAAGGACATGGAGGACCTTTCGGAACGAGGGATCAGCTAAATACGAGACCACCTCCAAGACAACACGAATATTTAAGATAAGGGACAGCATTCACTCATACATTTATACAAAACAAGGTGAATACTGCAGAATGGTTATGGTAGTCAATTGCTGTTCTGGGAGTCAAAAAATGAGATTCATATAATCTATTATATTAATACGTGAAGAAAATACTTTGTACCCCTTTTTAAGCATATTGCGCGCACGGAGGAGTGCGATATTTGGCACAATTAAAGTTCGTATAGAGAAGTAGTGCAGGAAAATAAAATGTATGTGTAATATGTGTTACAAATAAATTAAATTAAACAATCAGGGGGAGAAAATTTGATGGACAAGATACGTTGGTTGCTTAGTATGATTTGGGAAAAGGAAGCTCTTCCAGATGAATGGAAGGAATCAATTATCGTACCAATCTATAAGAAAGGAGATAAAACTGATTGCAACAACTACAGGGGCATCTCATTACTTTCAACTTCGTACAAAATTCTAACAAATATATTAGTAAGCAGACTTACTCCCTATATTGATGACATTCTAGGAGATCATCAATGTGCATTTAGAAGAAACAGGTCTACAACAGATCAGATTTTTAGTATAAGACAGATTTTAGAAAAGAAAATGGGAATATAATGGTACTGTACATCAACTATATGTAGACTTCAAAAAAGCATATGATTCAATTAAGAGGGAGAAGTTATATAGTATCCTGCTGGAGTTCGGAATTCCTAAAAAGTTAGTTAGACTTATACGAATGTGTCTAAATGGCTCAAAGAGTAGGGTGCGTGTAGGCAAACAGTTTTCAGACACTTTTGAAATCCAGAATGGGTTGAAGCAAGGAGATGCACTATCTCCTCTACTATTTAATTTTGTACTAGAGCATGCCATTAAATCTTTAGAGAATAAGGAAGGCTTACAACTCAATGGTATTAATAAGCTGTTACTTTATGCTGATGATGTAGTACTACTGGCCGATAGCGAGGAGATACTAAAGGCCAACACGCACACACTATTGAGTAACACTAAGAAATTGGGCCTGGAAGTAAATATCAATAAAACTAAATATATGGTCACATGTAGAAATTCAGTACATAATGGAAATGGACAGCTAAGGACAAATGAGGGAAATTTTGAGGAAGTGGCTGAATTCAAATACCTAGGAACAGTAATCACAAATAGGAATGAGATGCACAAAGAAATTAAACATAGGCTCAATTCTGGAAATGCATCCTATTATGCATTACAGAGACTTTTGATGTCCCAACTCCTTTCAAAAAACATTAAGCTGAAAATATATAAAACTATTATTTTACCAGTTATATTATATGGGTGCGAAACATGGACTCTTACTTTAAGGGAGGAAAGGAGATTGCGAGTATTTGAGAATAAAGTTCTTAGGAAAATTTTTGGACCAAAGAGAGATGAACAGACAGGTGAATGGAGAAGGCTTCATAACGATGAACTACATAGTCTTTATAGGAAGCCCAGATATAATAAGAAACAGTTAAGTCTCGTAGACTGCGATGGGCAGGACATGTTGCGCGTATGGGGAATGAAAGACGTGCATGGAAACTTCTTGTAGGAAATCCAGAAGGAAAACGCCCAGTTGGTAGACCAAGAATGAGGTGGGAGAACAACATTAACTATGATTTGAGGGAAGTAGATTATACAGGGAATGATTGGAAAGCATTAGCTCAGGATAGGGATGTATGGAGAGCTTATGTCCGCGCGGCCATGAACCTACGGGTTCTATAGTGCCAGTGAGTAAGTAAGTAAGTAAGTAAGTAAACAATAGTATATTGCGATGCGAGGTTGGGAAGTGGTTTTTACAGAATCGAGGAAAAATGCTTAAAAACCGAGCGAAAGCGAGGTTTTTAATTTCCGAGATTCTGTAAAACACTTCACAAACGTGCGTTGTACATTATTTTTTTCGCGATGGTGTTTCCAAAATAATAAATAATAGTAAACTAATAAGATCTTTGTTGGAAATATTTGCGTTCATTATAAACAATTGACTAACGTTAACAGTGTGGGCAATGTTTATTAGTTGAAAAAACTGGATGCCTTGAGAACAATTATTGATAACATGGCCGCAAGTACGTATATATTGTTTTATTATTGTTTCAAATAAAGTTCAGTTCATTTAAAATGCAGTAATTTGTTTCGTATAATGTATATTAACACTACCTTTTTGATATTTTTTTGTATATACATTGCATGTAGGGCACAGCCGAATGATATTGTTAATAATAATAATAATAATAATAATAATAATAATAATAATAATAATAATAATAATAATAATAATAATAATACTAATAACACTGAGCAACAAAAAATCAACTTTTTTTTGTCTCAGAAAGAAAAATATGTGATTCTGATAGTATTTTTTCTCTTGAATTCAAATATGATACCAGTTTTTCTCCATCACGCAAGGTTTCCGATAGACAGTCATTTATAATTTCAAACACTTCAATATTTTCTACATTCGTAACTACAGAATATTCGAACATTCGGACTCACCTAGAAAGTAAGAAATGACGATTTTCTGCTATATTTCGGCATGTGGAGCATGCTCTTGATGGTCCTACAATAATCGGCCAGCATATTAGGATTTCATTTGACTTGATATCTCTTTTCCATAGCTGAAACCATTTGAGTTAGCTCATTTGGTTTTATTTTACAATCGACAAACGGACGAAAAAAGTTTATTAAAAATAATTATTTAAATCCATTAATTGAAATCGAAATAAAAAGAACTGTGGGTGATATAGAAATTCCGAATACATATTTGAAAACACGATAAATAACTGCATTAAGTACAACTTTTGTACTCATGAGACAAAAATCATGTTGACCAGTGTTAGATACCTTAATCATTTTTTAAATTTCTTTCTTGTCGTTTTCTTTTGTTTACACTGTTCTTCCTTTTTGTTAACCTTTTTATCTTATTCACACATACAAACACAAGACAGGGCACATCCAGACCCAAGGTGGAGATTTAAAATCCCCTACCCCGTCGAGAATCGAACCCGGGTCGCCGGAGTGGAAGGTAGGAACTCTACCGACTGCGCCACGGCGACGGACGAATAATGATAATATATCCTAACATTAAAAAAATTATAATGAAATGGTGTATATGTTGATATGGACCCTGATAATGTAATTACAACCCTATATTTGCCTTGACGTCTATAAATAAAACCATGAGAAACCTGTCAGGTGGGTCAGCACGGGATTTCGAACCTGGGACCTCACTCGCTACCGCTTGAGCCGACTCGATCAGTAGAACAATTCGTTTGGGAGGTGTAGAATCATAACTAAATATGAAATAACATAGTATAATTTTGACAAAAAGTGTTTTGAAACTAAACGACTCGTAGGCCTATATTAGGTAAATTGCGTTGCTTCTATAAAGGGATGATAAGTGTTAGGGACCTGTGTTGAATGCTGCCGGGACATGAAGTGAGCTATGATCTTCATTCTTACCTGCTTCTCACGGTTTCGAAATTGTTTTCTCACGGCGACTGTGACCAAACAAATTGCAATGGAATGTGTCGACCCTATGCTGAGTAACAAGGTGACCCGAAACCTCATTCCCACTTAACCTTTCTACGTTACGCATGGAAATTAAGCTTAACATTTGTAAATAATTACACAGGTCAACCTGATTTTGGCTCATGAGTACCAATAGTTGTACTCAATGCAGTTTTTTTATCGTGTTTTTAAATATGTATTCGGAATTTCTCTATCACCCAAAGTTTTTTTTATTTCAATTTCAATTAATGGATTTAAATAATTATTTTTTTAATAAACCTGGATTTCTTCCCGGAAAATCTTGGCGCAGTTAGCGATGGGCACGGGGAACACTTTCATCAGATTTCAGCTATGGAATAGAGATCAAGGCAAATGGAATACTAATATGCTGGCCGATTATTGTTGGACCGTCAAGAGGGATGCTCCACAGGCGAAATAAAGCAGAAAATCGTCATTTCTTACATTCTAGGTGCGTCCGAATGTTCGAATATTGAGTAGTTATGAATGTAGAAAATATTGAAGTGTTTGAAATTATAAATGCCTATTCTCTCGGAAACCTTGCGTGATGCAGAAAAACCGATATCATATTTGAATTCAGGAGAAAAAAATAGTATCAGAATCACATATTTTTCTTTCTGAGACAAAAAAAAAGTTTCTTTTTTGTTGCTCAGTGTTATCATAAGAAATGCCACGAGTGATTTCCAAATTATCGAGAAATGCACGAATTGAGGAGTGAATTTATCTATAAAATCAAGAGTGGCATTTGTCAGGACTATTTAACGAATACAATTAAGATTTAAGATTTATTTAGCCTGATGGAGTTAAGGCCATGTGGCCTTCTCTTCCACTCACCAGGACAAACATATATTACATAAGAATATAACAATCTTAATTAACTCTAATATTAAACGCTAAGTAAAAATTTGATCAAAAGATAATATCTAATATACATATTACGATCTATAATACAACCAGTTAATATTAGTTAAATTAAGACTAAAACTAATAATAAAATGTATACAAGCAAGACATATTAAATTGTCCCTGTCTAGTGTATATAAAAAACAGGAAAATAATGAGATATAGAAAACTAATTTTACGATTATACAATATTTAAAACAAAAAACAATAAAAATATTTGTTATTCTTAATATTATTTACACAAATAATTAAATATATTAATATTGCTAAAAGAATACTATCAGTGAGGTGTATAAGTTAGTTTGTTATTAAATAATTCTTTAGTTTGTTTTTGAAGGATGTTATAGTTTTACAGTCTCTGACATAGGGTGGAAGGGAATTCCATGTTTTGGTAAGTGACACCGTAAAAGATAATGAATAATATACAGTGTGATGAGGCGGGATATAAAGGACAATGTGCTGATGGGATCGAGTGTCAAGATTATGTGTGTCGGATAGTCTGATGAAGCGGCGTGATAAATAATTAGGCGATGATGTGTGAAGTATTTTATAGAGAAGGGATAGGGAATGGACAGTTCTACGATCTCTTAGACGAAACCACGATAATTGTTCCAGGGACGGTGTAACATGGTCAAATTTGCGAATACCACAAATAAAACGTGCGCAAGAATTATGAACACGTTGAAGTCTTTGAGTGGAAATAATATTTAAGTCTGTAAAAAGAGTGTCACAATAATCAAAATGGGGCATTGCAAGTGTTTCTACTAACATTTTCCTAAGGGCGAATGGCAAACAATTTCGTACACGATTTAATGAATGTATTATTGAGAAGACTGTTTTGCATGTATGGTTTATTTGTGTATTCCAATTTAAGTTTTTGTCAATAAATTAAGCTGTTTACTCACAAATCATTATTTAAATATAGTTATTTTAAAATATTTATATATTTAATATAAACGTCGATGTTGAAAACAAATGTTTCATTTGTTCATCAGTGCAACCAGATCATATTTATTGCCAAATAGAATCGCAATATTATATGAATGCACCATAGTGGAGAAAAATAGAACACATCAAACTGTATATTAATTAATTTCTGATGCCCTATGATGTAAATATGTCAATTATATTTTTCTGCAAAATTAATTCCTGGGAAATAATACGTTTCAGAAAGTGCAGTGGTTTCTTATTTTTATATGGAATAATCAATTGCTACGGATGTTTTTCTATTATATCTCGCAAGCAGAATGTGGTTACATTCGTGTACTGTATATACAATCTGGGAGCCACTTGATAAATGAAAGTAATAAAATCGAGATGAAAAATGACTGTGATTGGTTGTAAATCAAAATTCATTGAAATGTGATTGGTCATTGACTGCCATTTGGGGCACGAGTTAAATAGTCTAACTAAATAACTCACTGGCACTATCGAACCCCTAAGTTCATAGCTCTCCATATATCCCTACCCGAGCTAATATTTTCCAATCATCCCCTGTGTAATCTACTTCCCTCAAACCACAGTTAATATTATCCTAAACCTCATCATTACTCTGTAAAATTGGCGTTTTCCCTCTAGTTTTCCTACAAGAAGCTTTCATGCTCCACTTTCATTCTCCATTCGTGTCACATCTCCTATCCATCACAGTCTACGAGACTTAACTGTTCTTATTAAATCTGGTTTCCTACAAAAATCATGTGGCTCACTGTTAGTAGTCTTCTCCATTCGCCTTTCTGTTCATCTCTCTTTGGTCCAAATAATATCCTAAGAACTTTATTGTCAAATTCTTGTAATATTTTCTACTTCCTGAAAGTAAGGGTCCATCTTTCACATCCATATAATGCAATTGGGAGAATAACAGCTTTATATATTTTCAGTTTAACTTTTTCTGAAACAAGTCGGGATAAGTTAAAAATTTTAAATATGTATAATAATAATAATAATAATAATAATTAATAATAATAATAATAATAATAATAATAATAATAATAATAATAATAATAATAATCATAGTACATTCACGAATTTAGGCCATTTGTTGACCTGTTTCGGCCTCAAGAGAAACACCATCCAGAAGTCTTTTGAGTGGACGTCCCGGTCTTCTTCTTCCTGCAGGTTGATATCTTAACATTTGTTTGGGTATTCTGTGATCTTCCATTCGATGAACATGTTGCATCCATCTTGACTTATAATCCGAAATTTTGTTTTCTAAAGATTCCATGTGTAATGCTTCTAAGATGTCTTCATTTTTTTTGTGATCTAGTAGTGTGTATCCTGCAGTCCTCCGAAGATATCTCATTTCAGCAGATCTAAGTCTCTGTATATCCTTCTGTTTCAACGTCCATACTTCGCTACCATACAAAGAGTTGGAAGAGCCAGTGTTTTATACACTTTCATATAATAATAATAATAATAATAATAATAATAATAATAATAATAATAATAATAATAATAATAATAATAATAATAATAATAATAATAATAATAATAATAGTAATAGTAATAGTAATAGTAATAATAATAATAATAGTAATAGTAATAGTAATAATAATAATAATAATAATAGTAATAATAATAGTAATAGTAATAATAGTAATGATTCGTAATAGTTCTCTAGGTTTCAATTTATATGTTAAAATTGAAGATATTAATGACAAAATAAATACATTTAATCTAATGTGTGGCACTATTAAAATAACTCTTAAAAACACAAGAAGAGAAACAAAAATAAAATTTTCTTGAATTGATGTATGAATCAGAATGTTGGACGATTACTAAAAGACAAGAACAAAGATTGGAAGCAGCTGAGATGAGATTTTAATGAAATATAGCAGGATATACTCTGCTGGATAAGAAAAGAAATGAAGATATAAGAAAGGGACTAAATATTTTCAAACTTACAGACCGAATAATTAAATATAGGAAAACCTGGAAAGAACATGTTGATAGAATGCCAGAAGAAAGATTTCCAAAATTATCGCTAAATTATAAACCGCACGGAAGGAGAAATGTTTGATGCCCACACATAATATGGTCTGAAAATTTTTTAACAATTCTAGCTTTCATTAATCCGGAACGAGCCAACAGGCTTAATCCCTGGATGATGATGATGATGATGATGAATAGTTCTCTATTTAAACATTCTAGTCTAGACTATGCAAACAAATGCTTTTTTGGACTCAGGAAAATGTTTAGATCTCAGTTAATATCTAGAAAGACAAAAATACTCATGTATAAAGTTCTCCTTAGACCAGTGTTAACTTACGCATCAGAAACTTGGACCATGTTGAAATCTGATGAATTATTAGGGCGTTTTGAAAGGAAGATACTGAGATCCATTTTTGGTGCCGTGAAAGAAAATAATGCATGGAGAAAGATATACAATAATGAATTGTATAAATTGTACAATCAGCCAGATGTTTTGAATTTTGTTAAAGTTAATAGATTGGCATGGGCTGGACACATTATTCGCATGGACAACAAAAGGATTGCAAAAAGAATTTACAATGAACAACCACTATTGGCCAGAAAAGTTGGAAGACCTAAATTAAGATGGGAGGATGGTATAATTCAAGACATTAAAATTTTAAAAATAAAAAACTGGAAGAATAAAGCGCAGAACAGGGAAGTCTGGCATAAGCTTCTGAAGGCGGCCAAGGCCCACATGAGGCTGTCGAGCCAATTATGATGATGATGAAGTCTAGACTATACTTTCGTTTCCAAACCATGTAAGATAGTCTATTATTATTGTTGTTGTAGTCGTTGTTGTTATTGTTATTAATAATATTAATATTATTACTAATATCTTCTTTTTCTTCTTAAACTTAATTTGTAGGATTTTCATCCTGTTTATTTCCAAAATCACTCCTCGGAGGAAGACGTATTGGATGTGCAATCACTGTCTATCCATCTCGTGGTTGGTCTTCCTCTTGTTCTTCTCCCGTCCATTGGCTTATCTTTTTTAGCTCTTTTTGCAAGTCGGTTTTCTTCCATTCCCTCTATATGACCCTTCCAATATTTTCGTCTGTGTATAATAAATTTGGTTATGTCTTGAATATGACATTTGTCCCTAATTTCTGTGTTATGTATTTTATCAAACAATGTTTTCCCCTCAATAGTTCTTAAGATTTTCATTTCGCATGTGCTTATTATTTGTTTTAGTTTTTGTTGTATCAGTCCTAGTTTCTGCTCCATATACGATAACTGGTCGAACTATCGTTTTGTATATGCGGGTTTTGCTTTCTATTGACATATGTTTGTTGCGCCAAATTAAATCTTTCATATAGGCCTATCCTGATATTTGTGCTGCTTTATCAGCTAGTATTATTAATATTATTATTAATATTATGATTAATTTTATAATTATTATTAATATTATGATTATTATTATTATTATTATTATTATTATTATTATTATTATTATTATTATTATTATTACCCGTTCAAAGTATCTCTGCAGGCGGAAGAATCAGGAAGCTCTGTTTGTTGGTACACGTGACGTCATATAAGGCAGTGTACACTGTCAGCGTCCCACGTCCCATTCCCCTTTGCACTCAAGATAGCAGTGTCACGTGGTCTATTCCTGCATAAACACGACTGCAGTGCCGTCCGACAACAACTGCGCTTACTCCTTAAACGGGTAATATTATTATTATTATCAATATTATCATTGTCATTGTCAATACTAATTTTAATATTTTTGTCCTTTCCTTGTCAACTGTAGGCCTATATTGTGTAGCCTATGCCTGTTACTATATATTTTTAATATAATTGTAGATAATTCGCAATTCTTAATGTTTATATAATTAAACCTGGTGAAGTGGCAGAGAAGACTTTATGGTCTTAACTCCATGAGGTAAAATAAATAGCCTAATAATAATACTTACATACTTACTTACTTACTCACTGGCACTATCAAACCCGTAGGTCCATGGCCGAGCGGACATAAGCTCTCCATACATCCCTATCCTGAGCTAATACTTTCCATTCATTCCCTGTATAATCTACTTCCCTCAAATCATAGTTAATGTTGTTCTCCCACCTCATTCTTGGTATACCAACTGGGCGTTTTCCCTCTGGCTTTCCTACAAGAAGCTTCCATGCACGTCTTTCATTCCCCATACCTGCAACATGTCCTGCCCATCGCAGTCTACGAGACTTAACTGTTCTTATTATATCTGGCTTCCTATAAAGACCATGTAGTTCATTGTTATTGTAGTCTTCTCCATTCGCCTGTCTGTTCATCTCTCTTTGGTCCAAAAATTTTCCTAAGAACTTTATTCTCAAATACTCGTAATATCCTTTCCTCCCTTAAAGTAAGAGTCCATGTTTCGCACCCATATAATATAACTGGTAGAATAATAGTTTTATATATTTTCAGCTTAACGTTTTTTGAAAGGAGTTGGGACATCAAAAGTCTCTGCAATGCATAATAGCACTCATTTCCAGAATTGAGCCTATGTTTAATTTCTTTGTGCATCTCATTCCTATTTGTGATTATTGTTCCTAGGTATTTGAATTCAGCCACTTCCTCAAAATTTCCCTCATTTTTCATTAGCTGTCCATTTCCATTATATACTGAATTTCTACGTGTGACCATATATTTAGTTTTACTGATATTTACTTCCAGCCCCAATTTCTTAGTGTTATTCAATAATGTGTGCGTGTTGGCCTTTAGTATCTCATCGCTATCGGCCAGTAGTACTACATCATCAGCATAAACTAACAGCTTATTAATACCATTGAGTTGTAAGCCCTCCTCATTCTCTAAAGATTTACTACTACTACTACTACTAATAATAAAAATAACATTATTATTATTATTATTCCTAGTTGTCAGTATGAGGCGGAAGGTTGACTACGGGCCACTCCAATGATATCTATACGAAAACAGTTGTAACTAAATTAGTATGGTTCAACTTCTTCTCTGTAGAGTGCGTAAATGAAGATACAGTGTATCGAAATAGCTCTTACGAATGTTGGAATAAAATAAATGTTTATGAAAAGTCATATAAAACTGCGATAGTTTTATTTATTAAATACATTTAAATTGCTCATAATGATGATGATGGCGTTGATGATGATGATTATGATGATGAATTAACTCGCTGGTATTACCATCATCGGTGATTGTCGTGAGGTAACAACCGCTCTTTACATCCCTATCCTGGGTCAATATTTTGCAATCATAACTGGCTACACGCATCATTACCCAATTATTTATCACAAAGCTTCGTTAGACTTTCTGATCCACACCCGATCACATCAACACATTGTTCTTTATATCCCTCCTCTTCACACTACCTGTCACAATCGTTTACAGTATCTATTGCTGGAACATGGAATTCTCTTGAACCCTATATTAGAGACCGTCAAAATATAGCCTAATATCTTACAGAAAGAAACTAAAAAAATCTCACAAATATTGTTCTTTTAACAATTGATAATTTATTTTTCTTTTATTAATAACTGGCTAATACCTGGCGTGCGCCGCTATTCTTAAATAAATTAAATATTGAGGATTAATTAATTATATGGTAATACACTGTGAAGAACCAAACATAGCGGTTGCTAGAGTAAATTCTTAATTTAAAATTTCAGGTAAACCCCCATTTCTAGCGGTCAGATTTAACTGATTTTTAGGTAATACATACCTCGATTTGTTTTAATGGGATATTCCGAGTTTTGTTGTGAAACATCCAAAATTGCGATCGCCAGAGCGATTTTTAAATTTTCGTTTTTAGAGAACTCCTACACCTAATGGTTTTAGAATATAGGCCTAATAGATAATGGCTAAACACTCGCCGCATCTGAAAACACGTATATACAAATTTTTACGAAAATCGGTTGAACGATTGATAAGTCTATAAAAGACAGACAGTCATACATACATTCGTTTATATATATATATATACAGGGTGTGAGAGGACCTCACCGGTAAAATGATAGGGATGATAGGCCATGCAGAGAGGATAATTTTTTGCGAAGGAACATATAGTCGCAAACATGTCGTTTATGAGTTATGCGCAGTTGGTGTTCACCCGTAAGGGTCGGAATTGAATACAAACAATTGTACACGTATTATTTTATTGAAAAATACATGTTTTTACAATAAGTGTTCAAACAGTCGACAAATGTGCCTCATTGCATGTTTGATACCGTCGCAGCAACGATTGGTCAGCACGGCCGAGCAAGGCAGGATTCTTTTTGACGTCGTCAAAACACTTATTGTTTGAACACTTATTGTAAAAACATGTATTTTTCAATAAAATGATACGTGTTCAATTGTTTGTATTCAATTCCGACACTTATGAGTGAACACTGTCATCTGCGCATAACTCATAAACGACGTGTTTGCGAATATGTGTTCCATCACAAAAATTATCATCTCTGCATAGTCTATCATCCCTATTATTTTGTCGGTGAGGTCCTGTTACACCCTGTATATAGATCAAATAGTATCAAGATTTATCAGTATTTCAAACTAATGTCATATATAGTTACACACACACACACACATACACACACCACACACACACACGCGCGCGCGCGCACGCGCGTGCTCACACTCACAGAGTGCCTGAAATTGATGTATAAACTTTTTGAAACGTCATTTCTCAACAATGAAATGAGTCAGACACACACACTTTTTGTTGTATTATGTTCCTTAAACTTCCTTAAACCCGTACAAGTCAAAATGTCCACCTTCTGCTAGAGTACACTCTCAAAATGACGTCGGACAGACTGACTTACGGTTTGGTTTGTTGCTACTGGAATATCTCTGTTCCTCTTGTGTTTGTGGTTTTTGTGACGTACATCGTGTTCTTTGAAGTTCTCCAAAGATAGAAGTCTAGATGAGTTATCGAGTATTCGAGATGGGAACTCCGTAGCACTTCTTCTTCGTCCTATCCATCTCAGATTGAATGTGCGATCGAGACATTTTCTCACATAGGTATGAAAGAGAGGTGGAGCCCCGTCTTGTTGGAAGTAAACCATATTTTCATTCTCAAAAAGAGAAGAGTTGGTGGACAAGTGTGGGAATGTACAACTTCCATCTATATGTAAATAGGCGTAACTAAATTGGCATGGATAAAAACACTGTTACTAGGCATCACTCTAATCTTCATACGGAGAAGTGCGGGATAGATAGATAGGTGTCAAATGTATAACAATATTTGCCGTGCAAGTACTAGAGCATTCGATAAGTAGTGACTTGTTGACATTACCAAATCCATTTATGGTCTCCTGCTAAGTCAACTATGCGTTGCCTATTCCTTGGAAGACGTGCACTCCATCTGCAGCACAAATTCTGGATATGCTCTCATCTGATCGATCTAGAGTTTTCTCGATATCAATAAAATGCTACAAGATTACAATGGTCGCCAAAAGAGTCGCTTATTTACAACAGTGTTGCTATTACCTATCGAATGTCCTAGTAGGCCTATCTATCGTGCAAAAAATAGTATCCAATACTATTGGATATCATATACTATCTTCACTTCTCGCAACTGGAATTCCCTACCACAAGAAATAAGGGGCTGCCGGATATTGGCATCTTTCAAAAGAAATCTAAATTTATATTTGCTCTAACCTCGACTTCATTATTACCCAGTGTAAGGTACATATATTAATTGGTGTTTCTCTTATAATTTATCATATGTATATTATTATTATACTTATTATTAAATTATTATTATTATTATTATTATTATTATCGTCATTATCGTAAGTATTATTATTGTTATTATCGATACCAGTAAAATTCATGGTAAGTTTCCGTTGAAGTATTAGTTCACAGTAATATAGATTTAGATTTAGATTTATTTAGCCTGGTGGAGTTAAGGCCATGTGGCCTTCTCTTCCACTCACCAGGACAAACATATATTACATCAGAATATAACAATCTTAATTAACTCTAATATTAAACACTAAGTAAAAATTTGATCAAAAGATAATATCTAATATACATATTACGATCTATAATACAACCAGTTATATTAGTTAAAATTAAGACTAAAACTAATAATAAAATGTATACAAGCAAGGCATATTAAATTGTCCCTGTCTAGTGTATATAAAAAACAGGAAAATAATGAGATATAGAAAACTAATTTTACGATTATACAATATTTAAAAACAAAACAAATAAAACATTTGTTATTCTTAATATTATTTTCATAAATAATTAAGTATATAATATTGCTAAAAGAATACTATCAGTGAGGTGTATAAGTTAGTTTGTTATTAAATAATTCTTTAGTTTATTTTGAAAGATGTTATAGTTTGACAGTCTCTGACATAGGGCGGAACGGAATTCCATGTTTTGGTAAGTGACACCGTAAAAAGATAATGAATAATATACAGTGTGATGAGGCGGGATATAAAGGACAATGTGCTGATGGGATCGAGTGTCAAGATTATGTGTGTCGGATAGTCTGGTGAAGCGGCGTGATAAATAATTAGGCGATGATGTGTGAACTATTTTATAGAGAAGGGATAGGGAATGGACAGTTCTACGATCTCTTAGACGAAGCCACGATAATTGTTCCAGGGACTGTGTAACATGGTCAAATTTGCGAATACCCACAAATAAAACGTGCGCAAGAATTATGAACACGTTGAAGTCTTTGAGTGGAAATAATATTTAAGTCTGTAAAAAGAGTGTCACAATAATCAAAATGGGGCATTGCAAGTGTTTCTACTAACATTTTCCTAAGGGCGAATGGCAAACAATTTCGTACACGATTTAATGAATGTATTATTGAGAAGACTGTTGCATGTATGGTTTATTTGTGTATTCCAATTTAAGTTTTTGTCAATAAATACTCCTAGAATTTTACAGTCTCACTATAAGGGATTTGAACTCCATTTAGTGACACATGCGAAGTACGGTTAAAAACTATAAAATAGTTACTTTGTAGGTCCGTCTCCTCAACTTAAGTAGTTTTTAAAACTCTGTAGGCCTTTTGGGACTAGTCCCATCATCAGCAGAATGCATTAGGTCCGTATTTGTTGACCCTTGTTGAAGCACTGACTGGTTGTGAGAATTTTGTAACAGAGGATTGTGTGGACTGTGTGTGTATTCATTGAGAATCAGGTTGTTGTCGATTTCTCATAGGATTGCGATTTCCTCCAGTATATTTATCCTCGTTGGAATGTTTTCTCTATGTACTATTATGAGGGTGTTATCGATGTTATGCATATGGTGTCCAGCCTGAATTACCTGTTTTGTGTAACTTGATTTTCCTCCATTATAAATGAAATCTCTGAAATGTTCCTTGAATCTAATGCATTCTGCTGCTGATGGGACTAGTCCTGAAAGTCCTACGGAGTTTTAAAAACAACTAAAGTTGAGGAGGCGGACCTACAAGGTAACTATTTTATAGTTTTTAACCATACATTATAGCCTATTAGTGTTAGGCCTATTATCGTGTAAAATGTTGTTTGCATATGAAATTTACATTACTACATTTAATATATCTTTAACTGTTTATAATTAGTATAGTGTATATCTATATTGTCAATTTTTTTGTAATTGTGTTGATTGAGTGGAAGAGAAGGCCTTATGGCCTTAACTCTGCCAGAATAAATAAAACATTATTATTATTATTATTATTATTATTATTATTATTATTATTATTATTATTATTATTATTATTAAGGCGGCTCCGTGGCGCAAGCGGTCTGACGCTCGCCTCTAACCGCTGGAGTCCCGAGATCGAGTCTCGGCCACTCCATGTGGGTTTCATTGTGGACGAAACGGAGCTTGGGCAGGTTTTTCTCGTGGTTTTTCCCGTTTTCCCTGCCACAAGTTTCATTCCAACATTTCTCCATACTCTTCTCCATTCCGTTTGATTTAATTCATCCGCCCCTGTGACGGTGCGTCAGGAGTGGTCAGCCGGCACCCTTGTAATTCACAGACCTCTATACATATAGGGCTTCATCCCATCTCATTCCTCGACCCGACCCTGAATTGGCCACGAGTTGAGGATATTTATTTTTATTTATTTTACTATTGGACTAAATATTTTTACAAAAAAAACTCACTCATTCGTATCGCAATATACTAATTCAGTTTAAGATATCTGAGAAAAGTTTGTGTGACAAGAGTCCCTGTAATGCGTATAGATTATGCATCACACTGTACTGCAGTGAGGCCAAGAACGCTTAAGAGTTGAAGTTGTGTTTTATGTAACATACCAAGTACTTTCTCGTCTCGCGGGCCTAAGGTCAAGTTTGTCCTCCTGGAGAAAACATTTTCCAGCATGTTAGTGCTATTTGCTTGCCTCCTCGCCTGAGACGTGGCGAGTATCTTAATATTAACAAGCAGACATGCTGTGAGCCGCGGATATAAAAACCAGTGCTAAACTAACAGCTCAAACTTGCAATAAAGTCAATTTATTTTCCCTGACCACCAGCAACAGTTTCTCCTTCCCAGAATTAACAACCCTAACTAACTCACCTGGCTCTATCGAAACGCGTAGGTTCATAGCCGGGGCGGGTATACGCTCTCCTTACAGACCTTAACCCGACCTAATGTTTTCCAATCCATACCCTATATAATCTACTTCCGTCAAACCATGAACAATGTATTCTATTCTCCAACCTCATTCTTGGTCTACCAATTGGACTTTTCTCCCTCGGGTTTCTGCACAAGAAGCTGTCATGCACCTCTTTCATTCCCCTGTCGTTCCTATGTCCTGGTCCTGCCTGACCACGCTGTCTATGAGACTTACCTGTTCTTATTAGCTCTGGCGTTCCTATACATACCATGTAGATCACTATTATGTAGTTTTCTCAATTCGCCTGAATATTCATCTCTTCATAAACACTTTATTCTCAAATACTCCTAACCTTCTTTCCTCCCTTAAAGTAAGAGTTCCTGTTTCGTCGCATCCATATTATAACTGTGGGGAATAGCATATATTTTATATATTTTTAACCGTCCTCAATAAATTACTAGAGGCTCGATTTGTAGGCCACTATCAAATCTTAAAACACTCATGTTTATATTGTTTTTATTTTTTAGTGGGATTCTATGCCACCCCCAACGACGCCCACTTATATAAATCAAAATAAAAATACAACAAAAACACACATTTTATTGTTGCAGTAAATTTGAGTGAGACATGTGCCACAAATGTGGAATGAAAGAGGTGGAAATGTAAGATTCTTGTACGAAAACCATAGGGAAAACGCCTAGTTTGTAGACCAAGAAATAAGGTGGCAGAATTATAAACTTTAAACCATGATTTGAGGGAAGTTGATTATACAGGAGATATTTAGAAAGCCTGGGCTCAGGATCTTGATGTTAATGGAGAGCTTATGTTCTAGCGGCTAATGAACCTATTGGTTGGATAGAGCCAGAGACTTAGTTGATTTGTATGTGAATAATTACCTGGGATATGTTGATTTTTTCCCAAAAAAACGAGAAATGCCTTAAAATGAAGTGAGAAGTTGAGCTCAAAGTAACCTAAAATCACCATATTCACAATGTAAAATATGTAACTTATTAGTCATTACTCAGACAGTGTAGCTAATTTACCACAAAAACTCGCTAACAAATAAGTGAACGCAAAACTTATCTGATGTACTAACTCGCCCATATTCTCTCCCTAACTTGGCCAAAACTAACAATAACTTACCCATCTAACACTAACTTGCCCATTTTCTCACCCTAACTTGCCCACTAATATAGCTGGACTCTTGGAATAGAATTCCGTTATGTGTGAATAAACATTTCGGCAATTTGATCTAGCGGGAACATGTGTTTTCACATTGGCCAACATGACGCTAGCAGTAATTTGTTCTCCGATTGAATATTCACAGTTGGCACAGTGGCTACCTTTTTATTTAATATTAACTGATGCTATCTATCTATAGAGGTACAAATTATGAATCAACCTCGGTCTGCGCATGCTCGGAGTCTTTGGCAATAAGAGGACCCCTCGCCATCACTATGATAACCAATCGTTGTCTTCACCGTCCCCCTCCCACTGTTTGCATTCTATGGTTGTGGTGAGTGTAGACAGCGGATAAGAAGAGGGAGTGAGTGAATGTCGAAATGTGAAGGGAGGAGATAGTGACATTGACGCGTCCTTGTCTGAGACTGGTGGTGGTGGTGGTGGGGGGGAACATAGTAAGTACAGCATACGCCTTTAGGGTTTTTATTTAATTGGTCTAATTGTAGTTCGTAGTGGTGGGGATTGCAAACTGTGCCGACTGTAGCATTATTGCTATAAGCTAGACTAAATCATTATATATTTATCGAAAGAGTGACTGTAAAAATGCTACTACGAAGGAACACGGATGTGTTCTATCGGAGATATAACTAGAGCGAAAGCGTCCAGTAGGTATTATACCACCAAGTTTACTCTGCACGGGCGGAGGAGAAGAATTTTAGCGCTAGTGTCGCCGAACTACTGAATCTATGGAAGGGATGTAGGAGAAGACAGTACATCCGATCACGTACTGTAATGGTTCAACTTTAAGTGTGTGCGGAGAATCCCTAAACACGTGTGAAATATCTTAACATGATTGTCAAATTAGTCATTTAAGCACGGAACTCTCAAGCGGTCGGATCATTTAAAATCACAGTATTTGTCATCTCTCCGTTACCAGCCTCACAATAAATCACAAGTGGCAAAATGTAATGAGAAGGGACAGCCCCAATAGTAACAGGATTATCAAATTAGTCAGTTTGCCTAGGACCGCGCAGAAGGACGGACCATTAAAATCCATAATGTTTGTCAGCTCTCTACCTGCCAGACAAAGAATATATACAGAGGACAGGAAGTGGCTACATAGTAAGGAAGAGAAAGGGAAGGACAGTATGTTAGTTAACATATTTTCCGCCTGCACAGATTACTTAGTGGATTAGTAGGAGACAAATAAGGCGGGAAAATAACATTAACAATGATTTGAGGGAAGTAGATTATACAGAGACGATTGAAAATATTAGCTCCGAATATGGATGTATGGAGAGGTTATGTCCGCACGACCATGAACCTATGGATTTTATAGTGCCAGTGAATTACTTAGTGTATTATTTGAATGATAAGAATTTCTTGGTCCTTAAAGGGTAGAGAATGACGGGGACGGATCTGAGGATGAGCTCTCATACTCTATATAAGACTCCAAATAGCGCAAAATATAGCCTCTCTCTACGAAACCCTTCCATCTACCTTCACGTGGTGGGACTGTTTTTACTGAAGATGGAGGGTGAAAGGCGAGTTTCTGGCGCCATAAAACCAGATACTCGGGGCAGACAGAGCTCTGTATGTAGCCTTGTAAGGCAGGGTCGAGGAAAATTAAACTCTGGTCCTCCAGATTGGGGGTTTTGCGGTTGGGCTGGTAACCCACCCAAGTAAAAAAAAATATTTCTCAGATGTCTCAAGTGCAAATACGAAACGATGGACTTGAGACCGGAACAGGTCGCATTGACCTAATCCTGTAAAGGAAGAAGAAGAAGAAGAAGAAAAAGTAGAAGAAGATGAATTTCTTGTATATATCTGTGGACCAGAGATCGGTGCTCTCAGAAGTACACAAGTTTTAATCCCCTCTGCGGTAAAAAAGACTTAACGAATCTTTGTATCTTCTACTTGGCGAGGCTGAAGTAGTTCATTAATGCGACTTGAATCACGACATAAACAACATGATTTTATGTATTCTAACCAGGTATGAGCAGAGGATGAATGTCAGGTCGGGTGAATTATGGCGGTGTCGGGCGACGGGGAGTCTGCTACTGACCGGCATGCTTCAATACCATAGTATTCAAATTAGAACACTCACATAAATACTTAATATAAATCGTGACTCAGGGGGAAACTCGCTTCAAACTTACAAATTTAAAAAATGAACAGAAATAGTTAGAAATTACAAACTCTGTATCGATTGTATTACAGGGTATACAATCAGTTTAGCTATTTGAAGGAGACGATTTATTTCTGGAAACTGCAAATTGTCGACATGCTGAAATAGTATATTGAAATGCGAGGTTGGGAAGCGGGTTTTGCAGAGACTGAGGAAATTATTAAAAATCGAGCGGTAGCGAGGTTTTTAATTTCTGAGATTCTATAAAACACTTCTCAAACGTGTGTTGTACATTCTATTTTACACTATGGTGTTATCAAAAAATCCATCCACTGCCCTCGGGCAGGTCTTTCACTGCAATCATAGCATTTTCATGCTATGATTTGCAGCTTTACTAGGGAATTGTAGGTGTGGTAGCTTCTCGTTGCTTTCCACACCGGTGAAGGATGATAATGATGGTGATAATGATAAGGGAGATGTTGATGATGGCCATATGATTTTGGGAACCGTTTGGGCCTTAAAAGTTTACCTGACATTTGTCTTACAGGAAAAACCCCGATAGAAACCTCATCCAGAAAAACTGCCCCTACCGGGGATCGAACCCGGGCCCGCTGCGTGACAAGGCAGCACGCTACCTCGAGACCACAGCGGTGGACTATCAAAATAATAAATAATAATAAAATAATAACACCTTTGTTGGAAATATTTACGTTCATTATAAACAACTGACTGACGTTAGCAGGCCAATGTATATATGCTAACTAACTAACTAACTCACTGGCACTATTGAACCCGTAGGTTCATGGCCGCGCGGACATAAGCTATCCTGAGCTAATGTTTTTCAATCATTCCCTGTATAATCTACTTCCCTCAAATCATAGTTAATGCTATTCTCTCACATCAATCTTGGTCTACCAACTGGGTGTTTTCCCTCTCGTTCTCCTACAAGAAGCTTCCATGTACCTTTTTCATTCCCAATTCGTGCCAGGATGTCTGCCCATCGCAGTCTACGAGACTGCCGAAAATAATTTATTCGAGACTACAGCAGGCTGTGACACCAATCAGTTATAAAATGGCGGCAAGTATGAATTAATTGTTTTATATTGTTTCGAATAAAGTTCAGTGCATTCAAAATGCAGTGATTTTTTTCGTATAATGTATATTAACACTACCTTTTGGATATTTTTATATGCATTGTACGTAGTATTCATAAAGGGCAGTGGTTTTTACTTCCCACCCTAGGTAAGTAATTTGTAATATTAGAGTATAGTTATTTTGTTATTTATGAATGAGGTGGGAGAATAACATTAACAATGATTTGATGGAAGTAGATTATACAGGGGATGATTGGAAAACATTGGCTCAGGATAGGGATATATGGAGAGCTTATGTCAGCGCGGCCATGGTTATAGGTTGGCAACCTCGAAATTTAGAAAATTGAACTTTGAATCATTCCTGTAAGTACGACAGAACGCTCTATCGTGCAAAAATAGCAATTTAAGGAAGAAATACATTCCCTGCTCCTGGAATTCCCTCCCTCAAGATATCAGAGCTTGTCACACACTTTATACTATTAAGTCACGCTTATTACAATTACTTTTTGTTAAATAAATCAATCTTTCTCCACAATTGCATTTATTCCATGTCATTAGTAGTATTTTTAATTTTTATATCTTGTAACATTTTAAATTGTATTCGTTAAAAACCTAGAGCAAATCAATCATATATTGTAGATAATACTAGGGCATTCGATCAGTAATAGCAACACTGTTGTAAATCAGCGATCCTAGTGATCACCATTGTCTTTCTTCTTCTTCTACCACAAGGTTTAGGCTATGCAGCCTGTTCCGGCGAAGTTAAAAGTGGAGTCCATCTTCTACGTGGTCGGCCAACATCTCTTGTTCCTCTGGGATTATACAGGAAGGTTCTTTTTGGTATTCTTTCGTTGTTCATTCTCATTAAGTGTTCTGTCCATTTCTTATTATTTTCGCTGATTCTCTCTTCAATTTTACATATATTTAATTCTTCTCGTATAGTTTCATTCCTTATTCTATCCGCTCTTGTGCATCCTTTCACATTACGTAAAAACAGCATTTCCGCAGTCTGTATCCTGCTTTTATCCCTTGATTTCATTATCCAATTGTCACTTCCATACAACAACAAAGGAACAGTCATTGTTTTATATAATTTAAGTTTCGTATCTTTCCTTGTTTTCCGACCTAAGGTTCTTTTTATGGTTCCACAAATAGCTCTGAAATGTATTTACCATTGTAAACTTGTAATATTTTGTTGAGCAATCTTTGTTGTAAAAATCTATAATACAGTGTAAGTCTCGAAAGAGCAATCTTTTATGAATACATTCACTGTTTCTCGCATTTAGTAAGTAATACAGCCCTAAAAAGATGTTCAGTAGAATAAGTTTAGAGCGTAGAATTGGAAAGTAACTACTTGAACATCACCAAATTCATCAGAGAGGAAGCCCTTGTGACTTTATATTCTGAAAGATCAGAGAAACTCTGAGGCTTACTATTTCAATCAAGAGTTAATATCCAGAAAACTCTATATTGGTCAGTGAAAGAGATATCCAAAATTGTGCTGCAGATGGAGCATGCCTGTCTTCCAAGGATTTGCAACGTATAGTTGACTTGGCAGGAGAATATAAATGAAGTTTGTGTACAAGTGAAGATAGTCTTCTTCTTGTGTCCTCTGCAGGAGTACTAGCAAATTGCTTGTTCTGCGACTCAGTCCATCTGTTGTAGGGTCTCCCCAGGTCTCTTCCACCCCGTGGTTGGAAACGTACTGCTTTCTACGCTAACCAGTCTTCTGACATTCTCAAAATAAGCTGTTTACATTTAATCTGATATTTATACATGTCCCTTACAAGCTCCTCCACCTTCCAATTACTTCTTAGATCTTCACTATGTATTTCGTCTCTTCGTGCATGGAAACTTCTTGTAGGAAAGCCAGAAGAAGAAAACGCCCAGTTGGTAGAAGAAAAAGAATGAGATGGGAGAACAACATTAACTATGATTTGAGGGAAGTAGATTATACAGGGAATGATTGGAAAGCATTAGCTCAGGATAGGGATGTATGGAGAGCTTATGTCCGTGCGGCCATGAACCTGCGGGTTCGATAGTGCCAGTGAGTAAGTAAGTAATGTTATTCCATTTAAAGATCGCAAGAATCTCATTTGAGAAATAATTATTCCTGCTTTATCATGGTGATGCAGGGGTCCACCCCGCACTTCCATACAAAAGAGCTTGCTTTGATATTACGTTACGGAATTTTATTTCACTTTTCTCATTTCTTTGCCAAAATTTCGTTTCAAACTGCAATTTAGTTTATTATATTTTGTTAAATTTCTCTCAACTACGCTTTGATGATTAAGCTGAAAGATATGGCAACCTAAATATATAAAATCGCTTATCATAAGTAATGCCACGAGTGATTTCCAAACTATCGATAAATTCACGACTCACGGAGTGAAGAGTGAATTTATCTAGAGAATTTGGAAATCAAGAGTGGCATTTGTTAGAACTATTTAACGAATAAAATTAAGTTGTTTACTCACAAATCATTATTTAACTATAGTTATTTTAAAATATTTATATATTTAATGTAAACGGCGATGTTTGAAAACAAATGAGAAACGATAGGTACGCTTCATCTCCTTCTTTTGTTTATCACTGCAACCAGATCATACTATTTATTGCCAAAGGAACGCAATATTGTAAGAATGCTCTCTAGTGGAGAAAAAATGAAACACATCAAACTGTATATTAATTCATTTCTGATGTCATATGATGTAAATATAACAATTATATTTTTCTGGATTATTATCTGGGAAAAAAAATGCATTTAAGAAAGTGCAAACAGTGTTTTTTTTTTTTTGGTGGTATAATAAATTGCTACAAATGTTTTTATATTAACTCGTCGAAGCGCTATGTGTTGACATCTATGCACTATATATACGATCTGGTAGCCGTATTTCTTGTAGGCTCAGTCACTGCAAAATAATGGTCAGACCTGTACAGAATATTAAAAAGGAGGAGCTTTCTTTAATATGGTAAATATAACACTGATAAATATTTCGTGAAACACGACTCTGATTGGTTGTAAAACAGAAATCATTGAAACGTGATTGGTCATTGACTCTCATTTGGGGCATGAGTTAAATTATTTTACTATTTATGACAATTAAAATATGTTTTCCAAAATCAATGGTATCAATTTGGTTTGGAGATAATTAGATTTATACAGGTTGATTCTGTAAGAGCGTGCAAAAATTAAACAAGACATAGGGGATGCTCCACTGAACAATTTGAGGTAGGAAACCTAGGGTCCGAGAAGCCAGCTTAAAGAGTTATGGAAGTCTAATACATTGTCTAGCATTACTGTTTTCCATCTGATTTACAACTAACGTGCTTACAAGTTTACATGTACTGTGCTGTTTATTTACATGTACTACACTCTTTGGTTCCTGCAAGAAAGAGCCTGATGACTAGGAAGTCATGACGCAGGATGTGACCTGACTCCTCTTGATTATTTCCTATGGGGATATCTAAAGTCACTTGTGTTTGAGACTCCAGTGAAAACGGGCATGAAATTAGTTGCCAGGATTGTAGCTGCATGTGATGTGACTCGAAATATACCAGGAATATTTTCCAGGGTGTTCGGCAGTATCTTGTACGCTGATATCATGCTTGTATTGAGGTTGATGGCTGTCAGTTTGAGCAACTGCTGTAAGATAAAAAAATATATGTTAATTGTGCCAATGACGGTTCTTGTAATTAACTAGTAAATAATGTATATAAAAAACTGAATGATAAAATCAAAGAATATAGAGAAAAATGGTTAGGACATGTAGAAAGAATGAATGTAACAAGATTACCAAAAGCAGCATTTAACTACAAGCCAAGAGGTTCAAGGAATGTAGAAAGGCCAGTGAAAAGATGGACAGAACAAGTGTGAGGCGGAACAGGCAATTTGCCTAGCCCGTGAAGTGTAGAGGAAGAGAAGAAGATAATGTAAATAAAAAAAACAGTAATGTAAAATGAAAGTTTACTCCCATATCGTCTTAAGCTGGCTTCTCAAATTGTACAGTGGAGCATCTCCCATATCTTCTTTAATTTTTACACCCGCTTACATAACAAACTCGGCTAATTTCGTGATACTAAGATTTTAGACTATTGTACCTTAATATGTCCACCGCTGTGGTCTCGAGGTAGCGTGCTGCCTTGTCACGCAGCGGGTCCGAGTTCGATTCCCGGTCGGGACAGGCTCCTGGGTGAGGTTTTTTCAGGGGTTTTCCTCACCTGTAAGACAAATGTCAGGAAGCTTAGGACCCAACGGTCCCCGAAAATCATCTGGCCTTCATCTTCATTCTTATCATTATCATCATCGTCCTTCACCGGTGTGGAAAGCAACGGGAAGCTACCACACCTATAATTCCCTAGTAAAGCTGCAAAACATAGCATGAAAATGCTATGATTGCAGTGAAAGACCTGCACTTGGGCAGAATTACTATGGATGGATGGATACCTTAATATTATGAACATTTCTGGGTAGAGTGTTAGGAATATTAAAGTTAAGGATATAGGCCTATTAATGAAATATATATGCTGAGTTGTCGAATATAAATTTTATTATATCACCAATATCTGTTTTTTTTTCTGGAGGTTTGATGAACTCGGGTAATTTCATGATAGTATTAGAGCAAATTCGTGACAAACTTTTAATCAATCTCCATGTTACATCCAATACATTTCTTGTTAGGATTAGTCAGTGCTATAAGTGTAAATAGGAACCTAATAGCCTAATTTTTTAGAACTTGTAAGGACAGTAAAATATTTTTCAATAGTAGATTACTCATAAAATGTTAGAATTAGTCCGTAACTTAAGTGTAAATAGGAGCTATACCTTCTTCGATTAGTAATGGATAGAATATTAACTTAGCGTGTAAATATAGATTATAGCTTGATAGGATTAGTCAATTTAAATGTAAACAGGAACCATATTTTGTTAGGAATAGTAATGAAGAATGCACTAATTTAACCCTTAACTTACAATGTATCTTATAAGAAACATTGATTTAATTTATTTGTTATAGTTTATTAAACAGTAAAAATAAAACAAATTATCATACATTACCTAAGATTGTGTCAAATTACGTTAAAAATACAGTAATAACTTACTTTTACATGATTTTATTTTCTTTGCGGTCCGAAACACTTGAATGACGGGCACTAGAAAGTATTGTTTCGCCAATTTAAGGGTTAAGTAAGTGCTAATAGGAACAATATCAAGCAACTGTAAATATTAATCATAACTTGTTAGTGCCAAGAGGAACCATAACTTGCTTAAGTATAATTAACAGAGAGCATTGTTTGAAATGCAAGTAACAACCACAACAAAATAGAACAATTTAGCGTCACAATAACTCAAAATTATATTTTAAGGAATCGAAAATAGAAAAATATTTTCACACATTAGAACTAGTAAATAACACTATAAATGCATAGTCAGGAACATCAACACACGTAAAATGATAGAGATATTTTAATATTGCTAAACCAAAGCATGTAGTACTGCAGAAAACTGTAGTGGAGCATGCTGTCATATGAAGACTCTTATATAAAAAAAAATCCAATACATTTAAAATCCCACTTATAAACGGCCAATCCTTGACATTATTCATGGAACCACGGATCACATTTTGGACATAGTACCCGTTCACCTTTAGTGTCGAAGAATATCTACTCAAAAATGTTCTTCAAACACAGAAAAGTATTAAATATAACAACTGCTAATATGATTTAAAACACTTCCTGTTCAAGTTAACATAAAGTACACCCAAGGAAAGCTGTTATCGCAAAAATGAAAACACAACAGCAAAGTTTCTACTTTGCCATCTACGAGACAGAAAAATATTTGTCTTGCCAGTAGCCTATAGGTCTTATTTTCGTTACAAACGAAAGAAGAAAATATAACGAAATTATCGGTGTCACGAAATTAGCCGAGTTTACCCTACAATGAATTAACTAGATCCAATCCAGAGCTAAGCAAATTAAACTGAACACAGATAGATTTAAGAAAGCAATTAAATTATTTAAGTATTTTAAAATAGTAAATAAGTAGTAACCTATATTGATTTATGTTATTATTTCCTAATATATTTAATTACTTTCTTCAGTTTGGTATTAAACTATTATATATTATTTTGTTTATATCATTCTCCATTCCTTTAATTCCTTGTGTATGTAAGAGTGAGTTTTATGTTTTGAAATGTTCTGCTAAATTTATTTTGCTTTATATCATTACCTAATATATTTAATTTCTTTTGTCAGTTTGGTGTTAATCTATTAGATAACGTTTTCTTTGTATTATTCTCATTTGAACTAATTCTTTTTTTGTGTAAGAGTGACTTTTATATTTTGAAACTTTTTCCTAAATTGTTTTATGTATTATTTCCTAATGTCTTTAATTACCTTCTTAAGTTTGATATTGTCGGCCGCGGTGGACTAGTGGTTATGCTCCTTGCCTCTGGTCCCGAGGGTCGCGTGTTCAAACCCGGCCGGGGTCGGTGGAATTTTTTAGGATGGAAAAATCCAAGGAGCAAGTCCTCCGGGAGGGACTTTAAGCCGTGGGTCCCGAGTCTGAAGATATTCAGGCTCGTAAAAGATCCTTAAGCCTGAATGAAAAGGCCTCTAAGCAAACTTGACCGAATTTTCCCGTTCTAGTACTACCTTGGTTTCCTAGATGTCAGTATGAGACGGAGCACTCAAATGACATCTATACGAAGCAAGTGTAAATTAGTATGGTTCAAATTCTTCCCTGTAGGGGCCTAAAAAAAGTTTGGTATTAATCTATTCTATATTTTTTTAGTTTATTTTATTTCCGCTGTATCATTAATTAAATTTTTTATGTGCCAGAATTTATTTTATGTCTTGAAACTGGCTCCTAAATTTATATATTTTATTTTCCCTCTCCCTTTAACTAAAACTTCGTAATGTATATATTCTATATGTATTATTTCTGTAACTGAACTGCACCCGAGCACGATCACCTATTATTTATTTGTGAATGAAATGTATTCTTATTCTTAGAGAATCACTCTGTATAGTATAAATTTCAAAGTATAGGTCTTTTCATAATTCGTGTTTCCATCCTGAAGTTCAATACAAACATGGACCACTGTATTACGCGATTCCATGCATGATGGAATATTAAGTCAAACGTGACTTTAACCACAGATCGATACAATATAATGACGGTAACATAAAAGAAATATCAGTTGTAATATCAACTGCTTGTAATGGTTATGACTTCTTGACTGAATTTACATTAGCGATATGATAAACGTCTAGTGAATAATCTAGTGCAATGTTTAAGCAAACTAATGCTTTTTATTTAATTTGAATACAATGGCTAACGGTCTGTTCATATCTAAGTTCACGAACATTAAAAATAAATTATCATTTTCATATAATAGAAAGAGGAGTGTTTGGTTCAGGCTGAAAGACGATGATAACATTTTCGTGCGAAGGGCGTGACTAGAAATGGATATCAAATTTACCTTTTATATTCTTCTATTCCGCCACTTTAAGCTGACATATAACATTAGTTTGTTTATTAAGTATGTAGGTAACACTAAGAAATTAGGACTGGAAGTAAATATCAATAAAACTAAATGTATGGTCTCACGTAGAAATACATTAGGCCTATATAATAGAAATGGACAGCTAATGACAAATGAGGGAAATTTTGAGGAAGTGAATGAATTAAATACATAGGAATAATAATCATAAATAGGAATGAAGTGCATAAAGAAATTAAACATAGGCTCAATTCTGGAAATGAGTGCTATTATGCATTGCAGAGACTTTTGATGTCCCAACTCCTCAAAAAAAAAGTTAAACTGATAAATATATATTTTCAGTATTCTACCAGTTATATTATATGGGTGCGAAACATGGACTCTTACTTTAAGGGAGGTAAGGAGATTACGGGTATTTGAGAATATAGTACTTAGGAAAATTTTTGGACGAAAGAGAGATGAACAGACAGGTGAAAGGAGAAGACTACATAACAATGAACTACATGGTCTTTATAGGAAGCCAGATATAATAAGAACAGTTAAGTCTCGTAGACTGCGATGGGCAGGACATGTTGCGCGTATGGAGAATGAAAGACGTGCATGGAAGCTTCTTGTAGGAAAACCAAAGGGAAAACGCCCAGTTGATAGACCAAGAATGAGGTGGGAGAATAACATTAACTATGATTTGAGGAAAGTAGATTTTTTACAGGGAATGATTGGAAAGCATTAGCTCAGGATAAGAATGCATGGAGAGCTTATGTCCACGCGGCCATGAACCTACGGGTTCGATAGTGCCAGTGAGTAAGTAAGTAAGTAAATAAGACACATTCGTATATGTCTAACTTTGGTATAGCCTAGTAATTTGTAACCCGATACAAATCGGAGAAATCTTATTTCAGATTATTCAATTTATTTTAACTGGTCGTTGTTACGGTCCACCATTCAATTATATATAATATCAATGGTTTTCTTCTTAAAAGGATTGAACCTTTTTGGTTCGTTTCGGCTCCAAGTATTATAGCTGCTGTGTACATCTCTTTCGTGGGCGTCCCCCATCTCTTTATCCTCCTCTTGGTTGATATTTCAGACTTTTCCTAGGCAATCTGTTGGTATTCATTCTGTACTGTAGACATGTTCGTACCATTTTCTCCTATACTCTTCTATTTATCTGTCAATCTGAAAATATGTAGTTATTTACGGATATTTTCACTTCGCTTTTTATCCATTAAAGTACATTCTGCCACAAATCGTAAATATTTCATTTCTGCTGCATCTATTCATTTAAATGGCTGTACATTTAGAGTCCGTATTTCTGAGCCATACAATATCGCAGGTACAGCCAATACTTTATAACATTTTCAATGTATTTCTTTTCTTACTTTCTTTCCCAGTGTTCTTTTTAGGGTAATTTATTATTTATGTCTATTTCTCTATTACAACCTAAAGATATGCCTAGGTAATTTAAATCTTTTACTTGTTCTAGTGTTTTGTCATTTAGTACTATTTTTGTTATTTTCATTTCTTTGCCACACTGGGCCATTACTTTAGTTTTTGTTGAAGGCACTTGTAGGCTATATCTTTGGAGCTTGTAAGTTTTTTGAAGTGTCCCCTGAGTACGCTACTAACGTTCTGCAGGGTTAGTCCTTTGGAGGGGCTGCCTCCTTAAAGCCTTTGGACTTGTATTTTATTCCCACAATGAGGGTTGCCTCTTCCGCCTTCTGCCGTTGAGGACTTCACTCTTGTTTCCCCGAGCTGGGTCTCTTATTTCATCCCCAGAGATTGTGTTGTCACTTCCGCCATTTTCGCCGTTCCGATATTTCTATCACTGCCGTGTCTGCCATTGTGGTCTTCCGTGTTTGTAGCTTCCAGTGTGATCGTTGCTCCCACGTTGCGGATTATTCTTAGTTCCCTATCCTCTTATCTAACCGCAAGCCAAGGCTTCCCGGTTATGATCGTCTGGGTCATTGGTACTAAGCCTCCCTACCACGCCAAGGTGATAACACAGAAATAAGACAACAACTAAAAATAGAGGAATTAAACACAATAGAGAAATACAGAACAAACTGGAAAGAACATTTGGCAAGGATGACTGAGAATAGAATACCAAAATCAGCATACAGCTATTCACCACGAGGAAGAAGAAGTTTGGGAAGACCAAAGAAAAGATTTTTATTATTGATTTCGTACATCTCAATGATGGATAAATCATATTTGAAGAGAAAAATAATACGCTCAGACCGGGACTTGAACCCGGGACCCAAGGGTCCCGGGTTCAAGTCCCGGTCTGAGCGTATTATTTTTCTCTTCAAATACAAACAAAAGATGGAAAGAGCAGTAATTTGGAGCCGGAACAGGCTAGTAAATAAGCCTAAACCGTGAAGAGGAAGAATAAGAAGATATTTGTAGGTTGTAATCTTGTGCACTATTATTTAATTTAAAAATTGCTCTTTGTAAGTCATTCTCTGAAGAAGCCATTGTAGCCTGATCATCAGCAAATATGAGTGTGTCAACACGGATTTTATTATTAGAATTTAAAGTTACATGCCATTTTCTGACAACTTCGTCAATATATAAATCGTATATACATAGTGTTCTGCCCAATAGCAGGTCCGCAAACTCAACATCCTCCACTCTTTCCTTAACTCAGCCTTCCTTTTTTGTATCTGCGTACAAACCATTTATTTTAATATTGTCTGTCATCTGATGTCTTTTTCTGCCTTTAACTTTCTTTCCTTTGACCATTCCTTCTAGGGCATCCGTCAGCAGGCAGTTTCTTTCTTAGCCAGTGGCCAATCCAATTTATTTTCCTCTTCTTTATGAGTTCCAGTATTGTCCTTCCTTCACCCAATCTGTCTAGCACATCTTTACTTTTAATTTTGTCTATCCATTTTATACGTTCCATCCTTCTCCATGTCCACATCTCAAAAGCTTCCAGTCGCTTTTCCTCATTCCGTCGTAATGTCCAAGTCTCTGCACCATACAATGCTACACTCCACACAAAGTACTATAATAGCCTCATCCGTAATTATTTTGCCGAAGGTCCACAAAAAATGTTTCTCTTCTTGTTAAAAGCTTCTTTTGCCATTGCTGTCCTCTGTTTTACTTCTTGACCGCAGTTCATGTTGCTACTGATAGTGTAACCCAAATATTTGAAGCTCTCCACTTGCTCAATGGCCTCATATTTAATCCTCATGTTTGTCTATATATATATTTCTTGGGGTTTCCGCATTGCTTGATAATGACATGTGGGATCATGTCGAAACGTCGCCATCGGAATCATAAGCCAGAGGCCAAACTTTAATCCTTGACGTGGAAAACCCAAGAAATCTTTCTTAATCATACTTAAAAGTAAAGTGATCCCACAACAGACCCGGAGGCCCTTGGGGTAGTAGGAGGTTAAGGCTCCCACTTTTTCTACACAATCGGCACTTTTTATGTCAGCCGGGTTGTCAGCCCTGCGTGACGGCCGCCTTTACCCCAGAACAAGCGTCTGGTACTCATTTCCGTTAGAGGCTGAGTCGACCCCAGGGCCATAGTGCCGCCAGAGGGTTTGGGTCAGTTTAAAAATCCTGACCCCAACCGGACTTGAACCCTCGACCCTCCGGCTTGTAGCTCAGTGCCTTAACCACTACGCTACGGCGTGCCCCCTTAATCATACTTACATCCGCGAAATATATAACACACACACACACACACACATAGGCCTACATATATATAGGCTATATATATATAGGCCTTTATTTATTTATTTCTTTACATACAGATTTTCAATGTTTACACATCTTTCTGTGCCTAAAGTTTTATTTTCCTTCTCCACTCATCTTTATCCATCCACTCCATGCCCTGCAGTCCTCTTGTTCTCATTCCAGTTCTTATTTCTTGCATCCAGGAGTTTCGAGGTCTTCCTTTCCTTCTTATTCCAGGTGGATTCCATTCCAATGTTTTTCTGGGTAACCTTTCTTCTTGTATTCGTCTTACATGCCCATACCAATTTGCTTATATCTTATATAATCTACTATTGAATATCTAATATTCATTTTTTTCTCGTACGACAGTATTTCTAATTTTTTTCTAATTTTGAACATCTTGTTGCTCTCCTCAAGAAATAAATTTACCTCAACTATCTGCCAGCTAAAATAAAGCATTATATATATATATATATATATATATATATATATATATATATATAGTAATAACTGGAAGGCGCACAAACGTGCACACGAGTCTATTACCAACATAGAAACCTAAACGAATGGTACCTACCCTTCTAAGCTATAATGAATAACATATACACTCGGAGAGGGGATGGCGACTTATGGGAGGAGTCATCGCCCTTATAAGGCAAGGACGCGTGTGAAAACTCTCACGCTCCTACGTTCTACAATAGTCAAGCTCGTCAGTAACAGTTCGCGAAGGTGATAATAAAACACGTGGGCGGAAGTAATTCATCAACTCCACTCCGAGTGAGTTAAATATCAAACATTGTAAATACCATTGTACTCACAAAATTGTACTCCGGGCAAAATAATTTATAACAAATTAAATGTAGCAAGTAATTTGCCATTATAAAGAATACTTTTTCTTGATTAAAAAATAAAAGTCTTGATGCTGTCTTTTATTCATTTCTCCTGCCCCTATCTAAAAAATAACTCAAGATGTATCTTGATATGCGTCGTATATTGCCTCTAAAATACAATTTTGTGTTGTGATATTTTCTGTAGATTATGATAAAGGATAGACTTCTGAAGGATTCATGAATAGATGTACCTAAGTTAGACTTCTTGTGTAGTTAATGCGAGACCCTCAGGAGAGGGTTGTATTGGGATGACAGGGCCACCGCAGGGACTCGGTGGGGCATCCCTGCGGGGGGTAGAGACCCCTCCCCTAGTGCTAGTAGCGCCACGACCATAGCTTTTATTTCATGCAAGTCATGAGCAAGTAAAGTCTTTCTAATTTATTCTAGAAGCGGCGTCAAATATTTGCCAGTCTCATCGTAAACTGTCCTTACTATATGAAGGAGAAGGTGAATGTAGGCCCCTAGGGGCTGAGGCATCCCACTGTCTCTATGATTGATTCTTATATTACAAAGAGCTACTGTGTGTTGAGATATTAGTGGGCTTTGATTGATGGTATTAACAATTGTTTACAGGTGTCATAGAACAGATAACTGTTTCTACTTTATCTACACTAATTGTCAAAATAATATTTGGTTAAACGACCGGCCTCATGGACTAGTGGTCAGCGTTTCTGACTACTGTTCATGAGGTCCCGGTTCGATTCCCGGTCAAACCATAGGATTTTTTCTTAAAGTGAATTGTTCCTGTGGTTACCCATGGTCTGGAATTTAGGTTAAATTTAGGTTACAACTCTCCTGGCGCTTCATATAATTTATCACCCATCATATCATCGGGGTAACGTAACTCCGCGCCTTCTACGCGCCCCAACTTCAGAAGTGGGTTACAATTACGCCAATGCCAGGATAGAACACCAGATATGTGGAAATGACAACTTGGGGCATTTAATAAAAAAAATATATTAAGTTATGTAGGTAGGAAATACAACTATGAGGTTTATTGTAATTTATGTTGAGTTGGACGTCAGTTGTGATCGTGATGTAAGCATTGAGAATGTCACAAATGCAGTGACGAAACTCGAGTCTGCGAGGGAGTTAAGATGTATGAGGTGAGCTATACAACTCAACATAATCTAAATCTATTTCGGCCCCATCTAGCAGTCTTTTAAGAGGTCTTCTTGGTGGACCATGTTCTTTGGGCTTATATTGCATCATCATTTTTGGGATTCTTGAATTATCCATTCTTTTACATGATCCAGCCAGTTTAATTTATATCTGTTGCGTTTTTCTTCTTCTGATTCTGCTTCTAATTGTTTTAATTAAATTTTTTTTTTTTTCAATCTAAAAGAGTGTATCCTGCTGTCCTGAGAAATTTCATTTCCGTTGCTATGATTCTGTCCATGTCTCTTTTCTTAATGTCCAAATCTCACTTTCATATAAAAGGGAGGGTAATGCCAAATTATTATATATTTTTATTCTTGTCGATTGTTGTACTAATTTAGCTTTTAATGTATTGAACATTGGATGTATTAAACAATTGATAAAACCGGAGTGAATGTATCCGCAAAGAACGTACAAATATTTAGTTTGACAGATAAAATAGAAGAATCATAAAGGAAAATGTTATGAACATGTCTGCAGAATGGATCCCAACAGATTGCCTAGAAAAAATTTCTCATTATCAACCAAGAGAAGGGAAAAGAGATCGGGGACGCCCACGAAAGAGATGGACAGCAGCTATAGGCTAATACTTGGAGCGGAACGAACCAAAAAAATTTAGATCCTTGCAAGAAGAAGAAGTGAAGAAGAGTTATTATAACCGGAAAAATTACCCTTATTTTAATAATACTTTGGAATTTGATTTATTTTTTAAATTTGAAAAGAGAATTAAATAAGGTTTAACGCTATCAACTATTTATGAAATAATGATAAATCATACATGAATATTTTTGTAACATGGATGAGAAGAGTAACAATCATTACGTCATACCTATTGTTTGTGGTAAACAATAGATAATGGACATGTATTTACAAATGATTATGATAAGAGAATGTTTAAATAATGTGGGCTTGAATCGGCCCGACCATAAAATACTATGATTGGACGATTGAGAAAGGAGGCGAGCGAATTGTGTATCTTTCTTCATTAGTTAGTAGCGCCCTCAACAACCTGTCAACATGATAATTCACAACAAAAAAAAAAAGAAGAGATGGCTAGAAGAAGGAGATGAACTAGACGCCATTAAGTTCTCTCAACGTAAAAGTTGATTTATGAATATGTTAAGCATAATTATTTGATTTATGCGTATATAATAAGAAGAAGAAAGCTTAAAGCACATAAGTGGAGTAAATATAATAATATTCATGAAGTGTTTTTAAATTGCCATAATTTCATTATAAATCAAATAGGCTATATCAAGTTGATTATGAACATAGAAATAGTAGAAAATAATAACTAAACATTATATAATTAAAATGAGAAAGAAGATTAAACAATAACACTGGTCAACATGATTTTTGTCTCATGAGTACCAATAGTTGTACTTAATGCAGTTTTTATACGTGTTATCATGTATGTATTCGGAATTTCTCCATCACCCACAGTTTTTTATTTCAATTTAAATTAATCGATTTAAATATATATGTTTTAATAAACACTTTTTCGTCAATTTGTCCATTGTAAAACAAAACCAAATAAGCTAACTCAAATGGTTTCAGCTATGGAAAAGAGATATCAAGGCAAATGGAATCCTAATATACTGGCCGATTTTTGTTGGACCATCAAGAGGGATGCGCCACAGGCGAAATATAGCAGAAAATCGTCATTTCTTACTTCTAGGTGAATCCGAATGTTCGAATATTGTGTAGTTACGAATGTAGAAAATATTAAAATGTTTGAAATTATAAATTCCTGTCTCTCGGAAACCTTGCGTGATGGAGAAAAACCGATATAATATTTGAATTCAGGAGAAAAAAATACTATCAGGATCACATATTTTTCTTTCTGAGACAAAAAAAGTTTCTTTTTTTTTGTTGCTCAGTGTAATTAAAGAAGAATTATCTAAGAATTTTATATAAATAAATATAAAATACTGATATCAACTTTAATGCTAACATACCAAATTGATAATCATCATATTTAATAATCGATACAAATATAACAAGTTCCATCTTCAATATTAAAACTAGTTTATGAGCAATAAAATAATTTATAAAAGAAAATAATATTTTATTAAAAAATATTATTCATCACTTGTGACAAGAACCAACTCCACTGAAGAGAGTGATTTGCCTGTACAACTCCTGAGGAGAGAGGTAATACGGTCACAGTATTAAATATTTAAGAACAAAAATATAGTATATTTATCATAAGTAATGCCACGAGTGATTTCCAAATTCTCTAGATAATTTGAAAATCACTCGTGGCATTTGTTAGGACTATTTAACGAATAAAGTTAAGCTGTTTACTCACAAATCATTATTTATCTATAGTTATTTTAAAATATTTATATATGTAATGTAAACGGCGATGTTTGAAAACAAATGAGAAACGATTAGTACGCTTCATTTCCTTCCTTTGTTCATCACTGCAACCAGATCATAATATTATTTATTGCCAAAGGATCGCAATATTATAAGAATGCACCCTAGTGGAGAAATTTATAACCAGCGTTATAGGTTTCTGATGTCCTATGATGTAAATGTCAATTATATTTTTCTGGAAAGTAATTTCCTGAAAAATAATTCGTTTAAGAAAGTGTAAACAGTGTTTTTTTTTTTTTGTGGTGTATTCAATTGTTACGAATGTTTTTATATTATCTATCGCATGCGTTTTTTGCTGGTATTCATGCACTATATATACAATCTGGTAGCCGTATTTCTTAGAGGGTCAGTCACTGCAAAATAATGCTATGACCTATTCAGAACGTTAAAAAGGAGGTGCTTTCTTTATTATGATGAACTTTAGTTGGCAAATTTTAGGCGAAACAGGACTGTGATTGGTTGTAAATAAAAAATAATTCAAATGTAATTGGTCATTGACTCCCATTTGGGGCTTGATTTAAATAGTCCTATAGAACAAACTGCCATTTTAATCGTTAAAAATTTAAAAACAAAAAAAATGTATGAAATAGATAAGCACAATAAGTTTTCTAAAAGTGCTACCAATGCTTAAATTTAAATTCTAACTTTACCCCTCCTACCTATCTTGATATTATTTACAACATATGGAATACAATGGTGCAAGTAGCAGATGGCTTTTAGAAATAGAAGCTTCTTAAGGCAACAGGTTTTGTGCTGTCGACAATACAAGACCAGGAAACATGCAGTCGAATGAAACGTTAAAGACTTATCATTATACATCCACGATAGCTGATCATAATTTAGTTTAAAGTGCTCACAATATCACAGGTCAATTTGAATTGCATATATCTTTATATATAAAAAAAGAACTGAATGAAAATTGTATACTCATTCGTTTTTATGACGGTTTCTAAGGATGTATTAATCACGTGGTAGGATCACAGTTCCTTACAATTAGTGACTCAACACTTTCAACTGTTCTCTTAATTTAACGATAGTATCGATCATTCTTCTTCCAAGCTGTTGTAATAAAGTGTGCCCGATGATAATCGTCAGTTACTGCATTTTTATATTGGCATTTTAATTTAGGTTATTAAATTACAAAAAAAAAGTCCTAACATTCCATGTACCTAGGAATATGTCCCTGTGTTTGAACCTTTGGCATGGATTCCCTGAAATAGTCCCCCGTTCGGAGAACCGAATGAGAAACTGTTTTACCTCCAAAAAATTTTATCCCAGTTTAACCTATGTTTGCGTTTCTTGACGGTTTTATTTCTACAGTGAAAGGTCACTCTTTCAAGCAAGATACTTTTTTCGTCTGGCTTATCGCCTTAGACCTGTCCCTGCATGGGTAACCCTTTTGGCAGCGATGCTACCGCCGACATAGCTCTCGGGATGCTAGCTAGCTTCTTGTAGGAAAACCAGAGGGAAAACGTCCAGTTGGTAGACCAGTAATGAGGTGAGAGAATAACATTAACTATGATTTGAGGGAAGTAGATAATACAAGGAATGATTTGGAAAAATATTAGTTCAGGATATGGATGTATGGAGTGCTTATGTCCGCTCGACCATGAACGTAAGGGTTCGATAGTGGCAGTTAGATACAGTTTTACGTCTTCATTATCCAGAAATGATATTATTGCATGTTCTAATACAAGATTTCACTGAATACACAATATTTTGTTAGTATTTAACTAATTAATTAACTCACTAGCACAATTGAACCCGTAGGTTCATGGCCGCAAGGACATAAGCTTTCCACACATCCCTATCCTGATCTATTGTTATCCAATCATCTCCTGTATAATCTACTTCCCTCAAATCATGGTTAGTGTTATCCTACCACCTCATTCTTGGTCTACCAACTGGACGTTTTCCCTCTGGTTTTCCTACAAGATGCTATCATGACTCTCTTTCATTTCCCATTCGTATCATATGTCCTGCTCATCGCAGTCTACGAGACTTAAGTAAGTAAAGTAAAGTGATCCCACAACAGGCCTCAGGAGGCCTTTGGGGTAGTAGGAGGTTAAGGCTCCCACTTTTTCTAGACAATCGGCACTTGATGTCAGCAGGGTTGTCAGCCCAGCCTGACGGCCGCCTTTACCCCAGAACAAGCGTCTGGTACTCATTTCCGTTAGAGGCTGAGTTGACCCCAGGGCCATAGTGCCGCCAGAGGGTTTGGGTCAGTTTAAAAATCCTGACCCTAACGGGACTTGAACCCTCGACCCTCCGGCTTGTAGCTCAGTGCCTTAACCACTACGCTACGGCGTGCATTCTTATTAAATGTCTTCTCCATTCGCCTGTCTGTTCATCTCTCTTTGATCCAAAAATATCCGTAACAACTTTATTTTCAAATACTCGTAAACTCCTTTCCTCCCTTAAAGTAAAATTGATGTTTCCCTTCCATATAACCACAAGAAATAAGGGGCTGCCGGACATTGGCGTCTATTAAAAGAAATCTAATTTATATTTGCTCTAACCTCGACTTCATTATTACCCAGTGTAAGGTATATTTATATATTAATTGGTTTTTCTCGTATAATTTATCATATTTATATTATTATTATTATTATTATTATTATTATAATTATTATAATTATTATTATTATTATCGTAAGTATTATTATTGTTATTATCGTATAAAATGTTGTTTGTACATGAAATTTACATTGCTACATTTAATGTATCTTTAACTGTTTATAATTAGTATAGTGTATATCTATATTTGTCAAATATTTATTTGTATTTGTGCTGGTTGAGTGGAAGAGAAGGCCTTATGGCCTTAACTCTGCCAGAATAACTAAAGCATTATTATTATTATTATTATTATTATTATTATTATTATTATTATTATTATTATTGTTAATGTAACTGGGAGAATAACAGTTTTACATATTTCCAGTTTAATGTTTTTTTGAGAGAAGTTGGTACGACAAGAGTCGCTGTAATGTTTAACAGCATGCATTTCCATAATTGCCTATATTTAATTTCTTTGTGCATCTCATTTATACAGTAAAACTTGTTTAATCCGGAACGTGAATAATGCGGAAATCTAACCAATGTGAACAAAGTTATTGGTTTCGGCGAAATAATAGTAATTTTACGTGTATTTATTTTGTATAAAACGGAATCTGTCCAATGCGGAAACAGAAGGATATTTCTATACAATTCATGAAGAAAATATTTATTAGGCGGAAATACTCAGAGAGAAATAAATTAGTTTCTACTTCATTGAATTCTCGTTAGGCGAAAATAACAATAAGGGATGATTCCTCCCGCCTGCTGAAGAAGAGTTTCTACCTGTATCTGAAATTTTCTTTCGGCCTCACTGCAATCCCGTTTTGCGAAATAAAGGTTCGTTTAACAAATATTTGGCGTGTGACATTTGTCTTACAAATAACCAGTGCACTGTAAAATCTTAAAATAGTTTAAGATCTGAGACCAATTGTGTACGTATCTTTCACAGGTAACGTTCTAAATTTCCGGAATAAAAATAACTAAATGGTATATATCATTGTCATTAAACGAAAAAGTGAAAGTGATTGAAGATAAAGAAAAAAAAAAACTCTCAGTACGCGAAATAATAATGTTGAAAAAAAACCCAAGTTTATAACGATTCCAAGGCATCTTCAGGTTAGCTGCACAGTTTTAAAAGACGACACAATGTAGTGTAGAATGAAATCTGCGGGGAATCAAAGGATGTGGATGAAAGTATAGTGAGTGAATGGAAACCGAAAATACATACTTTAATTTCAGGATACGCGCCTAAGATATTTTTTTAACGCTGATGAAACGGGGACTGCTTTTTTGCGCGTTACCGTCGAAGTCACTCATACATACATATGTACTATACTTCGCTTTCCAACGAATTACAATTAATGCAAGGTACGAAAAAAAAAAGAAAGAAACATGCAGGGTACTCTATAATCTAAGATTGGTTAATCATTTTTTTGTTTTTTTTCATAATGCGGAATTTTGTCTAATGTGGAAAAAAATAATTGGTCCCATGCGATTCCGCTTTGAACAAGTTTACTGTATTTGTAATTATTGTCTGTATGAACTTAACAAAATTACAGAAGAATATGGTTTGAAGATATCTACAGAAAAAACAAAAATTGTGGCATTTCAAGGTGTAGATCCTGTCAGAAGTAAAATTGTACTGGACAATAAAATTTTGGAGCAGGTGAATAATTTTACATATCTAGGATGTAATATCTCATATGAAGAAGAAAAGGATGTAAATGCAAAAATATCTAAATTTTTAAGAATTTTAGGGTTAATAAATTCTATCTTCAAGCCACAGTTAGTCCAAAAGCATTCAAGACTGAAAGTGTACAAAACGCTGGCTCTTCCAACTCTTTTGTATGGTAGCGAAGTATGGACGTTGAAACAGAAGGATATACAGAGACTTAAATCTGCTGAAATGAGGTATCTTCGGAGGACTGCAGGATACGCACTACTAGATCACAAAAAAATGAAGACATCTTAGAAGATTACACATGGAATCTTTAGAAAACAAAATTTCTGATTATAAGTCAAGATGGATGCAACATGTTCATCGAATGGAAGGTCACAGAATACCCAAACAAATGTTAAGATATCAACCTGCAGGAAGAACAAGACTAGGACGTCCACTCAAAAGACTTTTGGATGGTGTTTCTCTTGAGGCCTAAACAGATCAACGAATGGCCTAAATTCGTGAATGTACTATGATGATGATGATGTAATTATTGTTCCTAGGTAGGCCTATTTGAATTTAGGTACTTCTTCAAAATTATCCTCAATTTTCATTAAGTCATTTCCGTCATATTATGTATTCATATGTGTTAACGCAGGCTATATTTAGTTTTATTGAAGTTTATTTCCAGTCTCACTTTCTTAATGCTACTCGATAGAGAGAGTGGGTGTGTTAGCCCTTAGTATTCCCTCGCTATCTTCTAATATCACTACATCATCAGCAAAAACTAACATTTTGTTTGTTAGTATCACTCACTCACTCACTCACTCACTCACTCACTGGCACTATCGAACCCGTAGGTTCATGGCCGCGCGGACATAAGCTCTCCATACATCCCTATCCTGAGCTAATCCTTTCCAATCATTCCCTGTATAATCTACTTCCCTCAAATCATAGTTAATGTTATTCTCCCACCACATTCTTGGTCTACCAACTGGGCGTTTTCCCTCTGGCTTTCCTACAAGAAGCTTCCATGCAAGTCTTTCATTCCCTATACGTGCAGCATGTCCTGCCCATCGCAGTCTACGAGACTTGACTGTTCTTATTATATCTGGCTTCCTATAAAGACCATGTAGTTCATTGTTATTGTAGTCTTCTCCATTCACCTGTCTGTTCATCTCTCTTTGGTCCAAAAATTTTCCTAAGTACTTTATTCTCAAATACCTGTAATCTCCTTTCCTCCCTTAAAGTAAGAGTCCATGTTTCGCACCCATATATATAAACTGGTAGAATAAAAGTTTTATATATTTTCAGTTTAACGTTTTTTGAAAGGAGTTGGGACATCAAGAGTCTCTGCAATGCATAATAGCACGCATTTCCAGAATTGAGCCTATGTTTAATTTCTTTGTGCATCTCATTCCTATTTGTGATTATTGTTCCTAGGTATTTGAATTCAGCCACTTCCTCAAAATTTCCCTCATTTGTCATTAGCCGTCCATTTCCATTATATAATGCATTTCTACGTGTGACCATATATTTAGTTTTATTGATATTTACTTCCAGTCCTAAGTTCTTAGTGTTACTCAATAGTGTGTGCGTATTGTCCTTTAGTATCTCCTCACTATCGACCAACAATACTACGTCATCAGCATAAACTAACAGTTTATTAATACCATTCAGTTGTAATTCAGTTCCTCATTCTCTAAAGATTTAATGACATGCTCTAGTACAAAATTAAATAGTAGAGGAGATAGTGCATCTCCTTGCTTCAACCCATTCTGGATTTCAAAAGTGTCCGAAAACTGTTTGCCTACACGCACCCTACTCTTTGAGCCATTTGGACACATTCGTATAAGTCTAAGTTTGTTAGTATCAGTATAATTAAATAATAGCACAAGTTGGTACACCTTGTTATTGGCGAAACATGTAAACAAAGAAGATCCAGACTTGCATTGACATGAGAGCCCTTTTGCCAAGAGTGATTAATTTATTTTGCTGTAAATTTTTATACAATGGTTTGCAAGCTAACCACGCCTTTTACTTAATGGGCCTGGTTTATCTATTCTACAATTTCAAATAGCCGGGGGTGGTGCTGGGCTTTATTGTATCTTATTGCACGCGTCCCGCTAGATGGCTCCGCCTCATTGTTCTGAGAGAAGCCAAAACAAAATACATGCGATATTTCATTCACTCTCCGAATAGGTAGACTGACATGTCGTTTACAAAACAACATTCATTAGGATTTTTCTTTTTCTATTTATAATCTAGCGTTTATAAAGATGTTCCGAGATAAAACACGCACGCACATGCGTACTCACACACAAATTGATTAACTTTGTTTCCAAATTAGTTTATTTATGACAGAGAGAAGAATGGCGGTAGATTAATTGGGCGCAGGGAAATTTCTATTTATTTATTTATTCCTGTACACTGCCATGGGCAGGACATGTAGCACGAACGAGGAATGAAAAGTTATCATAGAGAGCCTGAGTTAAAATGGCCTTGTAGTCAGGCCAAGAATGATTTTTTTTTCTGTGTTCTGTCCTAGGGCAGGTCCTTCACTGCAATCATAGCATTTTCATGCTGTGCTTTGCAGCTTTACTAGGAAATTATAGGTGCGGTAGCTTCCCCTTGCTTCCCACACCGTGGATGATGATGATGGCCAGGTGATGTTCGGGCCTTAAAATTTCCTCACATGTATCTTACAGATGAGGAAAAACCCTGAAAAAACTTACCCAGGAAACTTGTCCCGACCGGGGATCGAACCCGGGCCCGCTGCGTGACAAGGCAGCACGCTACCTCGAGACCACAGCGGTGGACAATTGGACAATTATAATCAGACATGTAATTTATTTTCGTTATAAGTCAGAAGTATACGAAGTTCAAGATGATTTAGCATATATGATAAATAAGGTCCAATAATATTATGAGAAAGCTGGATTGAAGATTAATATAGAGAAATCTGAATATTTAGTAGAGCCTTTTAAAAATCTGAAGATGGAATATGTTTTTCCGAAAGACCTTCAAAGTGCTTTTAGAAATTAGGCCTATGCCTAGTTATGGACGACAGAGATCTGAGGTACGAATATTAGTGTTTTGACTTTTATTTAGTTATAGGCATTATTTATCATTATTTTAATCAATAAATTTAAAAATCATGTCTGATATATCCATGAAGTTAAAAATCAATCTTTGAGTTTTATTGACTCAAATAAAAATAACGATCGCTCTCTGAGCGATACTTTTTTTCAAGTGAAGAGATCTCTGGGCCGTCCAAGGAAACGTTGGATAAAAAATTCATCGGTGAGATAGTAAGAGGCCTATAGGTCTAACACTTGGTTGGATGAAGAAGAAGAAAAATTATGATTAATTACACTGAGCAACAAAAAATATACTTTTTTTTTTGTCTCAGAAATAAAAATATGTGATTCTGATAGTATTTTTTTCTCCTGAATTCAAATATGTTATCGGTTTTTCTCCATCACGCAAGGTTTCCGAGAGACAGGAATTTATAATTTCTATTTTCTACATTCGTAACTACATAATATTTGAACATTCGGACTCACCTAGAAAGTAAGAAATGACGATTTTCTGATATATTTCGCCTGTGGAGCATCCCTCTTGGTGGTCCAACAATAATCGGCCAGCATATTAGGATTCTATTTGCCTTGATATCTCTTTTCCATAGCTGAAAACTGAGTTAGCTCATTTGGTTTTATTTTACAATGGACAAATAGACGAAAACACGTTTATTAAAAAAAAATAATTTAAATCCATTAATTGAAATTGAAATAAAAAAACTGTGGGAGATGGAGAAATTCCGAATACATATTTGAATACACGGTAAAATAACTGCATTAAGAACAACTATTGGTACTCATGAGACAAAAAATCATGTTGACCAGTGGTATTGATTGAAAATAATTTCACTCAAATAATAAAATCATACTGTATGAAAATATGTTTCTTTTTCTCACGTTGTTTACATGAATGGTAATTCTCGAATATTCAATAGTAGCCTATTAGCCTATGTCAATACTATTATAACTATCTCTTCCTAATTCTAAGAATATTTGAGGTTACTAAGTTAGCAAACAAGCTATTTTTTTCCGACCTGTGCTAACAAATCCCCAATTATATAAACAATTCAGCAAACAGTTTATTCCTGATTCTCAGTGTGTTCATATCGTTGATAATCTACAAGTTATAGATAATATGTGGCTAAATAAAAGCTCGTGCATCCGTGAAGCCTTCTACATACATTCGGAAGAAAACTTAAGTAAGTTCAAAAATTGTAAAAAAAATATTATTGTTGTCTATATGTGTAACATGAAACGCCACCTGATCAAACTTAATTATGAAGGAAATTAGCTTAAAAAACCAATGAATAACAGTAGTGAATTTTGTAAATCAAACGTAATATTTCAGATTTTAAGATATATTGCTCACAAATGATCATTATTACCGATCAAAAATATTTTGCGCAGAAATAATGTTGAAGATGTTACTTTTTCAGCTGTTGCGATAAAAATCATAGAATGATTAAAAAATTACCAGATAAAATTTTCGTTCACATTATTTCTTATTTATTTTTAATTATTATAAATTTCAACCAGTTAGTAGGTAATAAAATTATAGGCTAACAGTTGAAAACGAACAAATTAATGGCGTGGAAAAATTCGATCGGAGAATAAGTAACTGATACGTAATTTTGCCGTGTTTCCGCTAGAGATAATTACCAACATGTTTACTCACGTATAGTGGGGGGGGGGTTCTATTCCACGAGTCCACCTATATTAGTGGGCAAGTTTGGATGAAAACATGGGCGAGTTAGTGTACAGCAGATTATTTTAGCGTTCACTTTTTTGTTAGCGTGTTTTTATGATAAGTTGGCTACACTGTCTGAGCAATGACTAATGCACATTTTACACTGCAAATATGGTGATTTTAGATTATTTTGGAAAAACTGCACTTAAACTAGCGTGAAATATTTTCATGGTCTATCGAACAACAGTGCGCATGCGCCAGAGTTTATAAAGCTAGCGATAACCAACAATCAAACCGCATATCGATTATCATCCTCGATTACTCTCCGTCGCTATGAAGTTTAAATGACCAATATTTGCAATAAATTCCCAAATCTTTGTTAAAAAATATATTAATAATATTAAAATTACCAAACGTTTATTAAAAATGGGTGTACACTTACTTATCACTCCCTAATGCTGATCCAACTAGCGATAACCCAAAACAGCGATAGAAAAAATCATAGACTAAGTAATATACTCTGTGGAGAAAATAGCAGTTAGCATCAAAATATTGTCTAACAGTGTCATGCTATTGTGATTTGCATATTTAAATAAATACTTCAAATTGTCTAATATTGTTATAAAAATTGTTTGAAAAAGTTAAAAATATTAAATAATGTTAGTAAATACAGAAGAAGAGCTATAGTTTACAACAATATAACAAAAAATCAAGCGCTAGTAGAAGTGCAGTTGAGCCACTTATTTCATTTTAAGGCATTTTTCACATTTTTTAAAAGGAAAATCAACACACACACACACACACACACACATATATATATATATATATATATATATATATATTTCTCTCTCTCAGGTAATTGTTCACATAGCCTACTAACTCACTAGCACTGTCGAACTCATGGTGACAGTGGGAACATAAGCTCTTATTACATCTCTACCATGAGATGTTTTCCAATTCATCCCCTGTTTAACATACTTCCGTCAAATCATTGTCAATGTTATTGTCCCACCTCATTCTTGGTCTACCAATTGGGCGTTTTCCCTCAGGTTTTCCTACAACAAGTTTCAATGTCCCTCATTCAATTCACATTTCTGCCACATGTCCTGTCCATTGCAGTCTACGAGACTTAACTTTTCTTATTATATCTGTTTCCTATAAATAACACTTAGCTCATTGTTATTTACTCTTCTCCATTCTCCTGTCTGTAGATTACTCTTTCGTTCAACAATTTCCTAAGAACTTTATTCTCAAATACTTGTAATCTTTTCTCCTCCCTTAAAGTAAGAGTCCATGTCTGACATCCATATAATATAACTGGGAAAATAACAATTTTATGTATCTTTGGTTTAACGTTTTTAAGAGATGTTGGAATAAGACTTCCTATAAAACATAATAGAATCCATTTAGAGAATTAAGCATGTTTAATTTCATTATGGATCTCAGTCAATTATTTAGGTTGTGCAACAATAAATTGTATCTTCTCTTTTATATTTGAATATATGAAGCTGGCACGGTGGGATAGAATCCCTGTTGAAAGGGATTAAAGAAGGCAGTAATTATGAGAAAATTACACATAGGCCTATAATAAATACTAGCGTAATGATAATGTGAAAAGAAAAATTAATGTGTGAACCAGGAATCGAACCGTGGACCTCTAGTTCTCCAGACTAGTGTGCAGGCCACTACACCATTCCACACCTGGCACAAATGCTAACAATTCTTTCCACATATACAAATCTATAATTCTCGTTTCGTCCGCTGTCAGGTAGATGACACTGCCATCGCCAACGGCCGGCTTCGTTTAGAATTATTTATATTTGAGAATTTTACACCACCACTTTTATAAGTAGTAAACGATGTTATTTAACATTTTCCAATACTGTTATTTTAACCCAGTTCCTATAATGGATCATATTATAATATTATAATGATATTGTGAAAAGAAAAATTAATGTGTGCAACAGGAATCGAACCGTGGACCTCTAGTTCTCCAGACTAGTGTGCAGCCCACTACACCATTTTATAATATTATAATATGATCTATTATTGGAACTGTGTTAAAATAACAGTATTGGAAAATGTTAAATGGGTTAACTTTGCAAGAAATTTGTAGAAAGAGACAGCTCTCTCACTCACATCAGTGTTGTCGGTGTTTCTTCACCAGATGTTAATAGGGTAAGGGGGATGACGAAAACTGACACAGAGTGGGTTCTTTCTTTTGTAACTGGTCTAACGCGGGTAAATAATCGACCTTATATCTCCATCTCTCTCTTTGCCAGGTTAAGCCAGATATACAATAAGGTATTAGAAGAAGGTTGTTAAATTTTGTTTATATGCCTCTTTATTCAGGCTTAAGTTTCTTTATTTACGACCTTGAAAATCTTCAGATACAGGACCCAGGACTTAAAAGTCCCAACCGAGGATTTGTTCCTTGGATATTTCCATCCTAAAAAATCAATCGACACCGGCCGAGTTTGAACCCGTGACCCTACTGGGAAGAGTTTGAACCATACTGATTTAGTTACACTTGTTTTCGTATAGATGTCATTTGAGTGGTCCGTGGTCAGAGTTCCGCCTCATACTGACATCTAGGAAACCAAGGTATTACTAGGGCGGGAAAATTCGGTAAATTTTGCTTAGTGGCCTTTTCGTTCAGGCTTAAGGATCTTTTACGAGCCTGAAAATCTTCAGACTCGGGACCCACGGCTTAAAGTCTCTCCCCGAGGACTTGCTCCTTGGATTTTTCCATCCTAAAAAAATTCATCAACCCCGGCCGGGTTTCAACTCGCGATCCTCGGGACCAGAGGCAAGGAGCATAGCCACTAGTCCACGACAGTTAATATGTATTTAATAAGGTTCAGTTATTCAGTTCTACTATGCAATTATTTTAGATTAAGTTTAGAATAGTATGTATAATCGAATATTCGGGTTACCATTTTTTTCGTCACTACAGCCTATTGTGGTTGTCTGTCCTACCCTTTATTATTATTATTATTATTATTATTATTATTATTATTATTATTATTATTATTATTATTATTATTATTATTATTATTATTATTATTATTATTTTACTATGAATTTGTCTCTTTTCCTATAATGAAGAACGTGCAAATAACATAGAAAATGAAAATGATGTCGTCAGGAAAAAAACCTCATGAAAACGGAAGACGAATAATAATAATAGAAACAGTGAAAGAAGCAGTGAAGTCATTAAAGAATAGAACGTCACCAGGGAAAGGAAATATTCCAGCTGAATTAATAAAACATGGAACAGATAAGTTGTTCGAATTATTGAGAAGTCTATTTGAAAAATGCATAAATGGAGAAGATATACCATCAGATTGGAAAATAGGATATATTTCAACCATACATAAAAAAAGGAAAAAAAAGATGAATGCAAAAACTATAGGGGAATTACAATCAATAGTACACTAAGTAGACTATATGGAAAGATAATCAAGTATTTCCTAGAAATTGAATACAAAGAGTTAGAACCAGAGGAACAGACAGGATTTAGAGTGGGCAGATCAACAATAGACCACATTTTCAGCATACGACAGATTATAGAAAAGAAAACAATCAGAGCACAACCGCTACATCTAGTATTTATAGATATAGAAAAAGCCTACGATAATATTCCTTCATCAAAATTATGGAAAGTCTTAAAACTAAAAAAAATAAATCCAACACTGATTGAAGCAATTCAAAAACTATATTCAGAATCATATGTGGCAAGTAAAAATGGGAAAGTACTTGTCTAAAGGTTTTCAAACAAATAAAGGATTACGACAGGGATGATGTATATCTCCAACATTATATAAGATTTATACTGAAAAAGCTATTGAAGAATGGAAAAAGAAATGTAAACCGATGGGAATACCACTAGATGATAATTCAACAATATATACACTCCAGTTTGCAGATGACCAATTGATATTGGCTCAAGAATTTGAAGATATAGAATACCTCACTAGAAAATTAATACAATAATATAGTTTATGGGGTTTAAAGATCAATATGGATAAATCTAGATATATGACAATAGGGGATCTTCCTCAAGATTTAATACTAGAAGAAGATTTAGGGACAATTAAACACGCTGAAGAATATAAGTATTTGGGAATTAAAATTACTAAAGATGGAAAACAAGAAACAGAGATAAGAAACAGGATCAATATAGGAAAGTATGCTATATCTGCCCTAAATGGAATAGTATGGGACAAACATATCTTCAAAGAAACAAAAAAAAAACTATTTTTAATACAATAATCAGAAGCATTATTACCTATGGAGCTGATGTGTGGGCTTTAAATGCACAAATGAAAAAAAAAAATTGCTCGCCACTGAAATGGACTACTGGAGACGCGCTGCAAGAATATCCAAGAAGGATAAAATCAGAAATTCATATAGGGCCTATTAAAGAAAAAATTCAGGTACAATATTCAATATTAGATTTTATAAAGAAGAAACAATTAAATTGGTACGGACACATTAGAAGAATGGAAGAAGGAAGACTACCTAAGATAATCATGGATTGGGAACCACAGGGAAGGAAAAAGAAGGGTAGACCAACTATTACGTGGATTCAGGGAATCAATGAAGCTAAGAGGGAATGGGAAATAGAAGAAGATATATGGATGAACAGACAGGAATGGAAAAATGTGTTGAAACAAATGTGTAGTTAACTGTGAACATGGGTACCGGAAAAATGTATATTCATTGTAAAAGCCGGAATAATAATAAAATACTTACTCACTGGCACTATCGAACCCGTAGGTTCATGGCCGTGCGGACATAAGCTCTCCATACATCCCTATCCTGAGCTAATGCTTTCCAATCATTCCCTGTTTAATCTACTTCCCTCAAATCACAGTTAATGTTGCTCTCCCATCTCATTCTTGGTCTACCAACTGGGCGTTTTCCTTCTGGCTTTCCTACAAGAAGCTTCCATGCACGTCTTTCATTCCCCATACGCGCAACATGTCCTGCCCATCGCAGTCTACGAGACTTAACTGTTCTTATTATATGTGGCTTCCTATAAAGACCATGTAGTTCATTGTTATGTAGTCTTCTCCATTCACCTGTCTGTTCATCTCTCTTTGGTCCAAAAATTTTCCTAAGAACTTTATTCTCAAATACTCGTAATGTCCTTTCCTCCCTTAAAGTAAGAGTTCATGTTTCGCACGCCTTTCATTTCATAATAATAAAATAATAAAAATAATAATAATAGTAATAATAATAGTAATAATAATAATAATAATAATAATAGTAATAATAATAATAATAATAATAATAATAATAATAATAGTAATAATAATACTAATAGTAATAATAATAATAATAATAATTAATAATAAATAATAATAATAATAGTAATAATAATAATAATAATAATTAATATTAATAATAATAATAATAATAATAATAATAATAATAATAATAATAGTAATAATAATAGTAATAATAATAGTAATAATAATAATAGTAATAATAATAGTAATAATAATAATAGTAATAATAATAATAATTAATAATAATAATTAATAATAATAATAATAATAATAATAATAGTAATAATAATAATAATAAAGTGGGTGTTATATAGTTGTAGTCCTACAGTGATTTTGACGCATAGAAAAATTATACAAAGTAATTGAAAGTTATGCTAATCCACTAAGTTGGAAGGTCATTGATGGATGTTTTAGCATGATGCTACTTTGTTTTCCGCTAAAGAAGTCGTTTAATTAATGGTGTCAGTGATGGATGTCAGTGCTGTAGAGCTTCCTTCATGAGACTGCTGTGATAGACTTGCAAGGGTCAACAAATAGCAAGAAGAATGGACTAAGCCAGGTACTTGAGTGAAGTGGCGAAAACAAGGTGGAGATAAATTTATATGGCCTTTAAGCTGCAATTAAGTGCAAACTTTATTGATCAGGAGATTGAAAATGGCAGTAATTCAATGTGGAGAACGGATCCATGCCATTAGCACTCACGTCAAAGATATATCTAGCAACAGTTATTAAGTTATGTTATGAGCGGTAATTTTTAGCATTTAAAAACAGAAATTTGCCATTTTATATTGCTTATTTAGGATTTTGATGAGTTTATACATTTACAATTTTGAATTTTAGATCATTTTTAAAACTAACCAACTAACTCACTGGTACATGAAACCCATAGGTTCATGGCCACGCGGACATAGGGCGTAAATAAATCCCTATTCCTGAGCTAATATTTCCAATCAACCCCTGTATAAATTGAATGATGCCTAGGGCCTCCTACAAGAGGGATGAACTCAAGTTTCCGTGGTTCATGTGTGGGGCAACTCTACTTGAACGGATAACAATATTCAAAGTCTTCTCTTATGATTTAAAGTATATTTTTAGGTTGGCAATATTGATCAGTTTGTGGTTTGACTCAATGTTTTTGACTTTTTAATGGCACACTTTTGTCTTATTTCACGCAACTTATGAATTGATTCTACTAGCATGAATAACACTACGAAATTGGAACTGGAAGTAAATATCAATAAAACTAAATATATGGTAACACATAGAAATACTTTATATAATGGAAATGGACAGCTAATGACAAATGAGGGAAAATTTTGAGGAAGTGGCTGAATTCAAATACCTAGGAACAATAATCACAAATAGGAATGAGATGCACAAAGAAATTAATCATAGGCTCAATTGTGGAAATTCGTGCTATTATGCATTACAGAGACTCTAGTCATCCCAACTCCTTTCAAAACTGAAAATATGTAAAACTATTATTCTGCCGGTTATATTATATGGTTGCGAAACATGGACTCTTATTTTAAGGGAGGGAAGGAGATTACGAGCATTTGAGAATAAAGTTCTTACGAAAATTTTTGGACCAAAGAGAGATGAACAGAGAGGTGAATGGAGAAAACTTCATAAGAGTGAACTACTTGGTCTTTATAGGAAGCTAGATATAATAAGAACAGTTAAGTCTCGTAGACTGCGGTGGGCAGGGCATGAGGCACGAATGGGGAATGAAAGAGGTGCATGGAAGCTTCTTGTAGGAAAACCAGAGGGAAAACGCCCAGTTGGTAGACCATGAATGAGGTGGGAGAATAACATTAACTACGATTTGAGGGAAATAGATTTTCTTCTTCTTCTTCTTCTTCTTCCTTTTCAGGATTAGGTCAATGCGACCTGTTCCGGTCTCAAGTCCATCGATTCCTTGGCCGTCCCAAAGATCTTTTTCCATGTGGTTTGTAGGTGTTGATCGTTTTGGGTATTGTCCATTCTGTCTAAATGAGGGAAGTTGATTGTACAGGGAATGATTGGAAAGCATTAGCTCAGGATAGGAATGTATGGATAGCTTATGTCCGCGCGGCCATGAACCTATGGGTTCGATAGTGCTAGTTAGTTAGTTAGCTAGTATGGTTAGCACATTGGTTGTACTTATATTTGGTACTGAGTGTTCACACTTTTTTTATGTTGCGCACTGCTTCCTATCACACACTTCTATTGCGGGCGGTGGTGGACCATTGGACTCCTAGTTCTTGCTTGAAATCATCTGCCTATCTGTGTCTGGGTCTGCCTTGTGATCTTCTGCCTGTGTAGGGGTCCCACATGGTGGTTTCTTGTGCCCATCTGTTGTGTTGATGTCTCGCTACTTGGCCAGCCCATTTCCATTTTGTCACTGTAGCGCGTTGCTCGACATTTTCTGATGAAGTGAGGTTTTTTAGTCTCTGATGTGAGATTTTGTCTCTCGGTGATATGGCAAGTATTTTCCCCTCCATTTTTCTTTGGCATATTGCAATGGTTTTATGTTGTCCGTCCATAAGGGCCCAAGTTTGGTACCCGTATAACAATACTGGAGTTGTCGAAAGCTGGTTTCTCGGCCGATAATCATAATATTAAAATATTCCAGGCTATGTGGCCGTGGTCTATAACTGGTATTTGTTCCAGACGTTTCTTCCTCAACTGCAGAGGGCATCTTCAATGGCGAGTGCTTCTAAATGGTGTTCCCTTGTCGTAGACTCGACTATGAATTTGGCTTTCTTCTTCCGGAGTGTCTCTAGGCGTTTAATTCGTAAATAACTCTCCTCATCGTAGAGGCGTTTAATCGTGAAATGCAGGCTTTCACGGCCGGTAATCATGATATTAAAAGATTCCAGGCTATGTGGCCGTGGTCTATAACTGGTGTTTCTTCCAGACGTTTCTCCCTCAGCTACGGAGGGCATCTTCAGTGGCGAGTACTTCTAGGTGGTGTTCCCTTGTCGTAGACTCGACATTGAAAAAAAAAAAAACATTACAAATTTATGGGTTAATTAAATTGTATGCTATAGGCTACATTGCGACAAACCGAATATGGGGTTACTTGAGTGAGTTTATAATTTTCATTTTCAGGCAAACCCGCATTTCTAATGGCTGGATATCACTGATTTTTGGAGCATATTGTCGGATGATGGTCAGAGGTTCGCGTTCGCGTAGTTCATGTCGTAAATAATCACACAAATGTCGTGCAAATTACACAATCACATTAATTAATTCTACAAATTATCAGTATAATTTACTCACAATTTGCACTAACAATTAATCTTGATTCAAAGTTTATCTGTTTCTTAGTTATTTTACAGTCTGTGATGAGTCCGCTCACTACAATTTCTTTCTCTTCACACTTCAGCTATCGCTGTCAAAAACACGACTGACTCGTTCCCTGCCTTCTTCACTGATATATAGGCGGGAAAGAACTTTCTATAGGCTTATGCTCGGGACACTTCCAAGCATGGAAGCATCTGGCCACCGATCTTTCCCGAAAGGGGAAGTAGAGACTCATAGAGATCTCTGGAACGAGAACCCAGACATTTCAATGATCTGAGCGAGTCTTTCTACTAGTGAGTCGGCGACTAGCAAATCGATTTCGACCAATGTGAGAACACTATTCTCGCCTTCGCCCACAAAATTCAAACGTCATTATTACCACGTGTCACAATATCTTCCTCGGTTTTAAAATATCATGTAGTCTTCTGAGTTTCGTTAAAGAAAGGAAGACTGAGTTAAAGAAGGAGCGGAGAATGCTGAGTTTGCAGTGAAAGACCTGCTCTTTGACAAAACACTATGCATGTATATAACCTACATATGTATATATTTTGGCCATATTCATTTTCGGTGTCTACTAGATTATTCATTATCTTTTACAGTCTCACTTACCAAAACATGGAATTCTCTTCCGCCCTATGTCAGAGACTGTCAAACTATAACATCCTTCAAAAACAAACTAAATAATTATTTAATAACAAGCTAATTTACACACCTCACTGATAGTATTCTTTTAACAATTAATAAATTAAATTATTTATGAAAATAATATTAAGATTAACAAATATTTTCATTTGTATAAATATTGCATAACCGTAAAATTAGTTTTCTATATCTCATTATTTTTCTTTTGTTTTTTTAAGTACATTAGTCAGGGACAGTCTACCAACAATTTAATTTATCTTGCTTGAATGCATTTTATTAATAGTTTTAGTCTTAATCTTAACTATCCCGTAGTTGTATACTATATATATTCTTATTGATCAAATCTTCATTTAGTATTTAATATTAGAGAATTATTATTGTTTTATTCTAATGTAATGTACCTATGTTTGTTCCGGTGACTGGAAGAGAATGTCACATGGCCTTAACTCCTCCAAGTTAAATAAATAAATATAAATAAATAGATAACATCTGTGAAGTTATGTAAATTAAAAAAAATAATGAGAACAACTTCAATAGGTTAATTCCTTCAGAATTCGTTAAACATGACCTCTACTATGGTTTCATTTATCTTACTAAAATAACGTAATGGCGAGTGTGGTGGATTTTAAAGACTAGCTTCAAACCATAACAGCAAATCAAAGACGACGAGCAAGTGATCACATCTTGTAAGCTGTCTAACGTGTGAGTACTATACACTTATAAGGGTATGAAGGCTGGACCCAGCCGTTGATAAGCTCCTCCTTGCATTGATGGTGAAATATGGCAGACAGCTGTCTAACGTAACCTAACCTAACCTAACTTGATATGTCGAGATTTTGGATAGGAATCCAGTCATACAGCCGTTTGATTTGTATAGTGCTTACCCGATTTCTACATACAATATACAGAGTGTTCGGGAAAAACACTACTAATAACAAACTGTTATACAACAGATACTAACAAATGTATTGCAATGCATTTTGTTATAACAATAGATAAATTCAACAAGCTATTTTGTTCTTGAAGAGATAACTTAAAATTAAGTTGTACTTACATGTTTCATATGGTCCACCGCTGTGGTCTCGAGGTAGCGTGCTGCCTTGTCACGCAACGAGCCCGGGTTCGATCCCCGGTCGGGACAGTATTTCTGGGTGAGGCTTTTATCGGCGTTTTTCCTCGCCTGTAAGACAAATGTCAGGAAAACTTTAAAGCCCAAACGGTCCCCGAAATCATCATCATCATCAGCATCATCATCATCATCCTTCACCGGTGTGGAAAGCAACGGGAAGCTATCACACCTACAATTTCCTAGTAATGCTATGATTGCAGTGAAATACCTGCCCTCGGGCAGAATTACTATGGATATATATGATCAAAAATAATGGTCCTATAGTGCCCAAAATGCCTCAAGTAATGTTATTGTCTGTCCAATGGATCTGTGCCCCCGTAAGGTTTGCGAACTAAAGCATACTTCCTTTTCTGCCTCGGAAAATCATTTCCCTCCCAGCATTCCTATCTCTCTTTTCTGTCTCTCTCTTGCACTTGCACTCCAAGTGTTGTCAACTCAACTCCAAATTTGCATTATTCAATATTCAAGAGCCATGACACTGGGGGAAGCTTGGTAACATCCCTACTCGATGGCTGCTGTTTGACGTAGTGGGAAGGGAGTGCGGTGAAATACTATGAGTATAGACTGTAGGCCTACTTTTCTGAGAACGGTGTCAGCGCTGTAGGTGCGCAGATCCACTGGTCCAAGTATAAAATCTATATTTGCCTATATTCTAAAATTCCAATACTTTTATCATTAAATCGAATAAAATTCTCTTCATTTAATTCCAAGAAACTAAAATAATTACACATTCTTTTCATTATCTCGAACAGTATGTTCTTGAAATACAAAATCTGACTTTTAAGCGACAATCTATGAAATAATTAACACGCCCCGGAAGACCTTTCAGAAAGCCAGAAGTACTGGACGATTTGTTAAACCCCCGGATTCTCTGAAAACACCCCCATATTGTCTGTGTAACTAGGTGGTGTGCTGTCCATTGACCGGGGTGAAAACAAAATTCTTCATTTCATTCTGTAAGAATATTGCATCATACCAAAAGTTCCAGGTTCTAAGTCGTCTTTAATTAAACAGTCGATACACGAGTTTCCCCATTTAACATCGGATGGAAAAATTACATTGTGTGACGTTTGCAACAAACAGAGTTAATTTTGTTTTACATTTCCCTCTAGCTATATACTTAGCTCTGCGGATTTAACGTGTTTAATACATAGGCCTTGAATTTTTCTGTTTTTCCAATTTTAAATACACTAGATCAAGAACAAAAGTCAATATTTAATCATTATTTTATAATATACTACATATATAATATAATTTCATAAATTTGAAACACTATCATCTAATCAAAATAATAATAATTTCTATTATTTTTTAATTGATAAATGCATACTAAAACCAGTAAACCTGAACCTGGCTCAAATATATTTTAGGACCTATCTTGCATATGATCAGAATTTATTTAAGACAAAATTAAGATTTTTAGAACCGAAAAATCCGAGGTCTAGTAATCAGTAAATTTTCACCTCTTATTTCGAGGTTCGCGGGTTCAAACCCTGTTAGAGTCGATTCATTTTTTTCACGATTTAAAAATCCTTAGCATAGTTTCCTTCCATAATGTGGGGGAGCTCCATCTTGTTGGAAGACGTCAAAACAAATAAATCGAATAAGCATGCTAATTTTTGTAATTTCATTGTCATCACAAAACTTCAAATTAAAACATGAGAAATTACATAATTTCATTGTTATCACAACAAAACTTAAAATAGAAATAAACATGAGAAATTACTAAATTTTATTGTTGCCACTACAAAACTTAAAATTACGTTATTTAATTGTTGTCACCACAAAACGTAAAATAAAAATAAACATGAGGAATTACTTTTCATTGTCGCCACCACATACCTTAAAATTACATAATATAATTGTTACTTAAAATTAAAATAAACAATACAAATCAACGTAATTCCATTGTTATCAGCACAAAACATAAAATTATATAATTTCATTCTTGTCACCACAAAACCTAAAATCAAAAATGAGAAATTATTTAATTTTATTGTTGTCACCACAAAACTTAAAATTACGTAGGCCTATTTCATTTGTTGTCACCACAAAACGTAAAATGAAAACAAACATGAGAAATCACTTAATTTCGTTGTTGCCACCACAAAACTTAAAATTACGTAATTTTATTATCTAAAATTAAAATAAACATGACAAATTGCGTAATTTAATTGTTGTCTTCATAAAATTTGTTGAGTTTTTCTATGTTTTGCAACAAAGGCATTACAATAACTTTATTAGTTTTTTTATTTATAACAATTTCTTATTGGTAGTGTTGGTCCCGGAATCGGGGTATTATAACACATGATTAGGATTTTTAATGGACCATTTTACCTTTTTTGTATAAAGGAAATAACCTTTTTTTTTTTTTTTTTTTTTTTTTTTTTTTTTAGGTTTTTAACCATAAACTCACAACCTTTCAGTAATAATTAATTAATAATAATATAAAGTTTCTCTGGGAGAAATTTCAAGGTAGGTTTCGGCCTGCAATGGCTGACAGTTCCCTTGTAAATAGGATATTGAAGATTTGTATTATTTTTCGGAAATCTCTTCAGGAGAAAACCTCAGTTGTTTCATTTCATAGGAATTCGCCAATTTGTAAGAATTAGAGGGGTTCTCTGAGGGACCACGTGCACAAATATGCATTGACTATTACTAATTCAAACCTAAAATTTATAAATCACATGGGAAAAGTTAATGAAATACTGTAGGACAAGATACGTCTTGTTGAGGTAGACAGAATAGATAGAATGGGAGGGTATCTGAGCAAATTTACGTTCGTTTGCCCAATTCCCGATGGATATCTGAAGACCAGATTGCAAGCGTTCTTCTTTCCAGCCTAGAAAAACGTTTTAAATGCAAACGAAGATGGTTTCTTTTCAAACAAGGGAAAGGTTTCTTGAAAAAAATATCATATTAGGGTGTTTCTTGTCTAAAAGTGTCAGTTGGCACTCACATAGAAATGACCGGCTTTATTTTGTTGAATGTTACACCAATTGGATACAGCAGGGGTGAACAAATTATTACCTATTTCAATTTTAAATTAAGAATTGTTTTAACATTATGAATATACGAGTCCAGGAAGAGGTATCAATAAACAATTGCCCACCAATTAATAAGAGAATAGCATTTCATTATTGTACGAATGACACAGCGTACAGTAACTCTTCAGCAATTGAATTCTATAACAGTAAAACAATAAAAGTTGAAGAAAATACACTACAAGATAGTTCATCTTTATTTCTGTGGCCACAGACGTAAGTCTGAAGACATAAGTTTTTCAGAAGAGCTTATTAAATATTCGAATATATTCCTATATAAAAATGAACGTCTATGAGCCTGTCCTTTATGGACTCAAAAACTATTTGGCCGATTTGAATAGGTTTTCTACCATTATTTACACTATTTAACTCATGTCCCAAATGGGAGTGCATAACCAATCACGTTTCAATGAATTTTGTTTTACAACCAACAGTTTATCCATATTTGAAACAATTGGATAAACCGTTGGAATTGACAATTTGGGAAAATATATTCATTCAGAAGAATAACTATCGATCTATGAACTTCGATATTCCGGTGGATAAACATTTAATTACAAAGTTTATAATCTCAACCAAAGATGGCAGCACAAGAGGTGATGTCCTTAGAGAAATCAACAACCAGAGAATTTCATCAGTGGAAGCCATGACTGAAGAGGGACAAGATATTGTCTGAAACCGCCGGTATCAAAGTAATTTGAAATTATATGAGGTGAGTCGTTAAAAATGTGTTTCCACTCACTATTAATGGTATAACCTCATAATGTTTACTTCCCAATATTAATTTAAGTATAAAGCAAATGCTGTCTTTTTTTTCTTCTTCTTATCCCTTTCAAGTATTAAGCCAAGACCTGTTACGATCCTATAGAAAATTTTCCCTCCAGCGATGCTGTATTTTTTCATTAATCTAATTAACTAACTCACTGGCTCTATCGAACCCATAGGCTCATGATCGCGCGGACATGATCTCTCTATACATCCCCAGCCTGAGGTAATGTTTTCCAGTCACCCCCTGTATAATCTACTTCCCTCAAATCATGGTTAATATTATTCTCCCACCTCATTTTTGGCTTACCTACTGGGCGCTTTCGCCAAAAAGGAGTTTGCACGTCCTTCCTTCATTCCCCACTCGTGCCACGTGCCCTGTCCATCGCTCTCTACGATATTGAATTATTCTTATTTTATCTGAATGTAAAACAAACCACTAAAAACAATCTCTATCAGACGAAATGAAAAACATAAAATAGAAATATGTAATATCTAGGAAATGTCTATATAAGTTATATGGGAGAATCTTAAATATTATATAGCTAATTCCAATTTTAATAGATTAATTAAGCATTGTTTTATTCTTACGCATGCACAATGCAGAATCCATTGGAATTTCAATTGTTTGAAAATGGCCACTAATGGCCGCTTCTGTAGAATTTCAAAAACATTGCAATAGAAAGTCTTTGAAAAGCGGAGAGAAACAAAATGTTTTCAAGCAGTTTAGTAAAAAATATTCCACATTAGCCATTCGTATGCAGTGAAAATATCAGAAATTTATAGGAGTGTCAGCATGTGGCACTAATTCTGCTCGTAATGAAATTTTAAATAAGGGATATCTAACGACACCAAGAAAAAAGCGTAAACGTCTGATTAGGTAGATACGTTCATACTGACTATTTAACTCATGCCCCAAATGGGAGTCAATGACCAATCACATTTCAGTGATGTTTGATTTAAAACCAATCACAGTCGTGTTTCGCCTAAAATTTACCAACTAAAGTTTATCATAATAAAGAAAGCACTTCCTTTTTAACATTCTGAATAGGTCATATTATTATTTTGCAGTGACTGACTCCCTAAGAAATACGGCTACCAGATTGTATATATAGTGCATGAATGTCAACACGTAGCGCATACGAGAGATAATATAAAAACATTTGTAACAATTGATTATACCACAAAAAAACACTGTTTGCACTTTCTTAAACGAATTATTTTCCAGGAAATGACACAGAAAAATATAATTGACATATTTACATCATAGGACATCAGAAATTAATTAATACCTATAACGTTGGTTATAAACTTCTCCACTAGGGTGCATTATTACAACATTGCGATCTTTTGGCAATAAATAATATTATGATCTGGTTGCAGTGATCGAACAAAAGAAGAAAATGAAGCGTGCCAATCGTTTCTTATTTGTTTTCAAATATCGCCGTTTACATTAAATATATAAATATTTTTAAATAACTACGGTTAAATAATGATTTGTGAGTATACAGCTTAATTTTATTCGTTAAATAGTCCTAACAAATGTCACTCTTGAATTCCAAATTCTCTAGATAAATTCACTCCTCACTTCGTGAGTCGTGAATTTATCGATAATTTGGAAATCACTCGTGGCATTACTTATGACTATTTAACTCATGCCCCAAATGGGAGTCAATGGCCAATGACGTTTCAATATATTTTGATTTACAACCAATCACAGTAGTTTTTCACCTCGATCTTTATCAATTCCTAATTTTATCATATTAAAATCAAGCTCCTCCTTTTAAACATTCTGAATAGGTCAGAGCATTATTTTTCTCCAACAAATACATTGAATATAGCAAATAATGAACAGATTCCGTGATTTTACTGAGTTGATTACTAAAACAATAAATTAATAACCCGTAATGTTGATTATAATATACAGTTTGATGTTTCATTATTTCTCCACTAGGGTGCATTCTTACAATATTGCGATACTATTTGGCAATAAATAATATGATCGAGTTGCAGTGAATATACATAACCTCACATTTCTGATTTGTTTTCAAATATCGCCGTTTACATTAAACGTATCATCATCATCATCATCATGAACAAATCCGTTTTAGGCCATGTGGCCTGTACGGTAAACCTAGCGAAGATGGTCTTGATCTTTCCACCGATGTTTTGGTCTTCCTTGGTCCCTATGTCCAGTTGGGGTATATTGGAATGCCAATTTTGGAAGTCTATTTCTTGCCATTCTCCTCAGATGATTTTTCCATTCTTGTTGATATCTTTGTATATCTTCATTTAAACTTGTTACTCCAAGTTTTCCTCTGATAATAGTGTTCCTTTGGTGATCTAGTCTATTAACTCCTAACAATGATCATAAGAAGCGCATTTGGCTTAATACTTGAAGTTTATGAGAGTTTTCTTTTATTTAAAATCCAAATTTCACTTCCGTATTTTAGAGCAGCTTTTTGATGTGATGGAATGATCACATTAAATATATAAATATTTTAAAATACCGGTAACTATATTTAAATAATGACTTTTGAGTAAACGGAATAATTATATTCGTTAAATAGTCCTAACAAATGCCACTCTTGATTTCCAAATCCTCTAGATAAATCCACTCCTCACTTCGTGACTCGTGAATTTATCCATAATTTGGAAATTACTCGTGGCATTACGTATGATAATTTTTTCTTTGTCATAAATAAATAAGAAATGGATGAAGTTCCCAATTAATTATTGATACCATCTTATTTGGTATTGTCTCATTTCCCGTAAAATACGATGTTGGCTAAAAATAATGGTTCTATCGTTGACAGTACCGTACACACTTTCGTAATATGTAGTAAAAGTAGCACAATAGTACTTCGAATAGACGGGGTCAACGGAGTAATAGGCCTAGGCCTATGTTATACAAGTTTATTTACATTACAACTGTACAACAAATTCCATGACGCGAGAGGCTTAGAATGCCCTTGGCCCACATCTACATGTGTTAATCACATAGGTAGACGACCATTCTATAGTGTAGGGGTGACATGTGGTGAGCATGTCGTGTCCCCCAGCTGTTATAGCTGGTTTTTCTCAACCTGGAGTCGCTACTTATAGTAGCTACCCAAATTCATCACGATGCTGGGTGGGCACCGGTCCCATACTGACTTATTCAATGAGAAAACTTCTTCCCCCATGGAAACTCGAACCAGCGCAAGTCCTGTAGATATCTTGAATTTAGCTCGGAATTAGTATAGTGCCAGGTACTGGAGACCCCTGCAGAAGGTATAGACTTCCAACATAAATCAGATTCCTGAATCCCATCATGTAACCCAAACCTTTGTCAGGAGTTATTTGAAGGGGCGGTCTGGGGGACTTTGCCGCGGTGAAATGTTACACAATATTAGGTCGTTATTCTCTTGTTGCTAATTGGTTGATTAACAGCACTTAAATTTTAAATCGATTGGTAACGGGACGAACAATATATTGTAAGATTTCAGAATCCAGGATTTAAATATTTTTACTATTGTATTTATAGGTTAGGCTATATATACCTCTTCCCAGCTAAGTTCCAGTTGTAATGTAAACAAACCAGATGTAAGACTGCATTTCCATTAGTCGAATAACGGTTTTACCTTTAAGCTTGTAAGAAAATGTAGTTCATTCTCTATAACACTCGAAATAGAGAATAAAAACATTTTAAAAATGTGTATTATCTAGCACATGTGTATTTGAGTTATATGAGGGAATTTAAAAATAAATAATTACAATTTTAAGATTTATATTCTTATGCATGCGCATTGAAAAATAAATTGAAATTTCAGTTGTTTAGCCCTTAAACTTGTACTGTATCCTACAAGATAAATCAGTTGGTTTAATTAACTTGGTATTTTAAATAAATCAGAAGAAAACTAAGAAAATGAAACCACTTAAATATGTGTATAATTATACAATATACCTAATAATAACAGTTATACAATATTCCGTTTTCACTGCGGTCCGCCACATTCAAATAACAGACACAAGAATTTTGTGTTTTATCAATTTGAGGGTTAAAATGACATTTCTGTTTGGCTACTAATGGAAATAACAGATTAATAAATATTATTGCATTTAGACCATCTTCTAAAATTGGTATGCTATTAGATCCCACAATCCGTTTTGAGACTCATAGTGGCCAACCTGAGGAAGTTGACTACCAAAAGAAAGCCATATATGAGCCAACAATTGACTATTACAAAGACTATTTAACTCATGTCGCAAATGGTAGTCAATGACCAATCACGTTTCAATGAATTCTGTTTTACACCAATGACAGTCGTGTTTCATCTCGCTCTTTATCGATTTCTCTTTATCAGCTCCTGCTTTTGTGATAAAGAAAGCTCCTCCTTTTTTTAATATTCTGAACAGGTTAGACCATTATTTTTCTCCAACAAATACATTGAATATAGCAAATAATGAATAGGTTCAGTGATTTTACTGAGTTGTTTATTCAAAATATAAATGATTAACCTATAATGTTGATTATAATAGTTTGATGTGTTTAATTATTTCTCCACTAGAGTGCATTCTTACAATATTGCGATCCTATTTGGCAAAAAATAATATGATCGAGTTGCAGTGAATATACATAACCTCACATTTCTAATTTGTTTTCAAACATCGCCGTTTACGTTAAATATATACATATTTTAAAACACAAGGTAACTATATTCAAATAATTATTTTTTACGAGTAAAGAGCTTAATTTTATTCGTTGAATAGTCCTAACAAATGCCACCCTTGATTTCCATATTCTCTAGATAAATTCACTCCTCACTTCGTGAGTCGTGAATTTATCGATAATTTGGGAATCACTAGTGGCATTACTTATGACAAATACCAATTAGATAGTAACTGTCACAGGATTGATGATCGGGGAAAGAGGTACTACACCAGGATTCTTAGCTAAATTTTGGAATTCCTTAGATTTGGACAGGGTGTATCTTTCTAAAATTGCCATTGCTGCCATTAGAGAATCAATTTCAATTTTAAGAACCATATTTACAAAATTTCTACTTTATAATATGCATACCATAATTTCAATTTGAAATTTTTAAATGTATTTACAAAATGTATTTCATCAATTTCGAAAATTGTATCACTTTGTCCTTGAGGCAATCCTCTAATGAGGAAAGTTGTATATAATAATAAATAAAACATTGGAAAGTAAAGCATTTGAAAAGCGGAGAGAAAGAAGTTATTTTGAAAATTTTCAAACAGTTTAGTAGAAAATATCCTACATTAGTCATTGATTGGGGATGTGGTGAAAATAAAAGCAGAATTTACAGGTGAGTCAGTATGGCTCGTAATGAAATTGCAAATGTAGGATGTCTTATCATCATGAGAAAAGATTAAACGTAAAATTTAACTCTAGCTGTTCCTCTACATAGAACATCTCACTATTCCTCGTCCTTCCTTGTTTCAGCCACCCGACTTGGTAATTCTCTCCCCTCGTATATCAAGGACTGCCCGACTCAAAAGCAGTTAAAAAAACTCACTAAATATTTAATTACACAATATAATATAAATATAACCTTGTTGCATGTATACTTTTATTATTCTTTTATATTTTATACTTTCTTTACCAAGCCAATTACTTAATCAAAGTATTGGTTATTATTATTATTATTATTATTTTCATTATTATTATTATTATTATTATTATTATTATTATTATTTTTTCTTTCTTTCCTTGTCAACTCTATATTGTGTAATCCATGCCTATTATGTATCATTAATATGTCGATAAATCAAAATTATTATAGGTATAATTTAACCCTGGTGAAATGGAAGAGAAGACCTTACAGTCTTAACTCCATCAGGTAAAATAAATAAATAAAATAAATAAATAAAAATAAATAAAATATAGATGTAAATCTTTTAATGTATGCAGACGATCTGGTAATTATAGAGAAGTCAGAGGATGATTTACGAAGAGCCATTTACATGTTGAATCAATTAGGACTGTATTATAATCTCAAAGTCTCAACTTCAAAAACTAAAATTGTGGCTTTTCAGGGCAAAGTGCCAGTCAGAGCAAAAATAGTAATCAATAATGAAATAATAGAACAGATAGCACACTTTAACTATCTTGGTTCAGATATAATTTTTAGCTACGAATGCGATGTACATAATATATTAAACCGATATCAATTGATGTGTGGCACCATAAGAAGGACCCTTCGAAAGACTCGAAGAGAAACTCAGCTCAGGTTTTATAAAATTATGGCTGTTCCTGTTCTTTTATATGGATCTGAATCTTAGGTACTTACAAAAAAAGATATCTCACACATTCAAGCCGCTGAAATGAAATTTTTAAGATCCGTAAAAGGATGTACACGCATGGATAGATTACACAATGAACCAATAAGAAATGAACTGGAGATATTTTCAATAGTCGATAAACTAGAAGAGCACAAATACCAATGGAAAGAACATTTAGACAGAATGGACAATACAAGATTACCCAAAAAAGATCAACACCTACAAACCACATGGAGAAAGATCTTTGGGACGGCCAAGGAAACGATGGACTTGAGACCGGAACAGGTCGCATTGACCTAATCCTGGAAAGGAAGAAGAAGAAGAAGAAACATGGACTCTCACCAAGAGAGGAGAAAATATTACAGGTATTTGAGAATAAAGTTCTTAGGAATTTTTTTGGACCAAAGAGAGGTGGACAGGTGAATGGAGATGACTAAATAACAGTGAACTACATGCTATTTATGGGAAACCAGATATAATAAGAACAGTTAAGACTCGTAGACCGCAATGGGTAGGACATGTGGCACGAATGGAGAATGATAGAGGGGTATGAAAACTCCTTGTAGGAAAACCAGAGGGAAAGCGCCCAGTATGTAAGCCTAGAATCAGTTGGGAAAATAACATTAACCAAGATTTTAGGAAAGTAGATTATACAATGGATGTTATGAAAACATTAGCTCAGGATGGGAATGTATGGAGGGCTTATGTCCGTGCGGCCAAGTGATCTATGGGTTTCAAAGTGCCTGTTAGTTAATTATTCAATTTATTCCTTGTAATTAAAACAAATTGGGCTGTGTTTTGAAGGGTGAATAGTTACACATTTATTTAACAGAATTGACTACTAATAACAACACTGGTCGACAAAAATGAACTTTTTTTTTTTCACAAGAATAGAAATATGAGATTTTAGAAGTATTTTTATCCTGAATTTAAATATCATTTCATTTTTTTCTATCAGGCAAGAGTTTTCTGTGATATTCATTTACATTTTTAATAATTTTTAATAAAATCCATCCAACTCTAACTCATTCTGACTTACTTAGAAAGTAGTAGATAGTGATTTTCGGGCATATTTTGCATCTGGAACATCTCTCTTCTTGGTCCAACAGTAGTCTGCCAGGATATTAGAACTCCACTTGCCTTGATACCAATTTTCCATTGTGGAAATTAGCGCCGTAGCCGCGCCGTAGCCGAGCGGTTAAGGTAGGAAGCCTTGGCGCAGAGCTACGGGACTTGCGCTGGTTCGAGTCTCCATGGGGGAAGAAATTTTCTCATGGTATTTTGGCCAGTATGGGACCGGTGCCCACCCAGCATCGTGAGGCAATTGGGTAGCTACAATAAGTAGCGGTTCCAGGTTGAGGAACCAGCTATAACGGCTGGGGGACTCGACATGCTAACCACATGTCACCCCTAAACTGGCTGTTGATCATCTACCTCTGTGATTGACACATGTGGATGTGAAGGGCCAGCAGCCGGCTGGTAAAAGAGCAACCGCTGAAAAGTGGAAAGACCCTCAATCGAATCAATCGGAATAATTTTTAATAAAATCCATCTAACTCTAACTCATTCTGACTTACTTAGAAAGTAGTAGATAGTGATTTTCGGGCATATTTTACATCTGGAACATCTCTCTTCTTGGTTCAACAGTAGTCAGCCAGCATATTAGAACTCCACTTGCCTTGGTACCTCTTTTCCATTGTGGAAATTAGCTGATGAAAACGCTCACCGTGCTCATCAGAGACAGCCCTTAAATACAGTTTGAATAAAATCGCTACATATAAGGTAAAGGTTCCTATGACAGGTCAAAGAGAATGCTAAAATTAATTTTAAAAAAGTAGCTGTCACAAAAAAAAAAAAAAAAAAAACTGTGCCTGATGGAAAAATTCCGACTACATATCTGAATTCAGTATGAAAAAATGCACTAGATTCACTAATCAGATTTCTTATGAACAAAACCTTGTCGACCATTGTAATTGTTGACTGTAAGCATTACCTACAATAACATTGCCTGGAAATGTAGTAGCAGACAGAAAGTTGGTGGATTACGGTTAATAATTTAAGTGGATCAGAAACATGCTGTTAACGATGATAATTGGGGGGCGTGGAAAACATTGCTATTCGCTACCGACGTACTGTCAACTCCCCGATGATTAGCCCCAACCCTGTCCATGAAACTTGGATATAAATCTTAAGCATTTATTTTGAATTATGACCGGCTGGACGTGGAGGAACAAAAAACTATGGTAGGTAACAATAGTGATTAACATTTCTGAAACCACAAGATACTAATAGATAAGACAATCCAACTTTTCATCCGTTTTCAACATTGATTTAGGGGATTTTAGCTCAGGTAACTCGCTACTGTATTTTTAAGAAAAAAAAAAGAGTAGAAACCCACTATTATTATCTTTGTCTCATATAGACTTATACATTATTATATAATTGAAGTGAACAGTTAGCAACAAATGAGGGAAAGTTTGAAGAAGTGGCAGAACTCTAATAACTAGAGTCCAGATGTTAGGCACTTAAAAAAATTCAAAATAGGCAGGCAAAAAGGCACTAAAATCATTAATATAGGCACTAAAAAGTTCAAAATAGGCTCTTACAAAAAATTGACAACATAAATTTTACAGCCTTAGGTAAAGAATATAAACATTGTGCTATCAGTAGCATACAAAGATATCAGCAATACTTTTGGAACTTGTTTTGCGCTGCACTATAGAACTTTCTCCAAGCCTTAGAGCCGGAGAATAATACAATGGGACATAGCTTAGGGCCATTTCGCTTAACGGGAGTATATTGAAGGGGAAACCATCTACCTGCTAGGTTATTGGCTTATTGCCACCCTTAACCTGAATTATTCTAACAGAATTCATGAAAAGAACACTTGAAATGTTCTACGCAATGATATATGTCATGTAAGTCTGTCTGTCCATTTCAATTGATTTAATTGAAATACTAAGTTAATTTGGAGAAAAAATGGCAAATAGGTATTTATAGGCATTATAAGCTAAAATAGGCATTTATAGGCAAAATGAACTTAATGGAAAACAGCTCTAGGGTCGTCCGTATGAACTTATATGAAGTCACTTTTTCAATATCTACATTAAATAACTGTAGGCATTTTCCCTAACATCCGGTCTCTACTAATAATTAAATCACTGGTACTATCGATGCTTTTAGATATATTTATTAAACAAAACCAATACCCAATCAACAGCTTTCAAAATGTACTACTTCCGAAAGGCCTACCTGAATATTTTATGCAAATATAACACTGGTCAACTTGATTTCTGTCTCATGAGTAGCAATAGTTGTACTTAATGCAGTTACTTTATCGTGTTTTCAAGTACGTATTCGGAATTTCTCCATTACCCTCAGTTTTTTTAATTTCAATTTCAATAATGGGTTTGAATAATCATATTTTAAATAAACTCTTTTAGTCCATTTGTCCATTGTAAAATAAAACGAGCTACACTTTCATCATGAGATTTCAGCTACGGAAAAGAGATATCTAGGCAAATGGAATCCTAATATGCTGGCCAATTATTGTTGGACCATCAAGACGGATGCTCCACAGGCGAAATATTGCAGAAAATCGTCATTTCTTACTTTCTAGGTGAGTCCGAATGTTTTGAATATTGTGTAGTTACGAATGTACAAAATATTAAAGTGTTTGAAATTATACATTCCTGTCTCTCGGAAACCTTGTGTAATAGAGAAATACCGATATAATATTTGAATTCAGGAGAAAAAAACACTATCAGAATCACATATTTTTATTTCTGGAACAAAAAAAGAGTTTCTTTTTTGTTGCTAAGTGTAATTTGTTGAGGACGACTACCACAACAGGTACACAATTTTACTGATTTTTTAAATATGGTACTATCGAACCAGGTTTATGGCTGTGCGGACATAAGCTATCCTGAGTTAATGTTATCAAATCATCCCTTGTATAAATAACTTATCTCACATCATGCTTAATATTATTCTTCCATCTAATTCTTTCCCTCTGGTTTTCCTAAAAGTAGCTTTTATGCCCTTCTTTCAGTCCCCATTCGTGCCACAAGTCCTGCCCATCCCAGTCTATGAGACTTAACTGTTCATATTATATCTGGTTTCTCATAAAGAACATATAGCTCGCGGTTACGCAGTCTTCTCCATTCACCTGTCTGCTTATTCTCTTGGTCCAAACATTTTTCTAAGAACTTTATTCTCAAATACTTGTAATATTTTTTCTCCTTTAAAACAAGCGTCCATGTTTCGCATCCACATAATATAACTGGGAGAATAACAACTTTATATATTTCCAATTTAATGTTTTTTGAGAGAAGTTAGGACAAGTGTTCCTGTAATACATAATAGCATACATTTCCAGAATTGAACATACGTTTAATTTCTTTGTGCACTTCATTCCTGTTTGTAATTATTGTTCCTAGATACTTGAATTCAGTCAATTCTTCAAAATTTCCTTCATTTGTCATTAACTGTACATATCCATTATCAAATAGGCCTACCTAGGAACAATGTTTGGGGCTCGCAGTAGAGTATGGTTTAAGCAATACGCTAAAAACTGAAACGTTGTGGGTTGAAATCTCAACGGGGGCCAGGATTATGGAGGGTTGTTTCTGATCTCTTATAACAAGTGATTTTTAATTTTTACCTTATGAATAGTCGTGTCTCCACCATCGATAATGCTCTATTTGATGGCCCTTTACCCGAGCTATGGCTCGGCATCGGAGTTTCCACTACAAAAGTCTCTTACGCAGCACAGACATGTCTAGACGTTCCCACTCCTCTTTACACGCTTTCCAGAGGCCGTCTTTTGTTCGAGGACGCTTGGTTCCCAGTGCCCTTTTGAAGAGTCCAAAGGCACAGAAGTCCATCGGTGATGCATCAGGAGACTTCACTGGGATGTTGCTGAATGGAATAGCATGTATTCCAGTTTCCTGCTCCATTCTCTCCAGGAACGCCAGGGTTGAACCCAAAGTGTGACTGGAGGCCTTGTCTTGGTGCACCTTGACTTGGTTTTCGTCTGTACCATAGAGAGCTGGGATTTCGGTCCGGTAAATTGGGGTGAGAACTTCTTCCTGGTAGTACTGGGAGTTGATTTTGGCCTTTTTAGCTACTCTAACGAATGGTCAGTTTTCCATTGTAGCAATATCACGCGATGACCATAAATCCCTTGGAGAAACTTTATCTGCATTCGGCATACCACTTTTAATTTTTTTTCACCCCTTTTTCTATAGCAAATTGCCCGGGGTTTGTTGCAGTCTCCTAGATAAACATATACTTCATCAAGTGTGACCAAACATTTCCATTTTTCTCCTGCCAGGTGCTTTTCATAGAGTTTCCTGCTGTTGGTGCGGCGTTCGGCAATGTGACGTGGCAACAATTTATGAACTCTGCTTTTGTGGCGCTTCTCCATGTTTAAATCTTTGTTCATTATGGTGTTTACAGTTTTAAGGAATATTCCCAATCTGTTTGCAATCACTCTTTGTGTGGCAGGGTTACTACCAGAGATAAGGGCCTTGGCCTTTCTGATTACATCTGGGGTGCGGGTAGTAGCAGGTCGTGGATTTGCCTGTTTTTTCCCTTTTGGAATTAATCCCAAGCGACCCTTTCTCTTTTTATTAAGCGCTGAGGTAATTCCACACTTTGACACCATAAAATTACGTTTTTTTTAAGCCTCAATAATCGCGGAATAACTATAATTAGCGTCGGAAAGGGCAGTAATGTACCCTTCCCAAAACGATTCTATCTTCTTAGGCATTATGAGAGCAACACGCGTGCGAGTGTAACAGAAGCAGCACAGTGACTGGTTTGATCACCTCGCACGCTCCTGTCGTGATGACTCACACTCCAACGTCACAATGTACTTGGCAAATCGTTATGAAAGATCGGAAACAACCCTCCGTATTAAACTGGCTAAATTTTCTTGCGGCAACATAACTCTAGGGTGGAAAAAACCTCTTATGGAAATTGCTTATAATTTGGGGGTAAAGGTGGCATTAATCAGGCTGACAACCCGGCTCACATATCATATATTGTCTTCAAAGGAGAGAGCTTTAACGTACTACTATTTCAAAGGCCCCTAAGGTCTGCAGTGGGATCACTTTTTTTTTAAGGATAAACAATTACAAACAGGAATACAGAGGGGCGACAGCAGGTCACTCACTGCAAACTCAGCATTCCTACTCTTTCCTTAACTCAGTTTTTTTTTGTATCCGCATATAAACCATTTATTTTAATATTGTATACCATCTGATGTCTTTTTCTGCCTCTAATATTTTTTGGTTTGACCATTTCTCCTAGGACATCTGTCAGCAGGCAGTTTCTTCTTAGCCAGTGTCCAATCCAATTTATTTTCCTCTTCTTTATGAGTTCCAGCATTGTTCTTCCTTCACCCACTCTGTCAAGTACATCTTTATTTTTTTTTATTTTTTCCATTTTATACTCTCCATTCTTCTCCATATCCATATCTCAAAAGCTTCCTATAGCTTTTCCTCATTCTCTCGTAATGTCCAAGTCTCTGCACCATACAATGCTACACTTCACACAAAGCACTTAATTAGCCTCTTCCGTAATTCTTTTACCATAGATCCAAAAAAAATCCCTCTCTTCTTGTTAAAAGCTTCTTTTGCCATTGCTATCCTCTGCTTTACTTTTTGACTGCAGTTCATGTTACTACTGACATTACAACCGAAGTATTTGAAGCTCTCCACTTGATCAATGGCCTCGTCTTTAATCCTCATGTCTATCTTCCTTGGTTTTCTCCTTATAATCATGGCCTTCGTCTTATTTATATTTATCTTCTTCCCATAATCCTCGCATCTGCCATTTAAAAGGAATAAGGTGCAAAAGAAATTAAACATAGACTTTTACCCCTTAGCTTTTAAATACCTCAATTAAAATCTCTAATTTAATACTTAGGGTCGGTTTCACCAACAGAGGTAACTGTATTACCCAGTTTAAGCTATGTATTATATATGGGGAAACCTGGCGTAATACAGTTACCTCTGTTGGTGAAACTGACCCTTAGTCTACCTACTGGACTCTTTCCTTCTGAACTTTATACAAGAAGTTTTCATGGATCTTGTGTCATTTCCCATTCGTGACACATGTCCTGTTCATTGCAGTAGATGGATACTTAAGTTTTCTGGTAAACAAAGATAACATTTCATTTGTCACTTTAGCATTGAATAGGATATTGTATGAGATGACAGATTCAAATCGTATCTGACAATGATAATAGACGTACATTAAATCATGATGAGAAACTGACTGCTGAAACACAAAGCTTTGTATCTTGTAAGCTCATTTAGTTATGTTGTTTATTAAAAAAATGTATTAGCATTTCAACTTAACAATGGCATATAGACTAGTCATGTCTTCTTGATCTTACGCTTATAAAGAATGGGAACAGATATCAAGTTAAAAGAATAATATAGCCTAATAATTTATTGTGTATATTTCAGTAAATTTTATGTTGAGTTTTGATGTTGTAGGTTTGTTGTTTATCTAAAGACGTACACAATAGACTCCCGACCGAGTAATTTCTATGCGACGACCCAAAACTTGATTATTCAGGAATGCTGTGGAGATGAGGTAACATTATGTATTTTTATAACCATTTGATACATTGGCTTTCAACCAAATGTGGATAAAGAATAAAATTAAGTCTTATCACCCGAGATAGTACCGTAGAATTTAGCAATTAAAAAATAAAAATTTAGCATTGTAAATAAATAATGAAATTTCGGTGAATGAAGAACATTCCAGCGAATTCTATGCCACCATGCCACCAACATAAATTCAAATAAAAAAAAAAATAATTTAACTAGCTAATACCAGCGTGCGCTGAAAATATATAAAACTATTATTTTACCAGTTATATTATATGGGTGCGAAACATGAACTCTTACTTTAAAGGAGGAAAGGAGATTACAAGTATTTGAGAATAAAGTACTTAGGAACATTTTTGGACCAAAGAGAGATGAACAGACAGGTGAATGGAGAAGACTACATAACGATGAACTACATGGTCTTTATAGGAAGCCAGATGTAATAAGAACAGTTAAGTCTCGTAGACTGCGATGGGCGGGACATGTTGCACGTATGGGGAATGAAAGACTTGCATGGAAGCTTCTTGTAGAAAAGCCAAAAGGGAAAATGGCCAGTTGGTAGACCAAGAATGAGGTGGGAGAATAACATTAACTATGATTTGAGGGAAGTAGATTATACAGGGAATGATTGGAAAGCATTAGCTCAGGATAGAGATGTATGGTGAGCTCATGTCCGCGCGGCCATGGACCTACGGGTTCGATAGTGCCAGTGAATAAGTAAGTAAGTAATACCAGCGTGCGCTGCTACGCCTAAATAAATTAAATATTAAAGGTTAATTAAATTGTATGGTATAGTCAACTTTTATAAGATTCATGATGTGTTCCGTTGAGGTATTATTCAAAATTAAAATATAAAATTATGGAATATTCACCTGAAAGTTCCGTCTCCTCAACTTAATTAATTATTTAACTGTAGCGCTTTCGGCAGGATGATGGGACTAGTCCCAAAAGTGCTACAGTTAAATAATTAATTAAGTTGAGGAGACGGACCTTTCAGGTGAATATACCATAATTTTATATTTTAATTTTGTACAAGTATCCCACTTTAAATATTTAGGATGTGACATCAGCTATGGGTATGATAAAGATATTGAACACAAAACAAATCAGTTTCAAGCTATTTGTGGTACAATAAATAGAACATTGAATAATAAAGCCCATAAACAAACAAAATTAAAATTTTGTAAAACAATGGCTGTCCCTGTCCTTTTGTATGGGAGTGAATCTTGGATTACCACTACCAAACAAGAAAGTAAAATCCAAGCAGCCGAGATGAAATTTTTAAGAAGAGTAAAAGGCTGCACTAGAATGGACCAGATAAGAAACGAGGCTATCCGTGAAGAACTGCAGATCTACTCCATAAAAGAAAATATATTTAACAACAAGATACAGTGGAAAGAACATGTAGAAAGAATGGAAGAAAGAAGATTACCAAATAAAATCTTCCGCTATTTTCCAAGAGGAAGAAGAGATGTCAGACGTCCTCTGAAGAGATAGTCTTAGATCTATTAGTGAAGACGGAACAGGCAACTCTTGCCTAAACCAGGAAGTGAAGAAGAAGAAGAATTTTGTATGGTATACGCTGAGACGAACCAAACATGGCGATTGCTAGTCAGTTTTTAATTTTGGATTTCAAGTAACCTCCACTTCTAATTGTCACATTTCGCTCATTTTTGGATAATACCTACCTCGGGTTATCTTAATAGGATATTCTCAGTTCCGTTGTAAAACATCGAAAAATGTGACCGCTAGAGCGATTTTTAAATGTTCACTTCAGGCGAACCTCTACACCTACTGGTTCTAGAGGGCCCAATTGTGAATCTAAACCATCGAGGGACCCAATCATACACACACAAAAATTTTCATCAAAATAGGTTCAGTCATTCAGGCAGTTTTAATTTCGGATTTCAAATAAACGTCCTGGAGTCAGGAAATATGTTTACACATGAAGGAGAAACATCTACAACCAGGAGATTGGATGGACCGACAAAATTGGCTATTATGAATCGGACGATGTCAAAGACATTAATCAACCGATGATCTATCTAAATAAACATCCACTTCTAATTGTCGGATTTCGCTCATTTTTGGATAGTACCTACCTCGGTTTATTTTAATAGTATACACTAAGTTTCGTTGTGAAACATCGAAAAATGTGACAGCTAGAGCGATTTTTAAATTTTCACTTCAGGTGAGCTCTTACACTTAATGGTTTTAGAGGCTCTAATTGTGAATCTAAATCATCGAGGGACCCAATCAGATACACACAAAAAAAATCATCAAAATCGTTCCAGTCATTTAGGAGGAGTTCAGTGACAAACACACATACAGATGAATTATATATATATATATATATTGGCGTAGTGGTTAAGGCACTGAGCTACAAGCCGGAGGGTTGAGGGTTCAAGTCCCGTTGGGGTCAGGCTTTTTAAACTGACCCAAACCCTCTGGCGGCACTATGACCCTGGGGTCGACTCAGCCTCTAACGGAAATGAGTACCAGACGCTTGTTCTGGGGGTAAAGGCGGCCGTCACGCAGGGCTGACAACCCGGCTGACATAAAGTGCCGATTGTCTGGAAAAAGTGGGAGCCTTTACCTCCTACTACCCCAAGGGACTCCGGGCCTGTTGTGGGATCACTTTACTTTACTATATAAAATAATAATGTAATAATAATACTAATACTAATAATAATAATAATAATAATAATAATAATAATAATATTGCGATATGAAATATAGACTCTACCTATACATTTTAAGAGCTGGGAAATATTTTCTGATTTAAAAAAGCCATTGTTATGCCACTGCTTCCTATATTTTTTTCTATATGGTTTGTAGAGGAGGAATTCCGCTACAAGAGTTATGACACTGTATAATTTTGGTCATTGTTTGCATCTGCATGTTGGTACACCTACTGTAGTTCTCCGGGTTTTACATATCACATATTTTTGTTCTTTTTACAAGGGCACTCTTGCTACCCATTACCTTACTAGGTAATTGATTTGTGTTCCGCAGCTATGTTTTAATTCAGTTTTTATATAGCAGCCAAAGGTTTTTCTATAGAAAAGATAATTGAATTATTGTCGAAACGACATTTATGTTTTTTTTTGTGGAATTACTATTCAAAATATTAATAAAACATGGTGTTCATACATGAAACATGATACCCATTATCCTTTAATATAGAAGTTTATGAACCACAAACCATTAGTATGACACTCTAGTGGCTGAAAAATCACTATAAAAACCTAAATGCTCGTACATGCTTTTTGCACTCTTAAAACCATATAAGTCCCTATTTAGTCTCTTCTATCCAGCATAATAATACGTAATTGCTTCATTTTACCTTGCAGATTTAAAGCCTTTTTAGAGAGATCTAATCAATTTAAATATCTTGGATATTATATCTCTATCTGGGATGAAAAAGATATCCCTGAAAAAATTACTAGTTATAATAAAAGTTTAGGAATTATTAATCAAGTTATGAAACCATCCCTTGTACAAAAAAAACACCAGATTACGTTTATATAACACTTTGGCTAGAGCAGTGTTGGCCTATGGTAGTGAAGTATGGACACTAAGAAAACAACATGAAAGCAGAATAACGGCTTGTGAAATGAGATTCATGCGCAGAACAGCGGGTTACACCAGATGGGATCGGAAAAGGAACACCGATATCTTAAAAGAATTGAAGACTACGCCAATTTTGGAATATATTAAACAGTACCAACTAAATTGGAAACACCATCTTGAAACAATGAGTTCAAATCGGATCCCCAAAGCTGTTTATAATTATATACCAAGAGGACGAAGATCACTGGGTAGTCCTATGAAACGCTGGAGGGAAAATTTTCTATAGGATCGTAACAGGCCTTGGCCTAATACTTGGAAGGAAGAAGAAGAAGATTTAAAGCCTTAAGTTTAGATTGAATGACAGTATGTAGAAAAAACTTAATAGAAACCTACTATATCATATGATAAACACTCAATCACCATAACATTAATACTTTTCTTTTAAAAATATAAATAATTCTATTTCATTAAATATAAAAAAAGATGTAATGGTCTTATAGGAAAAATTTGGGACCAAATAGAGATGAACACACAGGTGAACGGAGAATACAACACACTAAGCTATATGATATTTATGGAAAACAAGATGTAATAAGAACAGTTAAGTCTCGTACACTGCGATGGGCAGGACATGTGACACGAATGGGGGAATGAAAGAATGGTATGGGAACTACTTCTTAGAGAATCAGAAGGAAAGCAGCCTTAGGTAGGCCAAGAAAGAGGTGGGAGAATAATATTAACCATTATTTGAGGGAGGTAAATTATATTGGTTTTCCTACATTGTTTACTTGTCTCTCCTTCATTCTCCGTTTATACCATATGACCTGCCCATCGCAGTCTACAATCTTAACTGTTATTAATACTTCTTGCTTTCCATAAAGATCATGTCCCAAACTGTTATGTAGTCTACCCTATATACTTGTCTGTTCGCCTGTCTTTGATACAAAAAATGTCCTTAGAATTTTATTTTCAAATAATCGTCGTGTCGGCCTAATCTTTTCTCCTTCCATGAAGTAAGTAACCATGTTTCCCATACATACAATATACCGGCAGTCATAACTTATATATATATATATATATATATATATTCCACCGCTGTGGTCTCGAGGTAGCGTGCTGCCTTATCACGCAGCGGGCCCGGGTTCGATCCCCGGTCGGGGCAGTTTTTCTGGGTGAGGTTTTTATCAGGGTTTTTTCTCACCTGTAAGACAAATGTCAGGAAAACTTTAAGGCCCAAACGGTCCCCGAAATCATATGGCCATCATCATCATCATCCTTATCATCATCATCATCATCATCATCATCATCATCATCTTACCGGTGTGGAAAGCAACGGGAAGCTACCGCACCTAAAATTCCCTGGTGAAGCTGCAAGAAGCATAGCATGAAAATGCTATGATTGCAGTGAAGGACCTGCCTTCGGACAGAATTACTATGGATGTATGTATATATATCCATCTATAGTAATTCTGCCGGAGGGCAGATCTTTCACTGCAATCATAGCATTTTCACGCTATGTTTTGCAGCTTTACTAGCGAATTATAAGTGTGGTAGCTTCCCGTTGCTTTCCACACCGGTGAAGAATAATGATGATAATGATAAGGATGATGATGATGGCCGGATGATTTTCGGGGACCGTTGGGCCCTAAGCTTCCTGACATCTGTCTTACAGGTGAGGAAAAATCTCGAAAAATACCTCACCCAGGAGCCTGTCCCGACCGGGGATCGAACCCGGGCCCGCTGCGTGATAAGGCAGCACGCTACCTCGAGACCACAGCGGCGGACTTATATACAGTAAAAGCTATCTATGAAAGAACATGACGGTTCCTTATATATATTTCCGTCTTGGCAGTTTTCCTTCTTATAAAGGATTCCCAAATTACAAGCTTGAATTTTCTCACGCAGTGTAAAGGTTTTACATGCACGCTTTAAAGACATAACGTATTGAACTGAAATACAGACAAAATGGTGTATGTAACACAGCACAGTTTGCACGGCAACACAAAACAACTCTGTGACACAAAAACGAGAAGAAACTAAACTACAGGAGGACTGAATATTGTTCCAACTCCCTCACAGATTACGTAAGCAGGCAAGGAAAAGGGTATCCCGGAATACAATGGTAACACAAGAAGGTAAAACGATATAATTGCAGTAGCGTCATATGCAAAAATTTCACGCGTGGTCATTAATACTGTAATTAGAACGTGCTTAAGAACAGTTTTCCGTCTTACTGAGGTAAAAATTAACTATTGGTACTTTAAAAACCATTCCTTTTCCGCGTTATGAAGGTTTCCGGCGTATACAGGCCGATTTTGCATATAAAAACTTACCGTTCTGGAGATATCTATCTGACAGACTACAGCGTGCTCATAATGCGTGCATTCGATTTATATTCAATCTCCGTCGTTATGACCACGTGTCTCCTTCATTTCAGGCCTTATCATGGCTACGCCTAAATGACAGAAGAACTTTACATTCACATACCTTACTATTCCAAATTCTGCACACATATTTACCAACTTATTTAACAACACGTTTTCAACATTTATCGGCTCATCACAATTTAGGAACAAGATCACAAGACTCTTCTTTACTTTTGATACCACAACATAGGACCTGTCTGTACTCTGAATCTTACACAATATCTATGGCTAGAGCATGGAACTCACTTCCCCAGTCATGTCAGGGACTGTCAATCGCTATCATTATTTAAATCCAAATTAACTGATATCTTAAGTTCGACACAATGAAAACATTAACTACATAACAACTATATAGAGCATTCTATTAATAATCATGTAGGAAGCTACTTACTTTATTTTATATCATTTTAATTTTATTATATTCTATGTTTTTGTTAGCATTAGCTAGTATTATATCCATCATCATTGTATTTTGTTTAGTCTGTATTTTAATATCTTAAAATTGTAATATGTACGTAATTTTTGTATAATTTTACTATTCGCTGGTTGAGTGGAAGAGAAGGCCTTATGGCCTTAACTCTGCCAGCTAAAATAAATCATTATTATTATTATTATTATTATTATTATTATTATTATTATTATTTCCGTCTCTACAGGTTTCCATCTTATAAAGGTTCCGGCTAAGACAGATTTCACTATATATATATATATATATATATATATATATTTATTATTTTTAACTTTTGTTTTGAGAAATAGGAGTTGGGATCACAAAAGTCCCTATAATTCATAATAGCATGCATTCCCATAGTTGAGCCTGTTTGTAATTTCATTCTGTACTTAATGTTCCTGTTTATAATTACTTTTTCGTCCTAATTATAATGAGGGGAATTTTGAAATAGTGTCTGAAATCAAATACCTTGGAACAATGATTACAAATAGGAATAATGTGCATACAAAATGCTATCATAAGTTACAGGGACTCATGTCGTCCCAAATTCTGTAAAAAAAATAAAAAAAAATAAAAGGATAATCTTCCACTCATGTGGCAGTCCATGTAAAACTTTAAGAGAAGACAAAGTATTATGAGTATTTGAGAATAAATTGTTAGGGGAAAAATTGACTAAAAGAATAAAGAGACAGGCGAACTGAAAAGAATACATAACAGTGAGGTATATGATCTTTATGTAATCTATATAAAACTCCGGTGAAACCAATATTAATACAGTGTGATTCAGAAATATGGCTATACATTTGATCGCATTTTGTGACGAAATTTCTATTATTAAAGGAAATATGATGATATCATTGGAAAGGGAATCCTTCAAATTACAAAAATAGAACAAAACAAATCACATACAACAACATTAAGCAAGTCACTTTATTGCTTCAAACTGTTCGCCGTTTACATGCAAGCATAATTGGCAACACTTTGGGAAGTCATTCATTGCGTTATGATACATGTTTAAAGGAATATCTCAAATTTCTTCCTCAATCACTAATTTCAGCATGTCGACGGCTGCAATGGTACGTTAAACTCACGTCTGGCCCGTCTTGCGGCCTCAAGATCATTAGCATACGTTATTGCCCATGTAGCAATTGTAATTTGCTGTTTCATATTCAACGCCATTTTGACTAATGACGTAAGTTGTACACTGTTATTTATTATTTGTAATTTGAATAATTGCCTTTCCAACGGTAATTTCATATTTCCTGTAATGGTAATATTTACATTACACAACGCGACCAAAAGTATAGCCATATTTATGATTCATCCCGTATATGGCAGTGAAACATGGACCGATACGTCAAGAATGAGTTTATTTGAATAGAGGATATTACGAATAATACATGCCCCAACAAGGTAGAATGACGTATAAGATATAATTCTGAGCTCTATCAGTTGCATAAGTCTCCTGATGTGGTTACAACAATTAAAGTTTCAAGATTGCGATGGGGGAGGCAATTGCCCAAGAAAGTAATTGAATGTAAAGTTGAAGGAAAAAGGAATGTGGGGAGTGCATTGGATGGATGAAATTCTGGAGGATGTGAGGAAGCTGATAATCGAGGGATGGTGGCTGGTAGCTAGAGACAGAGAAGCCTGGAAGAGGGGTCTGAGGGAGGCCAAGTCTCGAATTGAGCTGAAGTGCTGCTGCTGATGATATGATTTGTACGGAAAACCAGTTATAATAAGAAAATTTAAGTCTCGCAGGCTGGGAAGAGCATGTGGCACGAAAGGGAAATGATAGAGGAGCAAGGAAACTTTATATAAGATAAAAATTAAACATTAAAATGTACCTGTTGGCAGGTGCCGTCGTCCTCAACTTTGTTAAAATGGTGTATATAAAATTAACCGGAGGTCTTTCGGAAGTTAACTTCCATTATCAGCAGGTTCAGCTTCTGTTACTAGTTGTTGTTTACGATGATGTATACTCCAAGTGTTTGCTGCTACAAACACTTGGAGTATACATCATCTTAAACAACAACTAGTAACAGAAGCTCAACCTTGCTGCTACAAATACTTGGAGTATACATCATCATAAACAACAACAACTAGTGACAGAAGCTCAACCTGCTGCTGATGGAAGTTAACTTCCGAAAGGCCTCCAGTTAATTTTATATACACCATTTTAACAAAGTTGAGGACGACGGGACCTGCCGACAGGTATATTTTAATTTTTAACTTCTATCTTATGACTATTCACCTCAACGGAATTTGATATGCATTTTATTAATAGAAGATAGGACAAGAATGAAGTGAGAGAATAGTAACTAACTCACTAGCACTATCGAACCCGTAGGTTCATGACCGCGCGGAAATAAACTCTCCATACATCCCTACCCCGAGCTAATGTTTTCCAATCATTCCCTGTATCATATAGTTCCCTCAAATCATGGTTAATGTTATTCTCTCACCTCATTCTTGATCTACCAACTGGACGTTTTCCCTCTGGTTTTCCTACAAGAAGCTTCCATGTACCTCTTTCATTCCCCATTCGTGCCACATTCCAGCCCATCACAGTCTACGAGACTTAAATGTTCTTATTATATCTAGCTTCGTATAAAGACCATGTGGTTCACTTTTATGTAGTCTCCTCCATTCACCTGTCTGTTCATCACTATTTGATCCAAAAAGTTTCCTAAGAACTTTACCTATAACACTGAGCAGCAATATATACATATTTTTTTTTGTCTCAGAAAGAAAAATATGTGATTCTGATAGTATTTTTTCTCCTGAATTCAAATATGACATCGGTTTTCCTCCATCACGCAAGATTTCCGAGAGATAGGAATTTACAATTTCAAACACTTTAATATATTCTACATTCGTAACTACACAATATTCGAACATTCGGACTCAACCTGGAAAGTAAGAAATGACGATTTTCTGCTATATTTCGCTGTGGAGCATCCCTCTTGATGGTCCAACAATAATCGGCCAGCATATTAGGATTCCATTTGCCTTGATATCTCTTTTCCGTAGCTGAAATCATTTGAGTTAGCACATTTTGGTTTTATTTTACTATGTACAAATGGACGAAAAAACGTTTATTAAAAATAATTATTTAAATCCATTAATTGAAATTGAAATAAAAAAACTGTGGGTGATGGAGAAATTCCGAACACATATTTGAAAACACGATAAAAAAACTGCATTAAGTACAACTATTGATACTCATGAGACAAAAATCATGTTGACCAGTGTAATTTGAGAAGTGAATATACAGGGAATGATTGGAAGGTATTAGCTTAGGATTGCGATGTATAGAGAGCTTATGTGGGCGTGGCCATGATCCTCCGAGTTTGATAATGCCAATGTTAATTTCTATTTTTTTATTAGGAAATGTGCACTCAGGTGAGCATTAGGGACAGCACACACACCCAGACCCAAAGTGGAGATTTTTTAAAATCCCCACCCCGCCGGGAATCGAACCCGGGTTGCCGGAGTGGAAGGTAGGGACTCGACCGACTACGCTACGGCGACATTTGTTAGTTACTATGATGAACTAAAGTAGTTATGTGAACATTGATCAAAATGCTTCTACAGAATTTTATTCTAAACCTATCTTAATGATAGAAGCATTCACGCTTGAGTAGAAACTCGCATTAAAATGATTTTCTAAATAAATTAGTAACGTTTGAAGCTTATGGAAAGCAAAAAATGGATCATTGAACATGATAATGAAAGTCACATTGCCATCGACCACAAATTACTAATGTCACGGTCATTCCAGCTGAACTAATCGATTCGAAGAACTCCGTGTGTGAGGTCTTTGAAGACTTGTACAAAAAGTTAATTTAACAACCCTTGTGTGCAGCTCAATACACACAGAAATCTAATTCCTCTCCAGCTTTGTCTGCGAGATAGAATTTCTTATTCTTCTTCTTTCACAAAATTCTCACATTCTTCCTAAACTTTTTGAAAAGCAAATTATGTTATGTATAACATCGGGTGAATGAGAGAAGACTACATAATAGTGATCTATATGGTCTTTATAGGAAGCCAGATATGATAGGAATAGTTAAGTCTCGCAGACTGCGATGGGTAGGACATGTGGCACGAATGGGGAACGAAAGACGTGCATGGAAGCTTCTTGTAGGAAAACCAGAGGCAAAACGTCCATTTGGTAGACCAAGAATGAGGTGTGAAAATAATATTAATCATGATTTGAGGGAAGATGATTATGCAGGAAATGATTAGAAAACATTAGCTCAGGATAGGGATATTTGAAGAGCTTATGTCCGCGTGTCCATGAACCTTCGGGTTCGATAGAGCCAATGAGTTAGTTGGTTACTTAGTTATGTATAACATATTCTGTACTAATATCAGTTGAAAAAAATGAAAAAAAGGAAAACACCTCATCTTCCAGGAATCTCGTAAACTAAGCGAATTCGCCAGCAAGATAAAAATTACAGTCCAATTTTGCTTGTTTACGGAATATATCTTTCTTTTGTTAAATCAATAGGATATATCAAGTTAATATACCTAAATCTTTAATCCTATTTCTTGCTTTAGTTGTCTTCATATGGTCAGTCCGATTATTGTAATAGACATGGGTTTTAAATCTAAACAACAAAAATATAGTATTAATAAATCGTGGTGTCAGACAAGGGTGTCCTTTATCACCTTCTCTTTTTAATATATATATAATATATATATATATATATATATACAGACGAGGCTATGTTAAAGTGGCAGATTAATTTAAATAAACACTTTAAAATAAATAATAAACTGTTTGACACAATATTATTTGCCGATGATTACGTAGTGATTTCCAGTTCAGAAGATGATCTACAAAGAGCTATTTTTAATTTGGAAAAAGTAAGTGCTATTTACAATTTAAAAATTTCAAAGAACAAAACTAAAATTTTAGCATTTAATGGACATGATACCTTAAGAGCAAAAATAGTAATTGATAATACAATTTTAGAGCAAGTTAACAGTTTTAAATATCTATGTTTCAATTTATCATATGTTAAAACTGGAGATATTAATGACAAAATAAATACATTTAATCTAATGTGTGGCACTATTAAAAGAACCCTTAAAAACACAAGAAAAGAAACAAAAATGAAATTTTATAAAGTAATGGCTGTTCCTGTATTGATGTATGGATCAGAATGTTGGACGATCATTAAAAGACAACAACAAAGATTGGAAGCATCTGAGATGAGATTTTTAAGAAATATAGTAGGATATACTCTGCTTACTTACTTACTTACTTACTCACTGGCACTATCGAACCCGTAGGTTCATGGCCGCACGGACATAAGCTCTCCATACATCCCTATCCCGAGCTAATGCTTTCCAATCATTCCCTGTATAATCTACTTCCCTCAAATCATAGTTAATGTTGTTCTCCCACCTCATTCTTGGTCTACCAACTGGGCGTTTTCCTTCTGGCTTTCCTACAAGAAGTTTCCATGCACGTCTTTCATTCCCCATACGTGCAACATGTCCTGCCCATCGCAGTCTACGAGACTTAACTGTTCTTATTATATCTGGCTTCCTATAAAGACCATGTAGTTCATTGTTATGAAGTCTTCTCCATTCACCTGTCTCTTCATCTCTCTTTGGTCCAAAAATTTTCCTAAGAACCTTATTCTCAAATACTTGTAATCTCCTTTCCTCCCTTAAAGTAAGAGTCCATGTTTCGCACCCATATAATATAACTGGTAGAATAATAGTTTTATATATTTTCAGCTTAACGTTTTTTGAAAGGAGTTGGGACATCAACTCTCTGTAATGCATAATAGCACGCATTTCCAGAATTGAGCCTATGTTTAATTTCTCTGTGCATATCATTCCTATTTGTGATTATTGTTCCTAGGTATTTGAATTCGGCCACTTCCTCAAAATTTCCCTCACTTGTCATCAGCTGTACATTTCCATTATATACTGAATTTCTACGTGTGACCATATATTTAGTTTTACTGATATTTACTTCCAGTCCTAATTTCTTAGTGTTACTCAATAGTGTGTGCGTGTTGGCCTTTAGTATCTCCTCGCTATCGGCCAATAATACTACATCATCAGCATAAACTAACAGCTTATTAGCGCCATTCAGTTGTAAGCCTTCCTCATTCTCTAAAGATTTAATGGCATGCTCTAGTATAAAATTAAATAGTAGAGGAGATAGTGCATCTCCTTGCTTCAACCCATTCTGGATTTCAAAAGTGTCTGAAAACTGTTTGCCTACACGCACCCTACTCTTTGAGCCATTTAGACACATTCGTATAAGTCTAACTAACTTTTTAGGAATTCCGACTGCTGGATAAGAAAATGAATGAAGATATAAGAAAGGAACTAAATATTTTCAAACTCACAGACCGAATAATTAAATGTAGGAACGACTGGAAAGAACATATTGATAGAATGCCAGCAGAAAGATTTCCAAAATTATTGCTAAGTTATAAACCGCACTGAAGGAGAAATGTTGGACGCCCACACAGAAGATGGTCTGAACAATTTTAACAATTCTAGCTTTCATGAAACTGGAACGAGCCAACAGGCTTAATCCCTGGATGATGATATCGAGTTAATTGATATTACACAATGTAACTGCAAAATCATGACTGAAATAGGTCTATAGCAGCGAAAATTTGACACCAAGTTCTTAAATCAAGTCAAAATGGTAAGCGGCACAGATGAGATTTTTACGTCCATTCCTAGGTTTGACAAAAAAGGACAAGCAAAGAAACACAGATATTCGCTATAAATTAAAAGTTGAAAATATAGTTAAAATAATTCAGGATTGTCTTAGGAATTGGTTAAAGTATATCCTAAGAATGGATCCATTTCGCTTTCCTAAATTAGAATTGCAGTAACAACCTAAAGGACTTCGATATAAAGGATGACCAAAATTAAGATGGACTGACCAACCACATGTTGAGATTTCATAGGAACAGACTCAAATGACGCAAACCTAAGTAAGCTCATGATGATGATGATGATGATGATGACGTTCTGTCAGTTATATGGATGTGAAACATGGACTCTTACTTTAAGGGAGGACAACATATCACGGATATTTGAGAATATTTTTTTTAGAAAAATATTTGGAGAGGTAGGCGGATGGTGAAGACTACATAACAGTGAGCTACAAGATCTTTATAGGAAATGAGATATAATAAGAATAATTCATTCTCGTAGACTACGATGGACAAGACATGTGGCACGAATGGAGAACGAAAGAAGGGCATAGGTAAACCAGAAGAAAAACGCCCAGTAGATAGAACAAGAATGAGGTGGGAGAATAACATTAACCATGATTTGAGGGGAGATAATTGGAAAACATTAGCTCAGGATAGGGATGTATAGAGAGCTTATGTCCGAGCGACCATGAATCTATGGGTTCGATATAACCAGTGAGTTAGTTAGTTTTAACTTATTGTAGCATTAAGGTCAGCTAAGAAGTCGAAAAAGGAAAAAAAAAAAAAATCTATCGCACAGGAACAGCGAATACTAAACAAACTCACCAGCAAGATGAAATTGCACTCCAATTTTGCTGGTTTAGAGAATGTTTCTTTCGTTAGTTAAATAGATTATTAAATTACTGTTTTCATGTAAATTACCTTTTCTAACGGACGAATTTTATTTATTTATTTTTTGAGAATTCCTTTGTTATTTCATTTCAATGGAATATATATACCGAGTTTATATCGTATCTTGCTGGAATTTCGGAATCCCTAAAAAAGTTAGTTAGGCTTATTCGAATGCATCTAAATGGCACAAAGATTAGGGTGGGTGTAGGCAAACGGTTTTCGAATACTTTTGAAATTCACAATGGATTAAACCAGGGAGATGCACTATCACTACTATTGGATTTTCTACAATTTTTTAGTTGAAGAATGCCTGCAGCTCAATGGTGTTAATAAGCTGTTTATGATAACGACGTCGTATTAATGGGCGATCGCGAGGAGATACTAAGAGCCAACATGTACTCTCTCTTGAATAACACTAAGAAATTGGGGCTGAAAGTAAGCCTCAATAACACTAAATAGGTTTATATGGTCACACATATAAATAAAATTTTATAATGGAAATGGCAAGTTAATGAAATATGATGGAAATTTTGAAGTAGTGGTTGCATTCAAACACCTAGGAACAATAATTAAAAACAACAATTAGGAACGCAAAGAAATTAAACATACTCAATTCTGGAAATCAATGCTATTACGCATTACAGGGACTCTTGTCGCCCCACCTTCTCTCAAAAGAGTTAAACTGAAAATATATAAAACTTTTATTCACCCAGTTATATTATATGGATTAGAAACATGGACTCTTACTTCAAGGGAGGAGAAAATATTACGGGTATTGGAGAATAAAGTTCTTACGAAAATGTTTGGATCTTACACAGATTAACAGACGGCGAATGGAGAATATACTTCTTAACAGTGAGCTACATTATCTTATGGGAAACCAGACATAATAACAGTTGTCTCATAGACTGCGATGGGCAGACATGTGACACGAATGGGGAATGAAAGAGGGGCATGGAAGATTCTTGTAAGAAAACCAGAGGAAAAATGCTCAGTAGGTAGAGCAAAAATATGGTAAGAGAATAACATTAACTACGATTTAAGAGATGGAATGAGATGCAGAAAGAAATTAAACATAGGCTCAATTCTGGAAATGCGTGCTATTATGCATTGCAGAGACTTTTGATGTCCCAACTCCTTTCAAAAAACGTTAAACTGAAAATATATAAAACTATTATTCTACCCGTTATATTATATGGGTGCGAAACATGGGACTCTTACTTTAAGGGAGGAAATGAGATTACGAGTATTTGAGAATAAAGTTCTAAGGAAAATTTTTGGACCAAAGAGAGATGAACAGACAGGTGAATGGAGAAGACTACATAACAATGGACTACATGGTCTTTATAGGAGGCCAGATATAATAAGAACAGTTAAGTCTCGTAGACTGCGATGAGGAGGACATGTTGCGCGTATGGAGAATGAAAGAAGTGCATGGAAGTTTCTTGTAGGAAAGCCAGAAGGAAAACGCCCAGTTGGTAGACCAAGAATGAGGTGGGAGAACAACATTAACTATTATTTGAGGGAAGTAGATTATACAGGGAATGATTGGAAAGCATTAGCTCAGGATAGAGATGTATTGAATGCTTATGTCCGCGCGGCCATGTACCTACGGGTTTGATAGTGCTAGTGAGTAAGTAAGTAAGTATGATTTAAGAGATGTAGAATATACAGGAGATGATTGGAAAATATTAGCTCAGGTTAGGGATGTATGGAGAGCTTATGTCCAAGCGACCACGAACTTACGGGTTCGACAATGCCAGTGAGTTAATTAATATCCAGTTATATAGCAAGGATACAAACATGGCGGTCGGTCGATCAATTTTTAAATTACTGCTTTCAGGTAAATACCCATTATTAACGGACGAATTTTGCTGATGTTTTTAGAATGCATTTGTTGTTTCGTTTCAATGGGATATACCGAGTTTCATTACCAATAAATGAAAATTGCTGATGCAAGAACAATTTTTAAATGTTTGCTACATGTTAACCCTTATTTCAAATGTACTTATTTTACTGGTTAACTAACTGGAACTCACGTTCCTTCATTTAATGCTATATACCGAGTTAGAATCCAGAAAATTGCAGCCGCTAGAACTTTAATAAACACATACACATTTTCCGTGTCTGGTGGATAGGATTGATGAAGATTTTTTTTTTCAAAAATCATATGTGATCAATCTCGGTAGCTGTATTTTTTTCGTAATTTACTAAAAACATATGTTGTGTAGGAACTGCGTAGACTAAGATAATTTCTTAACATATTGTATTAAGTTAATAGTGCGAGTTTGAGTTTATGGAACTGAGATGTCTTTTGAGGAATAATTCATGTAGGCCTGTCGCAAGTTTCATTACGATAAATAAAAATCACAGCAGGCAGACCATTGAAAATATTCCCACTGAAATATCAACTTTCAAGTTAACCCCCGATTCTTAATTGCCCGATATTTCTGATTAAAAACTAGATATTGCTCTTCTTATTCAAATGTTACATGCGAGTATGGTTGCAAGAAAGCGATAATTTTTCCGATGTTCATATTTCCACTTTCAGGTAAAGTCCACCTTCTAAATATAGAATTTTGATGGCTTTTTGGAGGATATTATTAGCGTTTTGTATCAGTAGCATATACCGAGTTTGGTTGCAAAACATCGAAAATTGCAGCTGCTAGTGCTATTTTTAATTTTTTGCTTCTGCTTGTTCCCAATTCTTAATAGACTAGTCCGATTTTGCTCGTTAACAAAATCAACATTATTATTATTATTATTATTATTATTATTATTATTATTATTATTATTATTATTATTATTAATTGATTGCTATATGCAAAAAAAAACATCAGTCAGTCTTGATAATGACAGCTTAGCTGTTGAAACGCATCGACGTTTTTATGTTTAATTTATTGTTTGGTGACTGGGTGTTAATAGTAATATTTTATTACCAAGTTATTACCAAGAATATCCTGCATATTAATATGTATCTAGTATATATCTAAAAACTAAGGTAATGGCATTCCAAGGGAAAAATCAAATCAGATCGAAAATAGTAATAGGAAACAAAATCATAGAACAGGTGAACCATCTCAATTATCTAGGATGTGACATTTCATTTAATTATGATAATGATATAAATAATAAAATAGCAAAATTCCAGGGAATATGTGGTACGATAAAACGAACACTAAATAACAAAACAACAAGAGAGACCCAACTGAAATTTTATAAAATGTTGACAGTACCGGTACTGCTCTATGGTTCAGAAGCCTGGATACATAAAAAACAAGACCTAAGTAGGATAACGGCGGCAGAAATGAAATTTTTGAGATCTGTTAAAGGGTGCACTAAGGAAGACAGAATCAAGAACACAGAAATAAGACAGGAACTTGAAATATTTGCAATAACTGATAAAATGGATACATATAGACAAAAATGGAAGCAACACATAGACAGAATGAATGAAGATAGATATCCAAAACAAATAACAAAATACAAACCTAAAGGCACCCGAGATGTGGGCAGACCTAGAAAGAGATGGGCTGAAGTCGGAGCGGGTCAACAGACCTAATCCATGAATGAAGATGATGATGATGATATATCTAAAATTTCACAGCCCAATGTTGTGTCTTAGGGTCCCCTTTGTTAGGAGTTACTAGACCAAGTTAATTTAGAGTTATTTGCTCACAGATGCCATGAATGGTATGCGGTCAACATTACGACCCAATAAGACATCTATCAGGCAGCTAAGATATTACTAGTATGATAAAATATATGTCCCGCGCCGTAGCCGAGTGGTTAAGGTAGGATGCCTTGCCGCAGAGCTACGGGACTTGCGCTGGTTCGAGTCTCCGTGAGGGAAGAAATTTTCTCATGGTATTTCGGCCAGTATGGGACCGGTGCCCACCCAGCATCGTGAGGCAATTGGGTAGCTACAATAAGTAGCGGCTCCAGGTTGAGAAACCAGCTATAACGGCTGGGGGACTCGACATGCTAACCACATGTCACCCCTACACTGGCTGTTGATCATATACCTCTGTGATTGACACATGTGGATGTGAAGGGCCAGCAGCCGGCTGGTAAAAGGACAACCGCTGAAAAAGTGGAAAGACCCTCAATCGGAATAAAATATATCATTAACTCGTGTCCAACTCATGGTGGGGTCGAGGGATGAGAAGAGATGAACCCTTGTATATAGAGATCTGTGAATGATCACGTCTGACGCACCATCACAGGGGCAGAAGAACGAAATGAAATTAAATAGATGAGATGAGTGTGGAGAAAGTGGTGGAATGAAATTGTGGCAGGGGAAAACGGGAGAAACCCCGAGAAAAATGCGTCCAATCTCCGTTTCATCGACCACGAAACCCACATGGAGTGACTGTGACTCGATCTCGAGACCCCAGCGGTGAGAGACGAGCGTCTAACCGCTTGCTTCACGGAGCCGCCTTACTAGGATGATGAGGTCGGTAAATTTGTTTTATAGTTTTTATTAAGGCCTAAGGATCTTTTACGAACCTGAAAAATCTTCGGACTCGGGATCCACGGCTTGAAGTTCCTCCCGGAGGACTTGATATTTGGATTTTTCTATCCTAAAATAACACTGAGCAACAAAAAAGAAACTTTTTTTTTGTCTCAGAAAGAAAAATATGTGATTCTGATAGTATTTTTTCTCCTGAATTCAAATATATGATATCGGTTTTCTCCATCACTCAAGGTTTACGAGAGACAGGAATTTATAATTTCAAACACTTTAATATTTTCTACATTCGTAACTACGCAATATTCGAACATTCGGACTCCCCTGGAAAGTAAGAAATGACGATTATCTGCTATATTTCGTCTATGGAGCATCCCTCTTGATGGTCCAACAATAATCGGCCAGCATATTACGATTCCATTTGCCTTGATATCTCTTTTCCATAGCTGAAATCTCGTGAGTTAGCTCATTTGGTTTTATTTTACAATAGACAAATGAACGAAAAAACGTTTATTAAAAAGTAATTGTTTAAATCCATTAATTGAAATTGAAATAAAAAACTGTGGGTAATGGAGAAATTCTGAATACATATTTGAAAACACGATAAAAAACTGCATTAAGTACAACTATTGATACTCATGAGACAAAAATCATGTTGACCAGTGTAATCCATCGACCCCGGCCGGGTTTAAACCCGCTATCCTCGGGACTAGAGGCAAGGACTATTGGTTACTAGTCCAGCGCGGCCGACATTATCACGTATACTTCTGATTATAGGCCTAGTATATTGCGATACGAGTGTGGTAAACACTTGCTGCGGATCGGGGTAAAGTTTAAAAAAACGAGGCGCTTGCGCAAAGTTTTTTTTTTTTTTAAATTTCCGAGATTCCGTTATGTGTTTACCGCATGAGTATTTCAAACTATTTTTTGTACTATGTGTGTTTATTTTAGTACTTAAGATATTAGCTAAATTATTAATAAATATCATTGAAAATAAATGTTAGATTTCAGAAGGTGAATCGGCTATATGTGTTGCTATGAGGAATAATAAGTATTTTTGGTCATGTCGCCGCCTCATATTTGCTAAAAAATGTAAAACCAATTTGATTTGGAATTTATTTCTGATTATGAAGAAAGTTTTAGGGTCGGTTTCACCAACAGAGGTAACTGTATTACGCCAGTTTAAGCTATGTACTATACATGGGGAAAACTGACGTAATACAGTTACCACTGTTGGTGAAACTGAGTCTTAGACGATGTGTGCAGTGGTGATGAAATAGAAGAGGCGTAGAAAGTTGGATATGATGAATTAATACTTACTCTTACTTACTCACTGGCACTATCGAACCCGTAGGTTCATGGCCGCGCGGACATAAGCTCTCCATACATCCCTATCCTGAGCTAATGCTTTCCAATCATTTCCTGTGTAATCTACTTCCCTCAAATCATACTTAATGTTATTCTCCCACCTCATTCTTGGTCTACCAACTGGGCGCTTTCCCTCTGGCTTTCCTACAAGAAACTTCCATGCAAGTTTTTCATTCCCCATACGTGCAACATGTCCTGCCCATCGCAGTCTACGAGACTTAACTGTTCTTATTATATCTGGCTTCCCATAAAGACCATGTAGTTCATTGTTATGTAGTCCTCTCCATTCACCTGTCTGTACATCTCTCTTTGGTCCAAAAATTTTCCTAAGTACTTTATTCTCAAATACCTGTAATCTCCTTTCCTCCTTTAAAGTAAGAGTCCATGTTTCGCACCCATATAATATAACTGGTAGAATAATAGTTTTATATATTTTCAGTTTAACGTTTTTTGAAAGGAGTTGGGACATCAAGAGTCTCTGCAATGCATAATGCACGCATTTCCAGAATTGAGCCTATGTTTAATTTATTTGTGCATCTCATTCCTATTTGTGATTATTGTTCCTAGATATTTGAATTCAGCCACTTCCTCAAAATTTCCCTCATTTGTCATTAGCTGTCCATTTCCATTATATAATGTATTTCTACGTGTGACCATATATTTAGTTTTATTGATATTTAGTTCCAGTCCTAATTTTTTAGTGTTACTCAATAGCGTGTGCGTATGAATTAATACCGAAATTAATACAAATTGCATTATCATAAGTAATGCCACGAGTGATTTCCAAATTATCGATAAATTCACGACTCACGAAGTGAGGAGTGAATTTATCTAGATAATTTGGAAATCAAGAGTGGCATTTGTTAGGACTATTTAACGAATAAAATTAAGCTGTTTACTCACAAATCATTATTTAACTATAGTTATTTTAAAATATTTATATATTTAATGTAAACGGCGATGTTTGAAAACAAATGAGAAACGATAGGTACGCTTCATCTGCTTCTTTTGTTTATCACTGCAACCAGATCATACTATTTATTGCTAAAGGAACGCAATATTGTAAGAATGCTCTCTAGTGGAGAAAAAGTGAAACACATCAAACTGTATATTAATTCATTTCTGATGTCGTATGATGTAAATATAACAATTATATTTATCTGGATTGTTACCTCCTGGAAAAAAATACATTTAAGAAAGTGCAAACAGTGGTTTCTTTTTTTGGTGATATAATCAATTGCTACAAATGTTTTTATATTAACTCCCGCATGCGGCATGTGTTGACATTCATGCACTATATATACAATCTGGTAGCCGTATATCTCATGGCCTCAGTCACTGCAAAATAATGGTCAGACCTGTTCAGAATATTAAAAAAGGAGGAGCCTTCTTTAATATGGTAATTATAACACTGATAAATATTTCGTGAAACACGACTCTGATTGGTTGTAAAACAGAAATCATTGAAACGTGATTGGTCATTGACTCCCATTTGGGGCATGAGTTAAATAGTCACTTTAAATATTTCAAAATAAATATTTTTACTTACCGCACTAGTATTATTGGTCACTTTTAAAGTATTAAGATTTCTTTTGTTTTCATAGCAACAAAGATTGTATGCGGGAATATCAAATTACGCGATGCTCATCAGCAATAACAGAAAATATACAATATTAGTTACGCAGTACAAAAAATTAGTAAAAGAAAGATGCATCCCGTATACCAGCAAAATCAAATAATATTTTCTTTCTACTTTCTCAGGAATTCGCTTAGTTTAAGCAATTCTGCTTTTTATGAGGAATCTTATGTTACTCATTCCTTGTTTAGGTGTCTTCACGAACTGTTCTTATCTTACCGTAGAATCTGATTTCACAATTGACTTGAATCCATGAGACAAATATCCCAAGAATTTGTAGTTAGCTGTGAAGTTCATATATTTTTAAAGAGGGTTGTAATTTAGCGTTAGTCTATAGATTAGTGGAAGGGTAGAGAATTGATATCTGAAAATATCCTTTGTCGGATCTTCTCGTTATCTTGTCACATTCTCCACAGAACTGAGAGAGTTATTAAAGGTTTACAAGCAATCATTTCGGAAGAATCTGTTCATTCCTTTGCAGGTGTCAGCTGTAATAAAAATCCTTAAATATTTGTATTAGTGCATACGATTATATCGTCATATTACAAGCAAAATGGAAGTATATTCGTTAATTAAGTCAGAAAGTAAATTAATTTAAATATATCGTCAGAACAGCCTTAGGTACAAAAGGTAACAATTTTATAATATCTATAATAACAATAATAATAATAATAGCAAAGATGATGATGATAATAATAATAGTAATAATGATAATATTAATAATAATTAACTAACTAACTCACTGGCATTATCGAACCCATAGGTTAATGACCGCGCGGACATAAGCTCTCCATATATCCCTATCGTGAGCTAATGCTTTCCAACCATTACCTGTATATTATACTTCCCCCAAATCAGAGTTAATATTATTCTCCCACCTCATTCTTGGTCTACCAACTGGGCGTTTTCCCTTTGGTTTTCCTACAAGAAGCTTCCATGCAGGTCTTTCATTCCCCATTCGTGCCACATGGACTGTCGGTCGCAGTCTACGAGACTTAACTGTTCTTATTATATCTGGCTTCCTATAAAGACCATGTAGTTCATTGTTATGTAAGTCTTCTCCATTCATCTGTCTGTTCATCTCTCTTTGTTCCAAAAAAATTCTTAAGTACTTTATTCTCAAATACTCGTAATCTCCTTTCCTCCTTTAAAGTAAGAGTCCATGTTTCGGATCCATATAATATCCATCCATAGTAATTCTGCCCGAAGGCAGGTCCTTCACTGCAATCATATCATTTTCATGCTATGCTTGCAGCTTTACTAGGGAATTGTGTAGGTGTGGTAGCTTCCCGTTGCTTTCCACACCGGCGAAGGATGATGGTGATAATGATGATGACGGCCATATGATTTCGGGGACCGTTTGGGCCTTAAAGTTTTCCTTACATTTGTCTTACAGGTGAGGAAAAACCCCGATAAAAACCTCACCCAGAAAAACTGCCCCGACCGGGGATCGAACCCGGGCCCGCTGCGTGACAAGGAAGCACGCTACCTCGATACCACAGCGGTGGACCCATATAATATAACTGGTAGAATAATAGTTTTATATATTTTCAGTTTAACGTTTTGTGAAAAGAATTGGGACATCAAAAGTCTCTGTAATGCATAATAGCACGCATTTCCAGAACTGAGGCTATGTTTAATTTCCTTGTATATAAATATACATATAAATATTACTATTGTTTATTTATTTTATAGCATAATTTAAATTCTTATTTATACAGAGTAAAATTTAAATTGGAATGTATCACTAGCACACTTCCTCTTCTTCTTCCGAATGCAGTATTGGGTGATGATGTCCGTTATGCGACTACAAAAACTGATCTTTCCATCGGTTGAAGGGTCTTCCGAGGTCTCTTTTGCCTTTAGGGTTGAGGTGGTAAATCATCTTTGGTAAACGGGAATTTGACATTCTCTGGACGTGTTGGAACCATTTAGTCTGACTATTTAACTCATGACCCAAATGGGACTCAATGGCCAATCACGTTTCAAAGATTTCTGTTTTACAACCAATCAGAGTCGTGTTTCACGAAATATTTATCAGTGTTATAATTACCATATTAAAGAAGGCTCCTCCTTTTTAATATTCTGAACAGGTCTGACCATTATTTTGCAGTGACTGAGCCCATTAGAAATACGGCTACCAGATTGTATATATAGTGCATGAATGTCAACACATGCCGCATGCGGGAGTTAATATAAAAACATTTGTAGCAATTGATTATACCACCAAAAAAAGAAACCACTGTTTGCACTTTCTTAAATGTATTTTTTCCCAGGTAACAATCCAGAAAAAATATAATTGTCATATTTACATCATACGACATCAGAAATGAATTAATATACAGTTTGATGTGTTTAATTTTTTCTCCACTAGAGAGCATTGTTACAATATTGCGTTCCTTTGGCAATAAATAGTATGATCTGGTTGCAGTGATAAACAAAAGAAGCAGATGAAGCGTACCTATCGCTTCTCATTTGTTTTCAAACATCGCCGGTTACATTAAATATATAAATGTTTTAAAATAACTATAGTTAAATAATGATTTGTGAGTAAACAGCTTAATTTTATTCGTTAAATAGTCCTAACAAATGCCACTCTTGATTTCCAAATTCTCTAGATAATATGTTCAACCATTTCCCTACTATTCCACTGCATCCTTATCTCATCACTTTTCATTCTATCCCTTAATGTTACTCCAGTTAGTGATCGGAGATCTTCTGTTAATTATACATTTTTGACATTAAAATATTTTGAGAAATATTTTCGTAATAAGCAGGAACATTTAATCAAATTCACACTGAATGTTGGAAGCAACATTAATTAGCTACTATAGGCTACACTCATCTGTTCTCAAGAGAAATAATTAATTTTGGAAGATTATTAAATGTAATTTGAAATTGTTTTAATTTGATATAACAGAGGAGGAGAGAGAGGGATGGGGAAGAAGGTGATGCAGGGAAAGTTGGAATTCTTTCATGTAAGTCAGCTCAGAATCACTAATTAGTTAAGTACATGTTTGTACTGTGCAATGGGAATCTTCTTTCAAGAGGTATTTTAATTAAATTCCTAGAAACGGCCATATTGCCTGCATTTACATTACAACAGAATTCTGTTCATTTCATTATATCAGTTGTTCAGAATACCACTTGCTTCACTCTCTGCTAAATCGAACAGCTTAAACGCTTTAACATTCGAAACTTATTTTGATGGTCTACAGAAATCGCTCTTTCAGTTAAATAACATTATACAGAAATATAATTTCAAAATATCAATAAGTAAAACGAAAATCCTAGCTTTTAAGTGATCAGATAGCGTAAGAGCTAAAATAATTCTGGAGGGAAACCCATTGAACAAGTGAACCATTTTAAATACCTGGGTTATGAAATTTCCAATTTTAAAAATGAAGATCTATTTAACAAACTTAATAAATTTAATTATATATGTGGAACAATCAAAAGGATATTTAAAAGCACAAGAAAAGAAACAAAACTAAAATTTTATAAAGTAGTGGCAGTCCCCTTACTATTGTATGGTAGTGAATTTTGGATTTTAACTAAGAGAGAAGAGAAGATCATAGAAGCAGCTGAAATGAGATTTCTGAGAAGTGTGGCTGGTTGCAAACTTCTTGATAAGAGAAGCAGTGAAGATATTAGAAATGAGTTAAATATCTTTAAACTCTTAGATAGAATAAAATAATCTAGAAAAAAATGGAAAGAACATGTTCAAAGAATTGAAGATGATCGCATTCCCAAAATTATACTTAAATACGAACCAAAAGGACGCAGGAATGTTGGTAGACCGAAGAAGAGATGGATCCAACTTTTTAATGAGAATCTATGAGACCGAAACAAGCCACATAAGCTTAATGATGATGAACTTATTTTGTTCCATAATGTTCATACCATAATATAAAACACTGCCTCTTCCAACTCTTTTGTATGGTAGCAAAGTATGGGCACTGAAACGGAAGGATATATTGTCGGACCAACGGATCTGTGTCCCTTTAGCGCTGCAGTCGTTCATACAAAAGTTGACGCCTGTACTCACACCATTTCACGTACTTCCCTCCCACCAAGTCAAACAGCAGCAGGATAACTTTGCGAGTAGGGATGTTGCCAAACTTCCCCCAAACAGTGTCATGGATCTTGAATATTGAATCATGTAAGGTTAATTATTTCTTTTTCATATTTAAGTAGGTCTAATGACGATGGATGGCTTTTATTATTTGTTTAGTAATGTTTGTTTCACCATTCCGTACTACAGTGTTCATGTTGAGTTGACAACACTGGACAAGTACAAATAATATGTCCCCCAAGAAGCCTGTAAATTGTGAGTACTGGGGGGGGGGGAAGAAAAGAGGGCGACAGGAATGCAGCGAGGGAAATAGTGTTTAATTCGCATGTCTTACGGGGGCATAGATCCATTGGTCAGAGACTTGGATCAGCTGAAATGAGATACATTTGGAGGATACACACTACTAGATCATAAAAAAAAAATATGAAGACATCTTAGAATAATTGCATATGAAACTTTCAGAAAACAACATTTTTGATTATAAGTCTAAAGGCTAAAAATACTATTCTAAAATATAGCTCGTAATTAAAAAAAAAAAAACTAAATACAAATATAAAATAAGATAAGTGAAAGTTCAATAAATTGTAATCTTATTAATGCGGCTAGCAAATATTTTCGATTTGAAGAAAATACTCAAATTCCACAAAAAAAAAAGACTGTAGGCCCTACATAAATAAAAAAGGTATTAACATTGACTATTTAACTCGTGCCCCCAAATGGGAGTCAATGGCCAATCACATTTCAATTATTTTTTTATTTACAACCAAACACAGTCGTGTTTCGCCTAGAATTTACCAACTAAAGTTTATCATAATAAAGAAAGCACCTCCTTTTTAACATTCTGAATAGGTCATAGCATTATTTTGCAGTGACTCTGTAAGAATACGGCTACCAGATTGTATATATAGTGCATGAATGTCAACACATAGCGCATACTGGAGTTAATATAAAAACATTTGTAGCAATTGATTATACCACAAAAAAAAAAAAAACCAGTGTTTGCACTTTCTAAAATTTATTTTTTGCCAGGTAATAACATTCCAGAAAAATATAATTGTCATATTTACATCATAGGACATCAGAAATGATGTGTTTCATTTTTTCTCCACTAGAGTGCATTCTTACAATATTGTGTTCCTTTGGCAATAAATAATATGATCTGGTTGAAGTGATGAACAAAAGAAGCAAATGAAGCGTACCAATCGTTTCTCATTTGTTTTCAAACATCGCCGTTTACGTTAAATATTTAAATATTATAAAATAACTGTAGTTAAATAATGATTTGTGAGTAAACAGCTTAATTTTATTCGTTAAATAGTCCTAAAAAATGCCACTCTTGATTTCCAAATTCTCTAGATAAATTGGAAATCACTCGTGGCATTACTTATGACAATGGTTCTAATAATTTAAATAAAATATTGGTCTTGTAAACCAAAAATAAGATACTTTTTAGAACTTCAAAGAGGAAATATATTTCTTCATAAGTCTCCAAAGTCCACCGTTGTGATCTCGAGGTAGCGTGCTGCCTTGTCACGCAGCGGGCCCGGGTAGTTTTTCTGGGTGAGGTTTTTATCGGGGTTTTTCCTCACCTGTAAGACAAATATCAGGAAAACTTTAAGGGCCAAACGGTCCCCGAAATCATATGGCCATCATCATTATCACCATCATCCTTCACCTGTGTGGAAAGAAATGGAAGCTACCACACCTATAATTCCCTAGTAAAGCTTCAAGCGTAGCATGAAAATGCTATGATTGCAGTGAAAGACCTGCTCTCGGGCAGAATTACTATGGTTGGTATGGTAAGTCTTCAAAACTTGTATTTTAAATAAGCTACTCCTTGAAATAGTTAAATTAATTCTTTTAATTGTAAGATCACAGAATATCCAAACAATTGTTAAGCTATCAGTCTACAGGAAGAAGAAGACCAAAATGTCCACTCAAAATATTTTTGGATGATGTTTCTCTTGAGACCAAAACAGGTCAACAAATGACCGAAATTCGTGAATGGTCTATGCTGATGATGTTCATACCGAAGAGAGATGAACAGACAGGTTAATGGAGAAGACTTACATAACAGTGAGCTACATGATCTTTATGGGAAACCAATTATGATACGAACAGTTATGTCTCGTAGACTGCGATGGCAAGACATGTGGCACGAATGAGTAATGAAACAGGAATATGGAAACATCTTGTAGGAAAACTAGAGGGAGAATGCTCAGTTGGTAGACCAAGTATGAGGGAAAAGCAGAGGGAAAACGCCCAGTTGATAGACCAAGATGAAGGGTAAGTATAACATTAACCATGATTTGAGGGAAGTAGATTATAGAGAGGCGATTGGAAGAAATTAGTTCGGGATAGGTATATATGGATAGCTTATGTTTGCTTAACCAGGAACCTAAGGGTTCGATAGTGTGAGTTAATTGATCGAAACTGCATCCCTCTTCGGATTTTAAATTACCATCCTATAGGAAATAATTTCTGTTAACCAAGGTGTTAAGCAAGGGAGTCTGTGAACTCTTTGTAGGAAAACTAGAGGTAAGCCAATAATGAGGTGGAAGAATTAAAGAGGTGCGTGGGATCTCCTTGTAGGAAAATCAGAGGGAAAGTACCAAGTAGGTAGGCCAATAATGAGGTGGGAGAATTAAAGAGAGGCACGAGAACTACTTGAAGGAAAACCAGAAGGAAAACGCCCAGTAGATAGGCCGAGAATGAGGCCGGAGTATTAAAGTAGGACATGGAAATTTCTTGTAAAAAAACATAGAGAAAGTAGCCAGTAGGAAAGCCAATAATAAGTTCGGGGAATTAAAGAGAGGCATGGAAACTACTTGCAGGAAAACCAGAAGGAAAACGCCCAGTAGATAGGCCAAGAATGAGGCCGGAGTATTAAAGAAGGACATCGAAATTTCCTGTAAAGAAACCAGAGAGAAAGTAGCCAGTAGGAAAGTCAATAATTAGTTCGGGGAATTAAAGAGAGGCATGGAAACTACTTGCAGGAAAACCAGAAGGAAAACGCCCAGTAGGTAGGCCAAGAATGAGGCGGAGTATTAAAGAAGGATATGGGAATTCCTTGTAAAAACACCTGAGAGAAAGTAGCCAGTAGGAAAACCAATAATAAGTTGAGGGAATTAAAGAGAGGCATGGAAACTACTTGCAGGAAAACCACAGGGAAAGCGTCCGGTAGGTAGGCCAAGAATGAGAAGGGAGAATAAAATTAACCATGATTTGAGGGAAGTAGGTTATACAGGCGATGATTGAAAAGTATTAGCTCAGGATAGAGATCCAGTGAGAACCAAAATTATTTTAGAAAATCAAAATATAGAACAGGTGTCTAGTTTTAAATATTTGGGCTGTGATGTTGGCTACAATGTGGAAAGAGATATTGACTCCAAAATAAATAAATTTCAGACGGTGTGTGGAACAATACAGAGAACATTCAAAAATAAAATTAGAAAAGAAACCAAGATAAAAATGTATAATGTTATGGCGGTTCCCACAATATTGTATGGATGTGAAACTTGGGCTCCAGTGAAAAGACAGAAGGATAGAATACAGACGGCAGAGATGCGGTTCCTAAGACAAGTAAAAGGATGTACAAGACTTGATAGAATAAGAAATGAGGATATAAGAGAAGAACTGAAAGTACAGCCTTTATTGGATAAAGTCACGAATTACAGACAGAAATGGATTGATCACATGGATGGAATGAGTAAGGAGAGATATCCATTGTTAGCCAGGAACTATCAAGCAAGAGGAAGGCGTGATGTTGGAAGACCTAGAAGACGTTGGGCTGATGCAATATGAAGTCGGAACGGGCAATTGCCTAATCCCTGGAGTGATGATGATGATGATAGAGATGTATGGAGAGTTTATGTCTGCCCGGACATTAACCTACGAATTCGATAATGCCGGTTAGTCATATATAATAGGTAAGAGATTTGTACATATTTCGAATCGCCATAACTTTTTTTTTAATATCCGGATGTAATCTATATAAACTATTTTAACAGTCTTTATGTATTCCTCAGAATGTTTCCTTAATGCACCTATTTTACGAGCTGAGTAGATAGCTTTCCTTACATAATGTACCTCGCTGATCGTTAGGGGATTTCACATTCTACAAGTACATAAAACTATGAGTGGTCGTTTCGGCTTTTAGCTATGATCAACAAGGCTATTACTTTATTTTTAGGTGATGTGCTAAGGATTTAATAGTCCAAATGTGTTTAGAATTTCGATTAATTCTTTACCTTTCCAGTGTATTATTTTAAGAGTGTTATTGTGTTCTATAAAATATTACGTAATTTCCGAATAAAACTTGATATGTTATCTAACGTTATAGTTAATCTGATACCTCAAACACAAGGTTCTAAAAGGGAACTTCTGACAAATTTAAAATATTTTAGGGCGAGAATAAACAATGGACTATGAACAGCATCCAAATTAGGGCGCAGGGTATCTCTAAGCTAACGCATTTCACATTTAAAAAATAACTTCTTTTTTTTTTTTTAGATTAAATTAAATTAAATTAGATTTATTTAGCCTGGTGGAGTTAAGGCCATGTGGCCTTCTCTTCCACTCACCAGGACAAACATATATTACATAAGAATATAACAATCTTAATTAACTCTAATATTAAACACTAAGTAAAAATTTGATCAAAAGATAATATCTAATATACATATTACGATCTATAATACAACCAGTTAATATTAGTTAAAATTAAGACTAAAACTAATAATAAAATGTATACAAGCAAGAGATATTAAATTGTCCCTGTCTAGTGTATATAAAAAACAGGAAAATAATGAGATATAGAAAACTAATTTTACGATTATACAATATTTAAAACAAAACAAATAAAATTATTTGTTATTCTTAATATTATTTACATAAATAATTAAATATATTAATATTGCTAAAAGAATACTATCAGTGAGGTGTATAAGTTAGTTTGTTATTAAATAATTCTTTAGTTTGTTTTTGAAGGATGTTATAGTTTGACAGTCTCTGACATAGGGTGGAAGGGAATTCCATGTTTTGGTAAGTGACACCGTAAAAGGTTACAAGTGCCAAAATATATTAACATTATTTACTTTTGCAAGTTTCAAAATTTAAGTTTTGTAGTAGCCCCTTTTAACAACAAACAATATAAACCTTGTGGAATTTCAGAGATAAAATTATTAAAAAGCCAGATATATTAATAAAACTCAAAATTCAAAGTAAATTTATGTATGTATCGTCATACAGATTATATAATGGAAAAATGAGAGGAATTTTAAAGTACTGCTGAATTCAAATACTTAACTAACTAACTCACTAGCCCTATCGAACCCGTAGGTGCATGACCGCGCGGACATAAGCTCTCCATACATCCCTATCCTGAGCTAATGTTTTCCAATCATTCCCTGTATAATCTACCTCCCTCAAATTATAATATTATTCTCTCACCTCATTCTTGGTCTACCAACTGCGCGTTTTCCTACAAGAAGCTTGCATGCACGTCTTTCATTCCCCATTCGTGACACATGTCCTGCCTATCGTAGTCTACGAGACTTACTTACTTACTTACTTACTCAATGGCACTATCGAACCCGTAGGTTCATGGCCGCGCGGACATAAGCTCTCCATACATCCCTATCCTGAGCTAATGCTTTCCAATCATTCCCTGTATAATCTACTTCTCTCAAATCATAGTTAATGTTGTTTTCCCACCTCATTCTTGGTCTACCAACTGAGCGCTTTCCCTCTGGCTTTCCTACAAGAAGTTTCCATGCACGTCTTTCATTCCCCATACGTGCAACATGTCCTGCCCATCGCAGTCTACGAGACTTAACTGTTATTATTATATCTGGCTTCCTATAAAGACCATGTAGTTCATTGTTATGTAGTCTTCTCCATTCACCTGTCTGTTCATCTCTCTTTGGTCCAAAAATTTTCCTAAGAACTTTATTCTCAAATACTCGTAATCTCCTTTCCTCCCTTAAAGTAAGAGTCCATGTTTCGCACCCATATAATATAACTGGTAGAATAATAGTTTTATATATTTTCAGCTTAACGTTTTTTGAAAGGAGTTGGGACATCAAAAGTCTCTGTAATGCATAATAGCACGCATTTCCAGAATTGAGCCTATGTTTAATTTCTCTGTGCATATCATTCCTATTTGTGATTATTGTTCCTAGGTATTTGAATTCGGCCACTTCCTCAAAATTTCCCTCACTTGTCATCAGCTGTACATTTCCATTATATACTGAATTTCTACGTGTGACCATATATTTAGTTTTACTGATATTTACTTCCAGTCCTAATTTCTTAGTGTTACTCAATAGTGTGTGCGTTTTGGCCTTTAGTATCTCCTCGCTATCGGCCAATAATACTACATCATCAGCATAAACTAACAGCTTATTAGCGCCATTCAGTTGTAAGCCTTCCTCATTCTCTAAAGATTTAATGGCATGCTCTAGTATAAAATTAAATAGTAGAGGAGATAGTGCATCTCCTTGCTTCAACCCATTCTGGATTATGTCTACGAGACTTAACTGGTCTTATTATATCTGGCTTCCTATAAAGACCATGCAGTTCACCGTTAAGTAGTCTTCTCCATTCACCTGTCTGTTCATCTCTCTTTGGTCCAAAAGTTTTCCTATGAACTTCATTCTTAAATATTCGTAATCGTTTCTCCTCCCTTAAAATAAGAGTACAAGGTTTCACACCCGTATACTATAACTAGGAGTTTAAAATATTTTCAGTTCAACTTTTTTGAAAGAAGTTGGAACAACAAGAGTCCAGACTATGCATAATAGGATACATTTCTAGAATGAAGCCCACTTGAAACAGGGAAAATAAAAAAGTGTGAATTTTTTAAATATCTTGGGTCAATAATTACAAGTGTAGGCACCTGTGAGAGAGATGTACAGACTAAAATTGCAATGGCAAATAATTCAACTAAAACATTACATGTAATAATTTGGAATAAAAAATATTACAAAGGAAACTAAAATGAACATTTGTAAGAGCATAATACAATATTTTGTCATATGGAAGTGAAACTTGGTATTTGACGGAATTACAAAAAGAATAAAATTAGAACACTTGAATTTGATTATTTTAGAAGCCTCCAAAAATCAAGACAGGATAAAATAAGAAATGAATTCCTTTGGAGAGAAATTAATGTCACCACATCTGTTGTTAAGAGGATTGAAAATCAAACGCTTAAATGGTATGGCCATGTACAAAGAATGGAAAATGAACTAACTCCTGGCGCGACAGGCCTACAAGGCCCTTAGCCTACCAGCCGGCTGCTGGCCTCACACCCACATGTGTCAATCACAGAGGTAGATGATTTACAGGCAGTATAGGGATGACATGTGGTTAGCATGTCGAGTCCCCCAGCTGTTACAGCTGGTTTTCTCAACCTGGAGCCGCTACTTATTGTAGCTACCCAAATGCCTCACGATGCTGGGTGGGCACCGGTCTCATACTGGCCGAAATACCACGAGAAAATTTCTTCCCCCATGGAGACTCGAACCAGCGCAAGTCCCGTAGCTCTGCGCCAAGGCTTCCTGCCTTAACCACTCGGCTACGGCGCGGGACTAATGGAAAATGAAAGATGTCCAAAAATATATATACCAATGGTCACCGCTGGAAGAAATAAACGTGGTAGACCAAGTTGGAAATGGAAAACCTACGTCAGAGTTATAATGATGATAGGAATTTGGAAGAGGGAGATTGGAATGGTAGAGATAAATGGAAACCGAAGACGGCAAACCTATAAGTGGGGGAAAGCCGAATAAGAAGAAGCATATGTTTAATTTCCTTTGTACCTCATTCCTGTTTGTATTTATTGTTCCTATGTGTTTGAATTCAGTCGCTTCTTCAAAATGTCCCTCATTTGTCATTATCTGTCCATTTTCATTAAATAATGTCTTTCTGTGTGTGACCATATATTTAGTTTACTTCTAGATGAATTATTTATACAGTAAAACTTGCTGAAAGCGGAATCGCAAGGGACCATTTTTTTTCCACATTTGACAAAATTCTGCATTATAAAAAAGCTAAAATTTATTAATAATCTGAGATTATAGGGTACCGTATATGTATTTTTACGTATACCTTGGATTGATATTGTAGTTCCGCTGCCGATGAAAAGTGAAGTATAGTTTGTATGAGCGACTTCGACGGTAACACGCGAAAAAATAGTTCTGTTTCGTCAGCATTAAAAATGTTTCTTAGGCGCGTATCCTGAAATTAAAGTGTGCAGTTTCGGTTTCCGCTCAGTAACTACACTTTCGTCCACATCCTTTGATTCCCCGCACATTTCATTCCACACTACATTGTGTCATCTTTTAAACTGTCCAGCCAGCCTGAAGATGCCTTGATATCATTATTCCCTAGGATTTTAGTAACAGCTAGAGCTTGACTTTGGAGCATCGGTCCGGAAATTTGGAGATTTATTTTCAATCACGTTCACTTTTTCGTTTAATGACTATGATATATACGTTTCAGCCATCTTTATTCCGTAAATCCAGAGCGCTACCTGTGAAAGATCAGTCTCAGAACTTAAACTAATTTAAGATTTTACAGAACAATGGTTATTTGTAAGACAGGTACAATATCTGTATTTCACAAAATGGGTGTGCAGTGAGGCCGAAAGAAAATTTCAGGTATAAGTAGAATCTCTACTTCACCCGACGGCAGGAATCATTCCTTATTGTTTTCTTGGCCTAACGGGAATTCAATGAAATGGAAATTAATTTATCTCTCTGTCTTTCCGCTTTATAATTTTTTTCATGAATTGTGTAGAAATATCCTTCTGTTTCCGTGTTCGACAGATTCCGTTTTATGCAAAATAAATAATGTAAAATTACTAATATTTCTCCGGGACCAATAAATTTGTTCACATTGGACAGATTTCCGCGTTATTCACCTTCCGGATTAAATAGTTTTACTGTATTTTTAATATTAAATCATAAATCATAAAAAGCTTTTTTAATTCCTATTATGTATTGCAGATGCCATTTGATCTCTGATATATGTAAATTTTGCAGATTAAAACACATCTAACGTCACTGTTTTTACATTAGTGTTGATGTTGTGGAGATTTGACTTATCTCTGAATCTAAATTTGATAATGAATGACAATCAGGGCTGCCAACACGTTCTGCATTATTGCGCTTTGCGAACAATATTGTCAGTTGTTATAATGAATGATAATGAGTTTAGATAATATGAAAATACAATTATTTTGCAGTGCAAATACTGAAAATTCAAGAGACATTCAATTTTATTCCTACTAAATTTCATTCATTATGGGATCGTTCCATTGTTTTCGATAATCCGGGATATTGCTTCTGTTGAAAACAATTTTACTAATTTATTTATGTACAGATTTTCAATGATTATATATTTTTCTGTGTCTAAAGTTTTATTTTTCTTCTCCACTCCATGATATCCAGTCCTCTTGTTCTCATTCCAGTTATTATTTCTTACATCCATGAGTTTCGAGTTCTTCCTTTCTTCTTCCAGGTGGATACTATTCGAATGTTTTTCTAGGCAACATTTCTTCTTGCCCATACAAAAATAATTGTTTATGTCTTAAATAATTTACTATTGAATATTTAATATTAATTTTTTCTCGTATGACTTTATTTCTTATTTTTTCCCAAATTTGAACATATAGTTTTTGTTCTAATATTTTGTCGAGTTTCCATACTTCAGCTCCATATGTGACAGAACTTCTCACTGACATATTTTATGTTAATTAGATTTTATGGAATAAAATATTTCTGTATTTGTTTGTCCATTATTCACATTCGAGTTTCTGTCAAATCAAGAGGCATTTCATGTGGGTTGAATTGTTGTTCGGCGAAAAATTTCAGACCGAATAGAGATGAATAAACAGGTGAGTGGAGGAAATTACATAACAATGAGCTAAATGCTTTTCGTGATGTCATTAATGGTATGCAGTCAGCATACTGAACCAATGAGACATCTAGTAGGCAAGTAGAATGAAGAATGACGGTAAATTTTGCTCAGAGGCCTCTTTATTTAGACTTAAGGATCTTTTACGAACCTGAAAATCTTCTGACTCGGTACCCACGGCTTAAAGTCCATCTCGGAGGATTTTCATCCTGAAATATCCATCCTGACTAGAGGCAAGGAATATAGACCTAACCACTAGTCCACGGCGGCATGAACATTTGACTATTAATATAATATCTGCTGGAGTATCATCCATAACATAATAGACCTAATGTTAATGTTAATTTAAGGAAGAAGAAAATATTACGACTATTTGAGAATAAAGTCCTTAGGAAAATGTTTGGACCAAAGAGAGACGAGCAGACAGGTGAATGGAGAAGAATACATAACAGTGAGCTACGTGAACTTTATAGGAAACCAGATACGATAACAGTCAAGTCACTTAGACTGTGATAGGGAGGACATGTGACACGAATGAGTAATGAGAGTGGCAAGGAGACAAGAAAACAATAAAATTATCCATGATTTGTGAGAAGTTATTTATACGGGGGATGATTGGAAACCACAACCCAAACTCTGTAAGGGCCTCTAGCCAGGGTTACGGTGAAGACCTCAACGGCAGAGTCGGCGCAGAAGGAGTCCTTCAAGACGGCGGATCTGGCGGAAGAGGCAATCCTACCTCTAAGGGAAATAGCGAAACGCTGTCTTGCGGTGAAGAGGGATCTTCAAAGGCTATGGGAGGAAAACCCAGACAAATTTCCTCGGTCCTACAAGTTGGGGGTTTATGCTGTGGGCCAGCTCCCCACACATTAGAAAAAAAATCACACCATGCTAAAAGGCCAAACAAATCAAAGCCGGACAGAAAAAAAGTATGAAAGACAAAAGCAACGAAAACGGACATTAAATATAGGCACGTGGGAAGTACAGGAATAAGAAACAAAGTTAATGAAGTAGCAGGAGAATTATTTCAGAACAATGTAGATATTGCAGTGGTGACAGAAACAAAAAAGAAAGGATAATGAAAGTCATATTTAGGAAATTAAATCTATTTTTGGTCAGGTGTAAATTAACCCAAAAGAGCTAAAGCAGAAGTATCTATATTTATAAAAAAAAAGTGGATTATGTACGCAGAAGTGCCAGAAAGTCAAAATTAGAACATATCACAAATAAGGAAATTAGAAACATAATGGAAGCAGAAGAAAGCATAATTTATTGAAAGAACTGAGGAGAAGGAATTAAAATGGATAGGACATATTTTAAGAATGGAAGATGAGCGATGGCCAAAACTAGTATATCAATGCCAACCGACCCGAAAGAAGAAAAGAGGGAGACCAAAGTTAACTTCTTCTTCTTCTTCTTCTTCTTCTTCACAGTTTAGGCTTATTTACTAGCATGTTCCAGCTCCAAATTGCTGCTCTTTACATCTTTTCCTTGGTCTTCCCAAACTTCTCCTTCCTCGTGGTGAATAGTTGTATGCTACTTTTGGTATTCTATTCTCAGTCATCCTTGCCAGGCGTTCTTTCCAGTTTGTTCTGTATTTCTCTATTGCTGAGTTTAATTCCTTTATTTTTAGTTGTCTTATTTCTGTGTTATGTTAACATGGAAGGAAAATATGAGGATAGTAATACAAGCAAGAGGGCTAAACATTGTAGATGCCCAAGATAGTAGGCTTTGGAGGTTTGGCACGGGAAGACGGCAGTAGCTGTAAAAACCCGAAGATAGATGATTGGAAAATGTTAGTTCTCTCTCTCTCTCTCTCTCTTCCTCTCTCTCTCCCTCCATGGCATGACAGGCCTAGAAGTCTCTTGGCCTACCAGCTAACTACTGGCCTCAGATCCATAAATGTTAATCATAGAGGTAGACTATCTATCATCCAGCTATTGTAGTTGTGATGTATGGTCACCAAGTAAGATCCCCCAGCCGTTATATCTGGTTTTCTCCACCTGGAACCGCTACTTATTGCAGCTACCAAAATACCTCACTATGCTGGGTGGGCATTGGTCACATACTGGCCGAAATTCCACGAGAAAATATCTTTCCACATGGACACCCGTAGCTCTGTGCCAAGTGGTCTAATTTGCTACGGCGCGGTGAAACGTTGGTTCACGATAGAGATGTATGGAGAACGTATATCTGCGTGGCCACGAAGCTCCGGGTTCGATAGTGCTAGTGAGTTAGTTAATAAAAAGGCTTGCCTTACTAAATTAATTTCAATATTTACGCTCATAGTCTGTATTGTTGATGAGCTACTTTTGTAGCCCATTTAATGGTTGTATTTCCTAAAACGGGAAATGAAGATAATACAATAATTTTCCCAGGACGTGATGCATGCCATCATATTGTCTAAGGGAGTACACTATGAATGAACTAAGCAAACAGTATAATGATGTATGGCCGAACCCATTGTTCCGTCATTGTTTACTTGCCTTAATTCTAGCACGCCATTGGTGGAGTAGTTAGTGAAAGAGGTGTTCTTTTTATTAAAATTATCCTCAAGCATGGAAAACAGTGAACGATAATTGGAGTCATTATGTTTTTGGTACCCACCCACCTAGTGTGGCTAACGGTAGAGTCAGCCATCTGGCGACTAGTAGCAGAACAACATCGCGTGTGTTAAATAGCACTTGGTTTCACTTTCATTATTTCATAAAGCTAGTTTTTTTTGTTTTTTTTTTTTGTTTTATAATTTAATGTCTTGCATTTACATCTATAGTTGCTGTATTTTATGAAAGAGTGTACTGGCAAGGAAATGAATGTCTGTAATTAATACTTTTTATACATCTTTTATATTATTAGCAGTGTGACTGAAGAGACACAAGGGTTTGTAGGCCACTTTCACTTACATTTTTTTATTTCCAATTAAGCTATTCTCTAAAAGTAATGGCAAAAACCATATTTACTTCTAGACGCTTCGATTTTTTTATTTCGGAATGAGATGCACAAAGAAATTAAACATAGGCTCAATTCTGGAAATGCATGCTATTATGCATTGCAGAGACTCTTGATGTCCCAACTCCTTTAAAAAAAATGTTAAACTGAAAATATATAAATCTATTATTCTACCAATTATATTATATGGGTGCGAAACATGGACTCTTACTTTAAGAGAGGAAAGGAGATTACAAGTATTTGAGAATAAAGTACTTAGGAAAATTTTTGGACCAAAGAGAGATGAATAGACAGGTGAATGGAGAAGACTACATAACAATGAACTACATGGTCTTTATAGGAAGCCAGATATAATAAGAACAGTTAAGTCTCGTAGACTGCGATGGGCAGGACATGTTGCACGTATGGGGAATGGGAGACTTGCATGGAAGCTTCTTGTAGGAAAGCCAGAGGGAAAACGCCCAGTTGGTAGACCAAGAATGAGGTGGGAGAATAACATTAACTATGATTTGGGGGAAGTAGATTATACAGGGAATGATTGGAAAGCATTAGCTCAGGATAGGGTGTTACATAAATAAATAGGACAAGTATACCTCCTAAAAAAATTAAGAATAAAATATATGAAAATCAGAATGATTGATAGGTCAGCCCTGTTAATATTGGGATCAATGTGGTTTGAATAAGTAAAATTAATCCTATAGCTAGAGGGTGATTTATTTGTGTGAAGATAAATCTAGTAATCAGGCTAGAAACTAAAATAATCAGTTTAATTATTTCAAGGAGTAGTTTATTTTAAAATGTAAATTTTGGAGATTTATGAAGGGGTGTCTCCTCCTTGAAGTTCTAAAAGATTAACTTATTTTTGGTTTACAAGACCAATATTTTACTTAAATTAAAGTAAAGTGATCCCACAACAGACCCGGAGGCCCTTGGGGTAGTAGGAGGTTAAGGCTCCCACTTTTTCTAGACAATCGGCACTTTATGTCAGCCGGGTTGTCAGCCCTGCGTGACGGCCGCCTTTACCCCCAGAACAAGTGTCTGGTACTCATTTCCGTTAGAGGCTGAGTCGACCCCAGGGCCATAGTGCCGCCAGAGGGTTTGGGTCAGTTTAAAAATCCTGACCCCAACGGGACTTGAACCCTGGACCCTCCGGCTTGTAGCTCAGTGCCTTAACCACTACGCTACGGCGTGCCCCTAAAGTAAAGTGATCCCACAACAGACCCGGAGGCCCTTGGGGTAGTAGGAGGTTAGGGCTCCCACTTTTTCTAGACAATCGGCACTTTATGTCAGCCGGGTTGTCAGCCCTGCGTGACGGCCGCCTTTACCCCCAGAACAACCGTCTGGTACTCATTTCCGTTAGAGGCTGAGTCGACCCCAGGGCCATAGTGCCGCCAGAGGGTTTGGGTCAGTTTAAAAATCCTGACCCCAACGGGACTTGAACCCTCGATCCTCCGGCTTGTAGCTCAGTGCCTTAACCACTACGCTACGGCGTGCCCCCATTTTACTTAAATTATTAGAGCTATTATTAATGTTAATACCTTTATATATATGTATTACTTTTTTTGTGGGATTTGGGTCTTTTCTTCAAATCGAAAACATTTATTGTCTACATTATTAAGATTAGAATTTATTGTACTTTCACTTTATCTTATTATATATTTTTATCTAATTTCTTTTAATTATGAATTATATTTTAGAATGTTTTTTTTTTTAACTTTTTCTGTATGTGATGGAGAGCTTATGTCCGTGCAGCCATGAACCTACGGGTTCGATAGTGCCAGTGAGTAAGTAAGTATCGACAATAGAATGGTTTTGCATCACCTTCAAGAAATGTGGCCACAGGGTAAACACACATAGGCCTAAGTACGAAAACATAACTTTTTACGAGAGCTTATTAATTTCAATTAATACATATTAATAACAATAATCTGAAATTCGCGTTACATCTACCAGGATATATCTACCATAAGAAATTAGCTATCACTTATAATAGAGTAGGGATGTCCAAACTACCGTATACCGCCCTCCGTCACATTCTAATTGGCCCCAGCAGGCCTGTAGCATTCTAATAACTTAACGTATCCTAAGGATAGTCCTATAATATTAGTCTATCAGTAATGGAAGAAGAACTTGTAGCAAATCAACACACGCTTATAATAATAATAATAATAATAATAATAATAATAATAATAATAATAATAATAATAATAATAATAATAATAATAATAATAATAATAATAATGATGATAATAATAATAATAATAACAATAGTAAAAAATAATAAAACTATATGGTCATATCCATCCATAGTAATTCTGCCCGAAGGCAGGTCCTTCACTGCAATCATAGCATTTTCATGCCATGCTTGCAGCTTTACTAGGGAATTGTAGGTGTGGTAGCTTCCCGTTGCTTTCCACACCGGTGGAGGATGATGATGATGGTTATGATGATAATGATGGTGATGATGATAATGATAAGGATGATGATAATGATGGTGATGATGATAATGATAAGGATGATGATGATGGCCATATGATTTCGGGGACCGTTTGGGCCTTAAAGTTTTCCTGACATTTGTCTTACAGGTGAGGAAAAACCCCGATAAAAACCTCACCCAGAAAAACTGCCCCGTCCGGGGGTCGAACCCGGGCCCGCTGAGTGACAAGGCAGCACGCTACCTCGAGACCACATCGGTGGACATATGGTCATATAAAAAGAATAACAGAAGACAGATTCCGAAGAAGATTACCAGAATGGATGCACTTCGTAGAAGAAGAAGACGGCAAAAAATAACTTGGATTGATGGTGTTTTGAACAGCGTGAGAAAAATAGGATTGGACAATGGAGATTGGAATGACAGAGATGTGAAATAAAATGACAGTAATTAATTGGGCGCAGAAGATATTGTGAAACCTGCTAAATAAATAAATAAAATAATAATAATCCACAACATCTACAATAAGGCCTATGACCCGCGCCTCCTTGATGGTTCTTCCATTTGGCCCGCGATACCAATAAGTTCGGGCGGTTCTGTGATAGAGGAAGAGAAATGTTGTACTTCTGACATTTCAATTTACAAAATAAAAATCACTATAACCGTTCTCAGTATTTTTACTTCTAATGCCACAGTTAATTCACCTCCTCCGTTTGTAGTGATCCCGAACATCTTCATCTGTAAGTCCCATTTCACTCATTATTCTTCTCACACTATCCATCGAACCTTCTCTAGGTCTTCCTTTCTTCTTCCCCAATCTATTCTCAACCCCAAAATCTTTTTATTGATTCTATCAGATGTCATGTTCTTGATAATATGTCCATACCATCTTATTCTTCTCAATTAATATAAAATTATAGAATATTCACCTGAAAGGTCCGTCTCCTCAACTTAATTAATCATTTAACTGTAGCGCTTTCGGGACTTGTCCCATCATCGGCAGGATTCAAAACTGGTGTTTCACTGAAGATCTGGTAGAGGGGGTTGCATGTATTGGGTTCGTTTTCGTTTATCAGGCTGTCGTTGTGAGCTGCTTTCATGATTTCCATCTCTTCGAGTACGTTTATCTTCGCTGGATTATTTTCTCTGTGCTGAAATCATGAAAGCAGCTCACAACGACAGCCTGATAAACGAAAATGAACCAAATACATGCAACCCCCTCTACCAGATCTTCAGTGAAACACCAGTTTTGAATCCTGCCGATGATGGGACAAGTCCCGAAAGCGCTACAGTTAAATGATTAATTAAGTTGAGGAGACGGACCTTTCAGGTGAATATTCTATAATTTTATATTAATTTTGAATAAACCTCAACGGAACACATCATGAATCTTATAAAAGTTGATTATTCTTCTCACTCAAATTTTCTGTAACACATTTCTGTCAACTTTTATAATTTTCCTAAATTCTACGTTTCTAATATTTTTTAATCTGGACTTCCGCGATGATGTTCTGCAATAATCCATCTGTTACTAATAACTTGTTAGCTTGGCACCTTTTAATTGATCTTGTCTCTGATCCACATAACATAATACTCTACAAAGGCCTTATGAATATATTTCTTTGTTATTTAAGTAATTTTTTACTCCATAATACTGAGTTCAGCATGCATATTACTCCCCGTCCATCTGCTATTATTTTTCTATTTATAATTGTAATGAACATTCTTGTCTAAGATTTATCCTAACTAACTAGCATTATCGAACCCGTAGGTTCATGGCCGCGCAGACATAAGCTCTCCGCATATTCCTGTCCTGAGATAACGTTTTCCAATCATCCCCTGTATAATCTACTTCCCACAAATCATGTTTAATGTTTTTCTCCAATCTCATTCTTGGTTTCCAGTAAAGATTATGTAGCTAACTGAAATTGATTCCAAAAATAGAATTGTTTTGGCATGTTCTCATTCAAATTGTTATTTAACCTACATTAATTTATTTGATTAGTGGTGAGTCAAGGAAAGAGGATGGTCAGAAATGATGAGTATTTTTAAAATTTCGTATTTTTATTTTTTGACTTAAAACTAGGCCCACTCCTTCGCATATTATGAAATAGTTTCAGGTCAAGTTTATGATCTCAAAAGGATCTTAAAGTCAACTGCAAAAAAACAAAACACCAGGTGAAGATGGTATTAACCTGGAATTATTTATAAGTATTCCAGCTCTGCCTTTAATGAAAGATTTCTAAATTTTTAAAATAGAGTTTATAATGAGGGCCCTCCGCCAAAAAGCTGGCAACAAGCTGTTGTAATCCCACTACACAAAAAAGGATATATAAATAACTGTGATAACTTCAGAGGAATAAGCTTTTGGACTCAGACTACAAAATATACACCAAATTACTCAAATCAAAATTAACTAATTATTATGACAATTTATTAGATGAAGCGCAAAATGGATTCCGAAAAGGAAGATCCTGTACAGATGGATACTTCACTATTAAAATTCTAATAGAAAAACACAGACTTTAATATTGAAACACAGATGGATATTTCACTATTAAAATTCTAATAGAAAAACACAGAGTTTAATATTGAAACACACATGGCGTTTATTGACTTGAAGACGGCATTTGACAAAGTAAATAGAAACAAATTATTAGAAATCCTCAAATATGATGGAATCCCAGACCAACTGATAAACACTATATATGATGTTTTTATTATTAATTTATCTTTCATTGAGAAATGTTAAATTATTAATAAAAACATCATTAGAGGCCTTACTGGCTTTTAAAGTAATGTTAAATTTCCAATAAATGTCTTCTTAACTAAGAAGCCGCCATTTGCAAAGATAGAAACAATGGTTTCAAAAGCATTTGGCGATAGGGAATTACAACGTATATAAGAGAAAAATTTGCGTCTAGATCGTAACTCGCCTCGGTAGCTCAGTTGGTAGAGCACTTGGCCCGGAAAGCCAAGGGTCCCGGGTTCGAGTCCCGGTCTAGGCGAAAATTTTTCTCTTCAAATTTAATTTACTATATATGATATTTATAAGGATAATTACATGATTGAAAATAAGCTCTCAATGCAGACCAATTAATCTAGGAGTTAGACAAGGATGTGGTCTTTCAACAATGCTCTTCATAATATACATGAACTCAATTATTAAAGAATGGAGACTACAACCACATGGCAACAGATTATATAATTTAGACGCCCTATTATTTGCAGATGACATTGTGTTTATAGCGAATTCAGAAGTTGACCTACAACGTTCAGTCCACTCTTTTCACCAAATTGCAATAAACTACAACATGGAAATCTCAACAGAAAAATCTAAAGTCATGGCTTTCCTAGGAAAAGACCCAGTTCGCAGTAAAATTGTTATTAACAATAAAATATTAGAACAAACTAACACATTTAACTATCTCGGATACCAAGTTACATACGAAGAGAAAAAAAGATTTTAGTCAAAAAATTATAAAATTTAACAGGAATTATAAATAATATTTTCAAACCAAACACAGTACAGCAACACACACGAACTAGAATTTGTAAAACATTGGCCAGACCCATATTATGTTACGGCAGTGAGGCCTGGACAATTCGCAGTGTAGATGAACAAAGACTAACTGCGGCAGAAATAAAATTTATGAAACGTACTACAGGTTACTCAAGAACAGACCATAAAAGGAATTCTGAGAATCTCAAAGAACTGCAAACAGAATCAATCATGGAATATGTACAAAAATACAGAAACAACTAGAAATCTCGCGTAAGAAGAATGAGCAGAACAAGAATACCACGTCAAATCTTAAATTGCCAGCCACCAGGCAACAGATCCTTGGGCAGACCCTTCAAACGTTGGATTCAGACCGTAACAGACCACTAGGTCTATCACATGAAAGGAAGAAGAAGAAGAAGAAGATGATGAATAAGAAAAAAGGATCTTAAATCCCAATAAAACTAAAATATTTAATTGCTATGGGCTTGTTAGAATTTCATTGCAGTTTTCTGCAAATTTTATTTTCAGTCGTACGGTACACAAATTATATAACTCCTGGATAAATAATATATCTGCATGAAAAATAGAATGTATTTTTTCTAGACACAGATTATTTATTTCTGTTTTTCTTGATTTTAAATGTTTAGTCATTTCAAACGATATTCGTAGGCTATATTTATTAAAATATTTTAACAAAGGTAATCTTAGAAGTTTACTAACTAAATAGTATTACTTTTTTATTGAGGCCGAACTTTTTATGTATTACCCAGAGATATGTACAAAAATATGTAACGAAAAATCTTCAATATGTCATATTCCATACACGAATTTAAGCCATTTGTTGAGCTGATTCGGCCTCAATATAATACCATCCAAAATTCTTCTGAGTGGATGTCCTGGTCTTCTTCTTTCTGCAGGTTGGTAGCTTAACATCTGCTTGGGTATCCTGTGATCCTTCATTCGATGAACATGTTGCATCCATCTTGACTTATAATTAGAGTTTTTTTCTAAAGTTCCATATGTAATTCTTCTAAGATGTCAGAATTCTTTTTATGATCGAGTACTGTGTATCCAGCAGTCCTTCGAAGATATCTCATTTAAGCGGTTCTAAGTCTCCGTATATCCTTCTGTTTCAATGTCCATATTTCACTACCATACAAAAAAGTTTGAAGGGTCACTGTTTTATAACTTACACTTTTAATCTTGAATGTTTTTGGACTAACTGTGGCTTGAAAACTGAATTTATTAACTCTAAAATCCTTAGAAATTTTGATATTTTGGCATTTACATTATTTTCTTATTCTTATGAGATATTGTATCATAGTTACGTAAAATTTAAAAATAGTCCTATAGGCATATATAGCCTATGTTTAAATTTTTGAGTTTTACATAAAAATAAGATATAGGCTATTGCCTATAACTCAGATAATACTAATAATATTTATGTTAAAATTCTTTATACATCAAATGGCTCCCCATAAAGATCACGTAGCTCACTGTTATGTAGCCTTCTCCATTCACATGGTTGTTCGTTTCTCTTTGGTCCAAAAAAATTCCTAAGAACTTTATTGTCAAATACTCATAATCTTTTTTTCCTCCCTTAAAGCAAGAGTCCATGTTTCGCATCCTTATAATATAACTGGTAGAATAACAGTTTCATATATTTTCAGTTTAACATTTTTTTCGCATAATAGCATGTATATCCAGAATCGAACCAATTTTTAATTTCTTTTTTCATCTCATTCCTATTCTTAACTATCGTTCCTAAGTGTTTGAATTTTCCTAAGAACCTTATTCTCAAATACTCGTAATATTTTCTCCTCCCTTGAAGTAAGAGTAAATATCGAATCCATATAATATAACTGATTGAATAATCGTTATATTTACTTTCATTTAATTGTTTTTAGAGAAGTTGAGACAAGAGTCCCTGTGATGCGTAATACATGTGTTTCCAGAATTGATCCTATGATTAATATGTATGATGCCAGAGTAAACATGTTAGTGGGAAAGTGGCTCCAATAATTACATGAAACCCATGGAAGCCTTTTGCTATAAAAAAAGGTTGAACCATAAACTGAATCTGCACTTGTAAATGGAGCTGCACTTCATTCCTATTCGTTATTAAGAATATATCATTCTTAAATATTTTAAATCTACTATTAACATGGAAATAAATAAATAATAATAATAATAATAATAATAATAATAATAATAATAATAATCAATTGAGTTGGTGTTTACTTGATGAAAATCCATATTTATTCTTCTTCTTAAACTTAATTTGTAGGATTTTCATCCTGTTTATTTCCAAAATCACTCCTCGGAGGAAGACGTACTGGATGTGCATTCACTGTCTATCCATCTCTTGGCTAATCTTCCTCTTGTTCTTCTCCCGTCCATTGGTCTATCTTCTTCAGCTCTTTTTGAAAGCAGGTTTTCTTCCATTCTTTCTATATGACCCTTCCAATATTTTCGTTTATCTATAATAAATTTGGTTATGTCTTGAATATGGCATTTGTCCTTAATTTCTGTGTTGTGTATTTTATCAAATCATGTTTTATCCTGAATAGTTCTTAAGATTTTCATTTCGCATATTTATTAATTAAATAAAAATAAAACGAAGAATAAAACGTAGTTTTATTTGATTTTCATATTTATTACATAATTCAGTGACAACTGTTTCGGTACACTGTACCTTCTTCAGACATGTTAACAGATTATGAATTGTGTTCCAACTGATCTAAGCAACAATACAACAATATTTATTTAAATTTAACAAAGGGGATTCAAAATTTAAATAAATATTGTTGTATTGTTGCTTAGATCAGTTGGAACACAATTCATAATTTGTTAACATGTCTGAAGAAGGTACAGTGTACCGAAACAGCTGTCACTGAATTATATTTAATTAATTAATAATAATAATATAATAATATAAATTGGACTAGATAAAATTATATGAATCATGATAATTGTCGTATTAGACTGATTTCGTGTGAATTTACTCACAATTTCTTTACATTTATCAACATTAGAAGGTAAAAAGATATTAATAGGAAATGTAAAAGAAAGACAAAGCTATAATGACGTGACGTGACGGTGTCCAGTGTGCGTGTATTATTGTCTTAAAGCTTGGGAAACGTTTCTTCTTCCAATGAGGGTGAGAATGTAGACAGTTATGACACCGGATGGGTGGGCATCCATTTCTCTTGCACCTCCCTCATCTTGCCTCTTCCCCTTTGGTTATAACCCTCTCATTTTCAGGAACTAATAACAACAACCGTACTTAATACTGTACCTGCCCCGCCCGTTATTAACGTAATGGCACTTCCATTTTAAAAATTATTGAATGACTTCTCTCTTCCAATTTCATGCTGTTAGTAAACAGTGAGACCGCTGCTTTCCCTTCATTTGTGATCTCCAAGTCCAAATCAGCGTGTATGAAATATGGAATCTAAAATTATTACATCATCATCATCATCATCGTCCTTTCAAGTATTAGGCCCAGTGGCCCGTTACGTTCTCCCGCCATCTCCGAAAAGGTTATTACATCATCATGTAATATATATATTAGGGCATTCGATAAGTAATGGCAATACAGCTATTGGATCATAAATCATTTATTTAGATTGATTTTGACAATACGAACTTCATTTATAGTTTATTGCCAAGTCGACTATACGTTGTCAAATCCTTGAAAAACGGCGCACTCCATCTGCATCAGCATATCTGGATATCTCTTTCATAATTTTTAAACACATTTTGAATCTCCGTTGGGGTATTTCACTACATAAAGCTTTCAACTTATAAATGATTACCTTGTTCTCCGTTTTCCTCAATTATTAGCTGTATAATTTTTAAGGAGGCCTTTCGAAAGCAATGTTTCACCTTCTGTTTATTGACTATTGTTAATAATTATTTTGTAAAGAGGGCTTTGGTCATACTAGAAAAGATGGAAATCTTAAAGGAACCATAAACCAACACATTTTGATGACAACATGCCCAGTAACCAAACCCCTGTTCACAAAATGATTAACAATAGTCAATAAACAGAAGATGAAACATTGCTTTCGAAAGGCCTTTTTATAAATTATACAGCTAATAATTGAGGAAGACGGATAACAAAGTAATAATTTATAATTTAAAAGCTTTATAGCCTATAATTCTTTCATCTGATCGATCTAGATTTATCTGGATATCAACTCTTGATTTCGAATGCCTCGTAGAAGTTCTTTGATCTTTAGAATAAGCTACAGTCACAATGGCTCATGTCTGGTGAATTTGGTGGATGTTTGAGTACTTTCAAATTCCACCTTCTAAACAGATTGTACTGAACATTGTTTTAGGGCGGTATTACTTACTAAATATGAGAAACAGTGAATGTATTCACAAAATATTGTTATTTCGAGACTTTCAATATTACAGATTTATACAACAAAGACTATTCAACAACATACTACAAGATTACAATGTTCACCACTAGGATCGCTGATTTACTAGAGTGTCGCCATTATTTATCGAATGCTCTAGTAGGCCTACCGGTATTATGAAAATGAGTGTGAGTCTGTTTGTCTGTCCTTTATGGACTAAAATACTGCTTGACCGATTTGAATTGGGTTCTCATCATCATTTAAATTTTTTTGGGATAATTAACATATAACTTATAACATATTACCGTACATATTATAGGGCCAGAGGTAAAAAAAAAGAAAAAAAAAAAAGAAAAGAAGAAGCTCCGGTGTACTAAAAAAAGTAGCTTTTGGACGCTTAAATGGCTTACGCTGCCTAAACCATAACGAATAGCCTACACCAAATTAATGTATTGGCCTACATAGGTCCACCGCTGTGGTCTCGAGGTAGCGTGCTGCCTTGTCACGCAGCGGGCCCGGGTTCGATCCCCGGTCGGGGCAGTTTTCTGGGTGAGGTTTTTATCGGGGTTTTTCCTCACCTGTAAGACAAATGTCAGGAAAACTTTTAAGGCCCAAACGGTCCCCTAAATCATATGGCCATCATCATCACCATCCTTAACATTATCATCATCATCCTTCACCGGTGCGGAAAGCAACGGGAAGCTACCACACCTACAATTCCCGAGTAAAGCTGCAAGCATAGCATGAAAATGCTATGATTGCAGTGAAGGACCTGCCTTCGGGCAGAATTACTATGGATACTATGGATGGCCTACATAGAATTCAATATCTTAAAAAAATCTAAAAAATGTCCTCGACAGCATTTGTCTATCTTCTACGGATAACTAACGATAACCATTTTTGTCTTTCAGCTCATTGATGCCAATATGATTGGGGTAAGTAGATTTCTGGGCAATGCCTGATTCTCTATCATCGGGACATTGCTCGCAATGCTATTGTCCATTTATGCTCTAGCAGCTCCAGTTTTTGTTTAATCGAAATCAAACTTGGCATATAGCAATTATTTAAAAACGTCGGGATAAGTAGATTCCCGGGCAACAAGCTAGTCATATTATTTTCCTATGCTTATTATTATTATTATTATTATTATTATTATTATTTGACAGGTTTCAGATTTATATACATCTTTTTGTGCCCAATATTGTTTGAATCTCTTCCTCCATTCATCTCTATCCTTCTAGTCAGCATCCTGCAGTACCTTGTCCTTCATCAAATTCATAATTCCCTCTATCCATGTCTTCTTATATCTCCCTCTTCTTTTCCTCCAATTTGGAATCCATTGCAAACTCCTGACTGTCAATCTATCTTCATTCATCCTCTTCACGTGTCCAAACCATTGTAATTGTTTATTTCCCACAACTTGTTTAATTGTTTCGTTAAAGTTCATTTTTCTCGGATAATACTTATTCTGATCCTGTCTAATTTAGAGAAAACATTCTTAAAAATTAATTAATTTTCTTATAAATAACTAAAAATTATAAATATCCACAAATTACAAACTTACTTATTGTATATGAAAATTTATCTTTACTTTTTTTATATATTTGATCATAATTACATATTTTCGCATATGTTTTAACTTAATTTTATGTAAAATTACATTTTTTCTCTTAATTAAAATAATTATTTTCATAAATGGAATAACTTATAATTTAAAATATCCAGTATGATAATTTTTAAATAAATAGTTAATTCTGAAAAAAAAAAATAGAAACTTAGGTACCTATACCTAAATGTACACTGAAAGAGATTTTCATAGCTATACCAAAAAGGTTTCAGGGAAGAATTCCATTCGCTCCACTTTAGTCCTGATGATGTCAGGATATTTAAACTGGCCTACATCTTCTAGTGGAATTTTGTCCCTGCACTTGACTTAGTCTCAAATGGAATTGAGTACCAGACTATGTTCTGAGGGTAAAGACGGGCATCACGGAGGGCTAACAACCAGCTGGCATCTCGTGTAGATTGTCTAGAGCATCATGCAATCTTCTTAAAAATCCATTTCTTTGCATATAGGCTACATAGCGTAGCTAAAATGATAAAAAATAATAGTTTTAAAAAACTAAAAGAACACGCTTTATTAGAAAATGAAAAATAATTTTAATTTCCAATACGCTTGGGATAAAATAAAGTGGTCAACAAAAAAATCGTCTCCAACACATATAGAATAAAATTAGAGTTATTAACAAAAAGAAAATAATTTTACCATCAAAAGCGTGGGGTGCTCTATATCAATTAATATATTTGATAATAAACAGATATTAGTAAAAGTAAGCTCTCTAAGAAGAAAATGTAAAAATCATAAAAATCACCCCACGCTTTTGATGGTAAAATTATTTTCTTTTTGTTGATAACTCTAATTTTATTCTATATGTGTTGGAGATGATTTTTTTGTTGACCACTTTATTTTGTCCCAAGCATATTGGAAATTAAAATTATTTTTCATTTTTTCATTTTCTAATAAAGCGTGTTCTTTTAGTTTTTTAAAACTATTATTTATTTTTTATTTTTTAATTTTAATATTTTACAGAATAAGATAAAAATGTAAATATCTTTAAATTCGATACTATTGTAGTATGAGCTAAAAGTAATACTCTTCTATAAAAAAAACCCTCCCAGCCGGATTTGAACCAGCGACGTATGGATTACTGAAATTATATACCACTGAGAGTTCACTGGTCTACCAACTGAGCTCTTACAACGAATGACTAAAAGCTCGACAAGGCCGCAACCTATTATACCAGTTTTCATCATTTTTTTGATTTTCGGATGATTCTGGCCAGGATTTTAGAAACAAAATATGAAATTATTATATTGTCACGGGTCGTCTACACTTATACAAAGTTTCAAGTCGATCCAATGTTTCTAAGTGGGTGAAAATCGCGTTGAAAGATTCCGTTACATTGATACAAAAACACGTTTTTTTGATTTTCTGATGATTATGGCCAGGATTTTAGAAAATAAATATGAAATTATTGTATTGTCACGGGTCCTCTACAAGTATACAAAGTTTCAAGTCGATCCAATGTTTCTAAGTGGGTGAAAATCGCGTTGAAATATTCCGTTACATTGATACAAAAACACTTTTTTTGATTTTCTGATGATTATTGCCAGGATTTTAGAAAATAAATATGAAATTATTGTATTGTCACGGGTCCTCTACAAGTATACAAAGTTTCAAGTCGATCCGATGATTTTAAGTGGGTGAAAATCGCGTTGAAAAATTCCGTTACATAGATAGATAGATAGATAGATAGATAGATAGATAGATAGATAGATAGAGGTCAACCTAATATAAAGCGTGTAAATATCAACGAAATACAAACTTACTTATTATATGTGAAAATTTATCTTTACTTTTTTATATATTTGATCATAATTACTACATTTTTCTCTTAATTAAAAATAATTATTTTCATAAATGGAATAACTTATAATTTAAAATATCCTGTATGCCAAATTTTTAAATAAATAGTTAATTCTGAAAAAAAATAGAAATTAGGTACCTATACCTAAATGTACACTGAAAGATATTTTCAGAGCTATACCAACAAGGTTTCAGGGAAGAATGACATTCACTCGACTCGAGTCCTGATGACGTCGGGATTTTTAAACTGGCCTACACCTTCTGGTGGAATTTTGTCTCTGAACTTGACTCAGTCTCAAATGGAATTGGATACCAGACTATGTTCTGGGGGTAATGACGGGCATCACGGAGGGCTGACAACCCAGCTGACATCTCGTGCTGATTGTCTAGAAAGGCGGTCTTGTAGAGGGATCACTTTACCACTTTACAGCAGAAACATTACATAACAATGCCACGTTGTTAAGCATTTTGCAGTTCCCTTATCTCCACCTTCTCATTAACACTAATCTGATCTTAAATTTAATCTAATATATAAAATTTGTAATATTAAAATTATAATATAAAATTATAACTTTCCACTCTTATTCAATATATATAATGAGAAGTAGGGACACTGAAACAAAGAAGTATTGAAATGGATACCTCCTGGGAAATGGAAACGTGATAAACCAAAGTCAACGTGGATAAAGGGAATTCAAGACACCATAAAGAAGAGAAATATGACAGAAGCAGACAAACAAGATTGGGAAGTTTGGAAGAAAAAATTGTATATTTTGGTTGTATATTTTATCCAGGATTGTATCTGTTATTTACACAGGTATCCTCAACCAAAATATACCATATTTTTCTTCCAAACTTCCCAATCTTGCGTGTCTGCTTCTGACATATTTCTCTTCTTCATGTTGTCTTGAATTCCTTCTATCGACGTTGACTTTGGTCTATCACGTTTTCATTTTCCAGGAGGTATCCATTTCAATACTTCTTTGTTTGTTTCTGTGTCCCTTCTTCTCATTATATGTCATTACTATCTTAGTTGGATTTCTTCCATCTCTTGTACAATATCCTTGCATTCATTATTTCTCGTATTGTATTATTTTTTATTTTGTCTAATTTTGATATTCTTGCCAATCTTCTTAAAAAGTCAATTTCTGTGACTAATAATTTATTTCTGTGTTTTTGCTTCAACGTCCATGTTTCCGCACCATATAATAAAACACTCATCACAATTGTGTTCATATATATATATATATATATATATATATATATATTTACATGGAGCAATGCAAGCTTAATATGACATAAGAAAAATATATGCTCGGACGGGACTTGAACCTGGACCTCTGGATTGATACCCCAGTGCACTTCCGATTACGCCACCGAGCAAGTCTAGTACAAACATTCATTTTTCTTTTCATATATTCTCATTATTATGAGATGTACTGGGAACTCGGTCTCCAATGCCATCTGGTAGCTCCTATCACAAGTAAGCAAATTAAAGAGAATATTTTTACTTTATAGCAGTGACGCTTTATCGATGTTATAATTAAATTTTTGACATTGTAACATCGATAAAGCATCACTGCTATAAAGTAAAACTATTCTCTTTAATTTGCTTACTTGTGATAGGAGCTACCAGGTGGCAATAATGAGAACATAATGAAAAGAAAAGTGAATGTTTGTACTAGACTTGCTCGGTGGCGTAATCGGAAGCGCACTGGGGTATCAATCCAGAGGTCCAGGTTCAAGTCCCGTCCGAGCATTTATTTTTCTTAACATCTCATATATATATATATATATGTATATATATATATATATATATATATATATAATCTCATGGCAAATTAGATCATATCACAAATAAGGAAATTAGAAACATATTGGAAGCAGAAGAAAGCATAATTGAAAGAATTGAGGAGAAGGAATAAAAATGGTTAGGACATATTTTAAGAATGGAAGATGAGCGATGGCCAAAGCAACTATATCATTGGCACGACCAGAAAGAAGAAAAGGGGGACACCAAAGTTAACATGGAAGGGAAACATGAGACATTAATGCAAGCAAGAGGGATAAGCATTGGAGATGCCCAAGATCGTAGGCTTTGGAGGTTTGGCACGGGAAGACGGCTGCAGCTGCAAAAATCCCGAAGATAGAGAGATCTCATATATATATATATATATATTAACAGGATTGTTTAATAATGGAAACAAATAGTAAATAGTGGAATTCCGATAACTAGAATAAAACAGTTCAAACAATATATTATGCTGATGATCAAATAATATTATAAGATTTCGAAGACAGCTTACAAATAGCAGCGTATCAATTATTCAAAATTGCCAGCAAATATAATACGAACATTTGCACTTCAAAATCTAAAGCAATGGCGGTGTGTGGAAAAAAATACAACGGGTGAAAATTGAGATTGATGGAAAAATTATAGAACAAGTGTCTGATATATCATACTTAGTAAGTGTATTTGCAGAACATAAGAGTGACATTGATTCAAAATTACAAAAATATAATACAATTATTAATGGTATAACAAGAAGGCATTTTGGTAAACAGATGACAGATACAAAACTAAGATTACATAACATCACATTAAAAGCTGCTCTAAAATACGGAAGTGAAATTTGGATTTTAAATAAAATAAATTATCATAAACTTAGGGTAAGCCAAAGCGCTTCTTACGTCCTCTGTTAGAAATTAATAGACTGGATCACCAAAGGAACACTATTATCAGACAAAAACTTGGAGTGGCAAGTTTTGATGAAGATACAGAAGGATACCAACAAGAGCGGAAACATTGTCTGAGAAGAATGTAAAGAAATAGACTTCCAAAATTGGCATCCAATATACTCCAACCGGACATAGGGACCAAGGAAGAATAAAACATCGATGGAAAGATCAAGACCATCTTCATTAGGTTTACTGTCACAGGCCACATGGTCTAAAACTGATTTGTTCAGGATGATGATGATGACGATGATAGAATTATAAAATAATGGTGATCCAGTGGATATGTTCCTTGTCTCTAAGTCCGTGGGTTCAAACCTGGCCGTGGTCGATGGATTTTTTAAAGAATGGAAAAAAAATCCTAGGAGCAAGTCCTCCTGGAGGGACTTTAAGTCTGGGACAGGAGTCTGAAGATTTTCAGGCTCGTAAAAGAACCAGAAGCTAGAATAAAAAGGCGTCTGTGCAAATATTTTACCGAACGTTCCCATCCAAGTAATTCCTTGGTTTCCTAGATGTCACTATGAGGAGGAACGCTGACCCCGGGTCATTCAATGACATCTGTTCGAAAACAAGTGTAACTAAATTAGTATGGTTCAATTTCTAATCCTGTCGCGGAGAACGCCCAAGTCTCACCGAGGAACTCAAGGGCCTACTACTATATGTACAGCCTTTGAAATAATTGATGGCGCACAGATAATGAAGCCACTGCGCATGATCAGAGATCAGCTATTTGGTTCACAAGTATACAACTATTTGAGAAATTAAATCCATTCTATTTCGTTGTGGGTCGTGCAATGGAAAACAATTTCGTGTAAATAAGTAGTGCGGTAAATACTGAAAATAAACGTTGTGGGTCGTGCAATGGAAAACAATTTCGTGTAAATAAGTTGTGCGGTAAATACTGAAAATAAAACAAAGCCAAATAAATTAAGCAAAATAAAGAAAATTAATTTAAATATGGACGAGAAAAAAAACATGAAAGCAGGATCGAACACTTGATCTCATGCACGTGAAGCAGAAGCTCCCTCCACTGGACCACAACCATCTCTCCTAGAAATTATCTGTATGAAGCAATGCAGTACATCAGGACTTACTTGTATAATGAAATTATATATTAACTTAATATAAATTAATCAGACGCATTTTGTATTAGTAATGGAAATAAATAATTGTATTATGCCATGTATTTTGTAAATAAAGTAATGAGTCGTTACAATCGTTATTCACTTTCTATATATATGAGCTGTTTCCTTTACTTTATTTATTTCAATATATTCCATTTCATAGTAATTCTGCCCGAGTGCAGGTCTTTCACTGCAATCAAAGAATTTTCATGTTATGCTTTGCAGTTTTACTAGGGAACTGTAGTTGTGGTAGCTTCCCGTTTCTTTCCACACCGGTGAAGAATGATGATGATAATTGTAAGGATGATGGTGATGATGGCCGGATGATTTTTGGGGACCGTTGGGCCCTAAGCTTCCTGACATTTATCTTACAGGTGAGGAAAAAACTCGAAAAAAATCTCATCCAGGAGCCTGTCCCGACCGGGAATATTTCCATATGTATACAAATGTATTTATATAACGAAGCCTGGTAACATGTAGGCATTATGAAAAATAACGACGTTATTAAATAATAATAAATAAAAAAATAAAAAAATCTACGTGGCCAGAATGGAACGTGTGCCCGCGTCGTCGGAAAAAGAGCATCTTACCGACTGCTCCATTGAAACTAGCAATACGAATGCTGCATGAAGAGAGACTTAAGCCGTCCGCTTTATACTCAAACGAGTCAGAACATGTATCAACGTATTGGTGTGAATCGCTCTTCAAAACTCTTTAACTTTCCATCATCAAGAGTTGCGTCATCATTTTTTTCAAAGGCTGAACCTTAAAGGTCAGTCTCCTCAACTTCTTAGATATATAAAATTCAAATTTTAGTGTTTAATATTACATATTTTAAGACAATTTCATGTATCCCTGCATAACTAACCAACTCACTGGCACTATCGAACCCGTAGATTCATGGCCGCGCGGACATAAGCTCTCCATACATCCCCGTCGTGAGCTGATGTTTTCCAATCATCCCCTGTATAATCTACTTCCCTCAAATCATATTTAATGTTATTCTCCCACCTCATTCTTGGTCTACCAACTGGGCGTTTTCCTTCTGGTTTTTCTACAAGAAGCTTCCATGCACGTCTCTCATTCCCTATTCGTGCCACATGTCCTGCCCATTGCAGTCTACAAGACTTAACTGTTCTCGTTATATCTGGCTTCCTAAAAATACCATGTAATTCACTGTTATGCAGTCTTCTCCATTCACCGTCTGCTCATCTCTCTTTGGTCCAAAAATTTTCCTAAGAACTTTATTCTCAAATACTCGTAATCTCCTCTCCTCCCTTAAAGTAAGAGTCCATGTTTCGCATCCGTATAATATAACTGGTACAATAATAGTTTTGTATATTTTCAGTTTAACGTTTTTTGAAAAGAGTTGGGACATCAAGAATCTCTGTAATGCATAATAGCACGGATTATCCTTGCATACTTTACCTAATACTATTACATAAATTTGTGCATATTTTGGAAGTTAATATTTCATAAAAATCCTAGCATTAATCATATCCTTCACCGTCATCATCATCATCATCATCATCATTGATTCTCTTAGTTTCACCGTAACCTCCCTTATGACTTCCCATTCATTTCGGCTACTAGCTCGTGTTTTTCAATTCCTTACAGATATTTTGTGGAGTATTGGGGATTTTTTTTTGAGGCTTTTACTATTCTAGTCAGGGCTCAGGTCTCCCCTTTTGGGCTTTGTTGACTAATCTGTTTTATTTACGCTTACTTCACTAAAGAGTCGTAAGTGACATATGGTCAGCATGTTGTTTCAAGGGACATACACTAGTCAACAAATGTATTATTTACGTACAGGAAAGTCGGTTAAATTTTGCTCAAAGGGGCTTACATTTCGGGCTTGAGGTTCTTTTACGAGCCTGAACATTTTCAGAGTCGGAATCCACTGCTTAATGACTCTCCCGGAGGACCTGTTCCTTGCATTTTCATATCGTATTGAACCCGCGACTCTCTGAACTAGAAGAAAGGGACATAACCACTAGACCATCGTTATTCTCTCACCTCATCCTTGGGCTACCTACTGGGCACTTTCCATCTGTTTTTCCTAAAAGATGTTCCTTGCCCACCTTTAATTTCCATTCGTGTAATAGGTCCTGCTCATCAACAGTCTACGGGACCTTAACTGGTCTTATTTAATCTCTGTTCCCATAAATATACATATTCGTGTAGCTGACTGGTACGTAGCCAATAGCTTGTCTGTTCATCTCTCCTTGTTCCAAAATGGTTCATAAGGACTTTATTCTCAAATAAGTGTAATCTTTTCTAATCCGCTTAAAGTAAGTTCGAACATTCCATTTTCCTAGGAATATGACCATGAATTTGAGCTTCTCTCATGGATTCCCGGCGTCATCGCCCGGACCACAGAATGGGGACTACTTTATTTCCAGAAAATGTTCCCCAATGGAATCCATGCCTGCGTTTCATGATGGTTGTATTTTTATCGTGAAAGATCGTTACACTTTCGACAATTGTACTTTTTTTTTATCTGGCTTATCGTATTCGACCTGTCCGGCATGGGTAATCCTTTCGACAGCAATGTTACTGTCGGCATAACTCTCGAGGTATTAAGTAATGCCACGAGTGATTTCCAAATTCTCCAGATAAATTGAAAATCAAGAGTGGCATTTGTTAGGACTATTTAACGAATAAAATTAAGCTGTTTACTCACAAATCATTATTTAAATTTAGTTATTTTAAAATATTTATATACTTAATGTAAACGGCGATTTTTGGAAACAAATGAGAAATGTTTGTCATGTTTCACTTGTTCGTCACTGCAACCAGATCATATTATTTATAGCCCAAGGATCGCAATATTGTAAGAATGCACCTTAGTGGAGAAAAAATGAAACACATCAAACCGTATTTTAATTAATTTTTGATGTCGTATGATATAAATATGTCAATTATATTTTTCTGGAAAGTTATTATCTGGAAAATATTACGTTTAAGAAAGTGCAAAGAGTGGTTCCTTTTTTTTGTGTTATAATCAATTACTACAAATGTTTTTATATTGTATCCCGCAAGCACTATCTGGTTACATTCGTGCACTATACATATACAATCTGGTACCCACATGCATTCTAGAATTCTTACATCTTTATATATAAATTGTTATATTCAACGTATTTCTTAGAGAGTCAGTCACTGCAAAATAATGTCCAGACCTATACAGAATGTTAATAAAGAAGGAGCTTGATTTTAATATGATAAATTTAAAGTGATAAAATCGAGGTGAAAAACGACTGTGATTGGTTGTAAATCAAAATTCATTGAAATGTAATTGGTCATTGACTCCCATTTGGGGCATGAGTTAAATGGTCAAATCAATTGCATGCACTGTGTTCTAGCATTAAATCAACAATTATAAAGTACTAAGAATTATTTTATATGTTTAGAATCGATAAAAAATATTTTGTGTTGTCAGATCTCATTCACTGTGAACTGATTCAGAAGAAGGAAGAAAAATAAACTGATAGATGGGATAAAAAAGAAAGGTGTTAATAAGGCATCGTTGCTATAACAACATATGCTTTCAAGGTCGTATTTCTCGCTTACATCCGCAACCATAAAAGCGATAAGGAAGCAAGATGGGTAGTCTTTATGCTCAAATCAACTTCAGATCCTGCGTAATCTAAAACAAACTCACACCTGTGCATCTTATATCGTCCAACGTTTTGTTCGGGGTTGCCAAGTTAGCCACTTTGTAGCTAGATAAATATTCCCATGGTATATTGTATTAATTCATAAAATTTATAATTGTTCCATGAGCTTCAACTGCATTCGGAAAGTTAAATTTTTCTGGCCATTTTGAAAACATAACAATTTAGCCACGTTGTAGCTAGATAAATATTAACTGGTATTAACTAAGTAACAAGTCCACAGCTGTGGTCTCGAGGTAGCGTGCTGCCTTGTCATGCAGCGGGCCCGTGTTCGATCCCCGGTCGGGGCAGTTTTTCTGGGTGAGGTTTTTATAGGGGTTTTTCCTCACCTGTAAGACAAATGTCAGGAAAACTTTAAGGCCCAAACGGTCCCCGAAAACATATGGCCATTATCATCATCCTTATTATCATCATCATCATCATCCTTCACCGGTGTGGAAAGCAACGGGAAGCTACCACACCTACAATTCCATAGTAAAGCTGCAAGCATAGCATGAAAATGCTATGATTGCAGTGAAGGACCTGTGTTCGGGCAGAATTACTATGGATACTATGATGGAATTAACTCTCTGGAATTATCGAATCTGTAGGTTCATGGCCGCGCGGACATAAGCTCTCCATACATCTCTATCCTGAGCCAATGTTTTCCAATCATTCTCTGTGTATTCTACTTCCCTCAAATCATAGTTAATGTTATTCTCCCACCTCATTCTTGGTCTACCAACTGGGCGTTTTCTCTCTGGTTTTCCTACAAGAAGCTTCCATGCACGTCTTTCATTCCCCATTCGTGCCACATGTCCTGCCCATCGCAGTCTACGAGACTTAACTGTTCTTATTATATCTGGCTTCCTATAAAGACTATGTAATTCATTGTTATGCAGTCTTCTCCATTTACCTGTCTGTTCATCTCTCTTTGGTCCAAAAATTTTCCTAAGAACTTTATTCTCAAATACTCGTAATCTCCTTTCCTCCCTTAAAGTAAGAGTCCATGTTTCGCAACCATATAATATAACTGGTAGAATAATAGTTTTATATATTTTTGTATAGGCCTATTGTATTAGTTTATAACATTTTTAGCTGTTCCATGAGCTTGAACAGCTTCGGAAAATTTTATTTTTCTGGCCATTTTGAAAACATAACTAGATACCAAATATGTTAAAAAGTCACTACTAGCTTTTTCTGGCCACTTTTCGATTTTTCTTTATCACTTCCAGCCATTTTTATTTTAATATATTAATTGGGCGGTATTATGTAAAAACCGGCTATGCACCATTATGGAAGTTCATAGAAAAATACGTTTAAAGTTTTATTTATTTATTTCAAACTCTAGCAAGAGCTATTTAATTATTTCTGATTTGATAATCACTTATATGATAATGGGGCCTATTGTATATACTGATTCATACAGTATCAGTAAAAAACAATTTATATCTAATGTCACGGGCTCCTCCGAGACAACACAACATCGAGACATAACACACCATTCATACACACATTCATATTAAACAGGAAGAAAATGATTATGGTGACTATTTAACTCATGCCCCAAATGGAAGTCAATGACAAATCACATTTCAATGATTTTTGATTTACAACCAATCACAGTCATGTTTCCCCTATAATTTACCAACTAAAGTTTATCATAATAAAGAAAGCACCTCCTTTTTAACATTCTGAATAGGTCATAGCATTATTTTGCAGTGACTGACTCTCTAAGAAATACGGCTACCAGTTTGTATATATATAGTGCATGAATGTCAACACATAGCGCTTGCGGGAGTTAATATAAAAACATTTGTAGCAATTGATTATACCACCAAAAGAAGAAACCACTGTTTATATTTTCCTAAATGTATTTTTTCCCAGGTAATACATTCCAGAAAAATATAATTGTCATATTTACATCATAGGACATCAGAAATGAATTAATATACAGTTTGATGTGTTTCGTTTTTTCTCCACTAGAGTGCATTCTTACTATATTGCGTTCCTTAGGCAATAAATAATATGATCTGGTTGCAGTGATGAACAAAAGAAGCAAATGAAGCGTAGCAATCGTTTCTCATTTGTTTTCAAACATCGCAGTTTACATTAAATATATAATTATTTTAAAATAACTATATTTAAATAATTATTTGTGAGTAAACAGCTTAATTTTATTCGTTAAATAGTCCTAACAAATGCCACTCTTGATTTCCAAATTCTCTAGATAAATTTACTCCTCACTTCCTGAATCGTGAATTTATCGATAATTTGGAAATCACTCGTGGCATTACTTATGATAATGATGGTCAGATGATGTTTGGGGACCGGTAGGGCCTTAAAGTTTCCTGACATTTGTCTTAAAGGTGAGGACAAACTTATTTTTATTAGGCGCCTGATTATCCAATAAATTATAAACAAATCTGGTGAACACTAACTTCCGCATTTTCTCATTTAACGAAATAAAACGAGTGTACAATATTATGTATTACAAGGACCTAGTATTGAGTGAATAAATATATGTAAGAAAACGCAATCTGATAGCTGAAATTAGTATTATGATGTTGGCTAATACGACACTAGCATCGCTTATTTTCTATTAGAATATCCACGTATGGACACCTGGCATAAACGAGCCAAAAACTATAAATAGTGCCTAAATAAGTTTCTTAAAACTTTACAATCTTTAAAACAGCTGCAAGCCTTATTTTTAAAAGTTTATCATGTAAGTGTGTGTAAAAATTGTACAACTTACCGGTATTGTCTCTGGCTTCGGCTTCTCTGCAGTTACTGGATTTTAATTATACTTTCAGAAGGCTTCTTTTAAAAAAAATATTAATATAATTCCACCAGAAAATACAATTTATGGTCTTAAACACTAACACAATATTCAATTGACAAATAAATCGCACTGTTTTATAAAGTCGCCTCTTTTGTTTCTCTAGTATCAATTTATTCCACTAGAGTGCAGGTGAGAGTAACGCGCGAGTTATGGCGATGTGTTCCCGGTTCTTTCCATATTTTGCTGAATTGTGTGGGTAATTTTAATATTATAAATGGTGTAAGTGACTTTGTATTCGCCGAAAATTATGTTCAAGTGCTTATTATGTGATACAGAAGGCTGCAAAGTGTTTTCCTAGCAAGTTTAGCTGAGGTAAGGTGAGCAATAAAAATCTTTGTTTCTAATGTCATTTGTTCCATGTTTTGAGTAAAAATTATTTCAAGAAACTTGCTCCCTAGCCGAGGGCTTTAAGGTAACATGTGTAAGAGCAGAACTATGGGATATGAACTAGCTAGAGTCCCCGTGGGAGAAGTGTTCTTATAGTATTTTGGCCAGACATTTTTAGCATAATGAAAACATCACAATTCTGCCCCTTTAGAGGTCATACACTCTACATAGTTCATAATTATATCTGATTCGCCAAATGTCATTATTAAAAATTCTCGTTAGATTTTCCGTTTTAAATATTTTGAGTTTATCGTCCACTGCTGTGGTCTCGAGGTAGCGTGCTGCCTTGTTACATAGCAGGCCCGAGTCGATCCCCGGTTGGGACAAGTTTCCTGGGCGAAGTTTTTTTCGGGGTTTTTCCTCACCTGCAAAGACAAATGCCAGGCAACTTTAAGGCCCAAATGGTCCCTGAACATCCTCTGCGATCACTATCATATTTACCTCATTAGAATAAGTTCAGGATTAAGGCTTCTCTTGGACATCATTTCTATCACCACTTATCATATATCATTGCGGCAGTGTAACTCCGCCTTTCAGGCGCCCCAACCTCAGGGATGGTCTACAATAACGGTAATGCTAGGATGGCCTTGAGTAAAAAGTTTATTGAGATTTTTTTATGATGCTACGGCATAGTTCTGAAGGAAGCCAAATTCAGGCTTTTTACGCCCTGCAAAATACTCATCGATCCAGGCCGGGTTTCAACACACGAACCTAGGAACCAGAACAGAGAATTGTAATCACTCATTTATAAATTGTGAACACAATGACTTGAGATGTTAATTTATTTATATACAGAATTTTAATGTTTACACATCTTTCTGTGCCTAAAGTTTTATTTTTCTTCTCCACTCGTCTCTCTCCATCCAATCCATGTCCTCCAGTCCTCTTGCTCTCATTCCAGTTCTTATTTCCTGCATCAACGAGTTTCGAGGTCTTCCTCTCCTCCTTCTTCCAGGTGGACACCATTCCAATGTTTTCCTGGGTAATCTTTCTTCTTGCATTCGTCGTACGTGCCCATATCAATTTAATTGCTTATACCGTATATAATCTACTATTGAATAACCAATATTCATTTTTTCTCTTATGACAGTATTTATTATTTTGTCTAATTTTGACCATCTTGCTGGTCTCAAGAAATCCATTTCCATCGACATAAGTTTTTGTTGAATTTCCAAACTTCAGCTCCATATGTGACAGTACTTCTCACTATTGAATTATATATTTGTAACTTATTTTTCCTGGTTATATGTCTATTCTATAAGACTCCATTCATCATTGCTGTTATTGCTCTACCTTTATTTATTCTGTTCTTAATATCACTTTCTTGTTTATCCTCTTTATCTAATTTTACCCCCAGATACTCAAATTCTTCACATCCTCTAATATACCCCTTTTCATCTTCTAATATCAAATCTTGGATTTCGGCTCCACATTCCATATAAAATGTTTTTTTTTCTAAATTTATTTTCAAACCCCAGTTATCGTATTCGTCCAATAAGTTTCTGAAAATAAACTCCTTGTCTTCATATTCTTGAGCAATTATTATCTGGTCATCCGCAAATAACAGTGTATATATTGTATCTGTTGATCCATCTCCAATTGGTACTCCCATTCCTGGACATGTTTTTGCTATGTTAATAGTATCGTTAAATAAAATACTGTATACTTGTAGGACAAGTAGCATGGCCTTCCTTTGCACCGAGATAAGATAGTTTCTTGCTAGTATTGTGTACGTGTTAGTCACCTGTAAATATGAAAGTGCCATATAAATTGACTATAAATTCAAAATAGCTCATATCATCATAACTAGAGCCCGGATTTGTATGCAAAATAAAGTACTAAATATGCATGAAACATTTAGAAAATATGCACTTCAAATATGCAAAAATAGATTGTAATAAAATCAAATAAATGATTTGCTTTATGGGTAATTTTAGTTTTATTCCTGGCTGTTACAGTAGATAGGGAAGGTTTTCATGAGTGAAGCTCCTTCGTCTGTCAGTGAATAAGGGTTTATACAATGAAAATGTCCTTTCTACATCACATGATGTCACAGGTGCATGTGAAAAACACCACAGTTCTTCTTGAGTGAATTCCTCTTCGGTTAAAGTTTTTCACTATCACCAGAGAGCATTTTGTTAATTTGACAAATTCTATTGTCGCCAGAATTTTTATTTAATACTTCACTGAGCTTATCAAATGCGATTTTAACAATACCGTGATATTATTTCTCAAGGCCCACGGGTATTCCCCTCTTACACAGATGTAAATATACACGTTACGCTTATATCCAATGGATTGCAAAAACTTTATCATCATCATCATCATCCAGGGATTAAGCCTGTTGGCTCGTTCCGGTTTGACGAAAGCTAGAATTGTTAAGATTGTTCAGACCATCTTCTGTACGGGCGTCCAACATTTCTCCTTCCGTGTGGTTTATAATTTAGCAATAATTTTGGAAATATTTCTTCTGGCATACTTTATTAATTTAGAAAATATACATAATTAATTAATTACTAGTAATTATCTGAAGGCAAATTATAATTTAATACCACATTTAGGAGTAAAATATGAATTTATGTATTAAAAATTTAAAATAAGCATTTCCCCCCAGAATATGCATGTCTATGCATTATCAGATACCGCTCAAATTGCCTGTGAAGGGACCACTTAACGTGTATGTCATTTCCGCATACATTTTACTGCGTAAAACAAAACATGCATTTCGCATACAAATCCGGAGTTTAATCATAACCATCATCATAGTCAGTTCACGAATTAAGTCATTTGAAGACGTGTTTCGGCCCCAGTAGAAATACCGTCTAGAATACTTATTCTTTCTGCAGATCGATATTCAAAAGTGATCAGTCTACATGTTAATATGTTAGATGGAAATAGGGAGCGGAAGAAGTTTGGCAATAGTGCGATCGTTTACGATTTACAATGACATATCTGCCCTTAAATAGTCCACTGATTTTAGCTAAAAGGCCGCGGCCTGTTAGTCACAACTCTGCAAATTCTTGGCCAGACAGAAATATGTATCACGATCTATTCTGGGTTCTTCCTTCAATAGAATGTTGCGATTTTATTCTTTAGAACTCTTTTGTTTTGGGTAAACACCGGTATCTTAAATTTTAACTGTCTCAACATAGATAAACTTACTCGAAAGAACCGGATATCCTGCTTGATCGCTTCAACCAGAGATAAAAATCGCGGAAGATTGTTTATCTTTGCGATTGGAGTGCGGAAATATGAAAACAACGTTTGTTAAAGTTAAAAGTTAAAGTGATCCCACTACAGGCTTCAGGAGGCCCTTGGGGTAGTAGGAGGTTAAGGCTCCCACTTTTTCTTGACAATCGGCACTTGATGTCAGCCGGGTTGTCAGCCCTACCCCAGAACAAGCGTCTGGTACTCATTTCAGTTAGAGGCTGAGTCGACCCCAGGGCCATAGTGCCGCCAGAAGGTTTGGGTCAGTTTAAAAATCCTGACCCCACCGGGACTCGAACCCTCGACCTTCCGGCTTGTAGCGCAGTGCCTTAACCACTACGCTACGGCGTGCCCCCAAACAACGTTTGTATTGTCTGTAATTAATTTTTATTTTTAGACGCTTTAACGTCTAGGTTATATCGTATCTAAGATATTTATGTAAACCGCGTGTTATTTTTTTTTCTGATAAGTTTATTTACTGATTTAAATTTTAATGAAAGTTCGATCTGCAATAGCAATGTTGAATGGAATTTTGTGGGATAAACAGATATTCAAAGAAACTAAAATCCAGATTTATAAATCAATAGTAAGAAGATTAATCACCTATGGAGGAGAAACGTGGACTATAAATGTCAAATTAAGTCAAAATTGCAATCCACAGAAATTTATTTTTAAGATGATCTGCACGATGATCTAAATTAGATAGGATCAGAAACAGTAATATCCGAGAAAAAATGGACTTCAAGGAAATAATTATACAGATCGTGGGAAGTAAAGAATTGCAATAGTTTGGACACGAGAAGAGGATGAATGAAGATATGTTGCCAGTTAGCTGTTTGGAGTGAATTCCAAATGGATGAAAAATAAGAGGGAGACCTAAGAAAACTTGGCTAGAGGGAATTATGAATTTGATGAAGGACAGAGAACTGCAGAATGGTGACTGGAAGGATGGAGATAAATAGAGGAATAAAATTAAAACTTAATATTGGGCACGGGAAGATGTTGAATACATTAAAAATACTGTTAAATAAAAAATCCAATTTCAATAAAAGGAAATTGATTTGAGTGGATAACTTACGAGGTCCTTGAGGTAGTAGGAGTTTGGAAAAGTTCAAATAAGTTACTCATTTATTCATTGAATTTTTCTAAAGTGATACAAATCGCAATGAGCATGCGCGAACGCTTAATATAACATCCACCAGATGGTAGGACATATGTGAAATTGGTATGACCAACCTTCGCAATAAATTCCCAAATATGTATGCCAATTTTTCCTTCCTAACTTAAGTAATAAATTACATGCATACTATTTAATAAAATAACTCAATGGCGCTACAGGCCTAGAATGCCCTTGGCCTATCATTCAGCTCCTTGCCTCACATCCGCATGTGTTAGTCACAGAGGTAGACGATAATCCATCCAATTAGAGATGACATGGGGTCAGAATTTCGGGTCCTCCAGCCGTTATAGCTGGTTTTCTCAACCTGGAGCCGCTATTTATTGTAGCTATCCGAATTTCTCACGATGCTGGGTGGGCACCGATACTGGGTGGGCACCGATACTGGTCGAAATTCCATGAGAACATTTCTTTCTCCATGGAGGCTCTAACCAGCGCAAGTCCCGTAGCTCTGCGCCAAGGCATTTGCCTTATCATTCGGCTATGGCGCGGGGGATTTTATTTAATAAATTACAAAGTAATCTGGTGTACACTAACTTATACCATCAGAACATAACAACATAGAAGGGAATTTTCTATAAAATATTTCTTTAATTGAGAATGTTGGTCTCACCAATTTCACAAATATGTCCTGCCTCTGGTGGAAGTTGGCGCATGCGCTCAGCGATTCTGTAAAAATCATAGAGAAATACCACACTTTCTGTACATAGAAAAATATGTCCACCGCGTGGTTTCGTGGTAGCCTGCTACCTTGTCACGCAGCGGGTCCGGGTTCGATTCCCGGTCGGGACAGGCTCCTGGGTGACGTTTTCTTCGGGGTTTTCCTCACCTGTAATACAAATGATTAGAAAGCTTAGGGCCCAACGGTCCCCGAAAATCATCCGGCCATCATCATCTCCTTTCTTTTTTTTTATCATTTTTCATCATATCACCATCACCATCCTTCACACGGTGTGGAAAGCAACGGGAAGCTACCACACCTACTGCAAAGCATAGCATGAAAATGCTATGATTGCAGTGAAAGACCTGCCCTCGGGCAGAATTACTATGGATGGATGGATGGATTGATGGATAAATATTTAATAATTGTAAAATATGTTTTAAGAATCGTTGTAAAGTATTTAAAATACTATGAAATGTTATTAAAAATAAAAATAAATGTATTGCAACAGTGTTTATTAGAATGTTGTGTGGAAAAGCATAGAGTAATCTATTCCGAAGTTGAGCCGGAGTTAATTCTCACCTATCAAGAAAATTGGTACGATATATCGGCAGGGATCTTAATTCTTGCTTGACGGTCGCCTTTACTCCCCAAACATACGTTTGATACTCATTTATGTTTGAAGCTTAGTTGACCTCAGGTCTATAGTGCCGCCATAAGGAGTAATCCATTCCTTCTCACCTTATATGTATTTTTACGTGCCTATACATCACCCGGGCCTTACAGTAACACGACCTGTTGGGAGAGGGATTTCAAAATATGAATCACATAATACTTTTTTGACGACACAAGGAGATTGAGGGCCTCCTCGGATGAGTGATCAGCTCAATGTCAGAATCACAGGAAATTCTCTTTTTTATTTATCTTAACTCAACTGGATACTCTACGAAAGATGTAGCCTAAAAGTAAGATTCACTCAACTGAAATATTCCTCGGTAGGATAAAAATATATTAAAAAAATTACTAGAACCTTTCTTTTACCCCGTAGAGGAATCCTATTAAGCTTTTACATGTAAATAAATCTCTCCTTTTCGTTAAAAGTTGTTCCCGTTAATGCATTTGTTTTTTTTTTTAATTTCAACTGTTTATCGGTTGCCGTGGCGATTATATTGCCTATGTAGTAATACTGTTCTGCCTGTTCTATTTTTAAATTATTTTATCAACTTTTATAACTAACCAACTCACTGACACTATCGAACCCGTATATTAATATCCGTGCTGAACATAAGCTCTCCATACATCCCCATCCTGAGCTAATGTTTTCCAATCATCCCCTGTAAAATCTACTTCCCTCAAATTTTAGTTAATATTATGTTTCCATCTCATTCTTGACATACCTACTGGGCGCTTTCCAATGTTTATCTTTCCCTCTTTCATCCCCATTAGATCCACTTCTTCTGCCCATCACTATCCAGAGACTTAGCTGTTCTTATTATGTCTGGTTTCCTATAAGGATAATGTAGCTCACTGTTATGTATTATCTTGTTCATTTGCCTGTCTCTCTTTGGGTCAAAATTTTTCCTAAGAACTTCATTTTCAAATACTCGTAATCTTTTTCCCTCTCTTAAAGTAAGAGTCCACGTTTCGCATTCATGTAATGTAACTAGAAGAATAACAGTTTTATATATTTTTCAGTTTAACGTTTTTTGGCAGAAGTTGGGACGACAAGAGTCCCTGTAATGCATAATAACATGCTCATAATATCCTGATTTCTGTATGACCTATCGTTTCTAAGGTTTTCGTTCAGATCCTGAAACATTCTGTACACTTGAAGCATGGATAAGAAAATTTCAAAGTTAAAAGTATTTTTGCAAGAAAGAGCATCTAAACCAGAAAAAGGCAGAAATTATCAGAGTGACTGATGTAACCAATGTACATACAATTGTAAGCTGTATGAATCACTAAGTCAATGTTACTAGAACAATTATAGAGAACGCTGAATTGCAAATATTTTATTTGTCATTCGAATTAAATGTGATTTCAGTTTTACAGTGTTATGTATTGTATTATATTGCTCTTAAGCCTGGCATGAAATCCTATTCTTTAAAGATTAAAATAAAAAGTCCGTCACTCAGGAACTATGTAAACTAATCAAATTTCTCAGCAAGTCGAAGAGGGGCTGCACCTCTTTTTATCAACAGGGGAGTCGATATGATTATTCTAGAAATTATTGAATTATAAAATGAAAATAATCTTTCAGTAGAATTTACGTTTCCATTTTGGTAGTTTATGGCATATATATTAATTTTGTTAATCAAATGGTAGTAGACCTTTATATCCTCTAGAGCGATTTCTAAATATGGTATAGGTTTTCAGGTAAACTCCCCATTGCGTATGGTAAAAAGTAAAGTGATCCCACAACAGGCCTCATGAGGCCCTTGGGGTAGTAGGAGGTGAAGGCTCCCACTTTTTCTAGACAATCGGCACTTTATGTCAGCCGGGTTGTCAGCCCTGCGTGACGGCCGCCTTTACCCCAGAACAAGCGTCTGGTACTCGTTTCAGTTAGAGGCTGAGTCGACCCCATGGCCATGGTGCCGCCAGAAGGTTTGGGTCAGTTTAAGAATCCTGACCCCAACGGGACTTGAACCCTCGAGCCTCCAGCCTGTAGCTCAGTGCGTTAACCACTACGCTACGGCGTGCCCCTATTGCGTATAGTAAATATAATAAAAAATGGGACACGGCCGTGTCTTTTAAGTGAACACGTGTACATAATATTTTCTTTGAGCTATTTTATGTACGTCATAATAATTTTTGAACACTAAGAAGTCCATCGGATTTCCATGTTTTATTTGCGATGGCAACATTTTCCTTTCGTCGGGTTCAAGAAAGAAATCTAGTAAACAAATAATTACTGTGTTATAACTTTATTAATGATAGGTCTGTAAATACGAAAAGTACACACTAAATTTAAACTAAATTTTATGTTATTATTATTGATTTCGTGCATCTCATTGATGGATAAATCATATTTGAAGAGAAAAATTATACGCTCAGACCGGGACTTGAACCCAGGGACCCTTGGTTCTCTAGACCAAGTGCTCTACCAACTGAGCTACCTGAGCAAGTACCGATCTAAACGCAAATCTTTCTCTATATACATTGTAATTCCCGTCCACCAAATGCTATGAAGCCATGCTTCTATCTTGCAAATGGCGGCTCCTTAATTAAGAAGACATATTTGGGAATTATACATTACAGCCAGTACGGCTTTTTGCATGTTATTATTATTGATTTCGTGCATCTCATTGATGGATAAATCATATTTGAAGAGAAAAATTATACGCTCAGACCGGGACTTGAACCCAGGGACCCTTGGTTCTCTAGACCAAGTGCTCTACCAACTGAGCTACCTGAGCAAGTACCGATCTAAACGCAAATCTTTCTCTATATACATTGTAATTCCCGTCCACCAAATGCTGTGAAGCCATGCTTCTATCTTGCAAATGGCGGCTCCTTAATTAAGAAGACATATTTGGGAATTATACATTACAGCCAGTACGGCTTTTTCCATGTTATTATTATTGATTTCGTGCATCTCATAGATGAATAAATCATATTTGAAGAGAAAAATTATATGCTCAGACCGGGACTTGAACCCAGGGACAATATGTCTTCTTAATTAAGGAGCCGCCATTTGCAAGATAGAAGCATGGCTTCATAGCATTTGGTGGACGGGAATTACAATGTATATAGAGAAAGATTTGCGTTTAGATCGGTACTTGCTCAGGTAGCTCAGTTGGTAGAGCACTTGGTCTAGAGAACCAAGGGTCCCTGGGTTCAAGTCCCGGTCTGAGCATATAATTTTTCTCTTCAAATATGATTTATCCATCAATGAGATGCACGAAATCAATAATAATAACATGGAAAAAGCCGTACTGGCTGTAATGTATAATTCCCAAATATGTTTTCTTAATTAAGGAGCCGCCATTTGCAAGATAGAAGCATGGCTTCATAGCATTTGGTGGACGGGAGTTACAATGTTTATAGAGAAAGATTTGCGTTTAGATCGGTACTTGCTCAGGTAGTTCAGTTGGTAGAGCACTTGGTCTAGAGAACCAAGGGTCCCTGGGTTCAAGTCCCGGTCTGAGCGTATAATTTTTCTCTTCAAATATAAATTTTATGTATTTATACTAAAATTTGATATAGAAGCGATTACATCATCCACTTGCATAGGCTCGGCCGCCCCAGCTGCAGTTATACTGGCGCCGCGTTGATCCACTCGCACGCCTTCATGCTTTTACGTTTGCGGCACCGCTTCACTCTGTCATACGGTGTTTTATGGTTACCACTGGATTGCTCTTGAGAAGCCCTTTCCAACCGTATACGATCTCTATATTTTGATTCGGCTTTTTGACATATATAGGCCGACATTGCATTATTTATTTTAAGTTTTTACTTTAACACCTCATATATATTCATTGTAACTATTTCACACTAATGTTTCATAGACGCAATCGATAGATCTTGACGAAAGCTGACGATTGGAACTCAAACGAACGTCGTAACTTCTCGGAGTCAAAATTTATACTAAACGAAAATTATGTGACGCAGCGAAATTACTTCAAAATTGCGTCCCTTCTTCCTCCGCCGCGCGCGATGCGTGATAGCTCACACTTAACGTAACGAATTATTTGATCCTTTATCTATCGAGTGGTGTAATTAAATTTTTGATGTAGATGATAGATATGTAGCTGCAATACTAAACTGTATCCCCCGATTTTGTTATCACCTTTTTCTGAATTGCCTACCACTATGGTCGCAAATTTAAAGACGTATTCACGTCAGAAAAGTCTTAATTTATATATTTTGGGCCACAAATGTTCAGTTTTTCAGAAAAAATCTTCTTACAGACATTTATTGATATAGGGGGTTTCGCGTCTAGAAAATAGCTGTGCTCTTATGGAGCAATTCTTGTTGGTAAACGTGTCTTTTTTATGAGAAACTGATTTATTAGTTAATTAATTTGAAATCAACAATTTAGTTAAATAGGTTCACCTACAACTTTGCTAAGAAGGTGGGTGCCCGATTTGTGGAAAAAATACCATTATGAAACGTATAATTATCACCCGCATATTTATTAAAGTTAGGATGTGAACTAAAATACTTATCTTCAGAATGTATAATTATAAACCAAAAAGGGAGAAGAATTCTGGGAAGACCATTGAAGAGATGGAAGGACCAATTCGACCTATAATGAGATCAGAACAGGCCACTGGGCTTAATCCTTGTTGTTGTTGATGATGATGATGATGAGGTGAACTCTATTACCGGAACAGCGGCTAGCGGAGCAGCCATTGAACCATCTTCTTTCAACGAAACTTGGAGATCATTATATTTCCATCTCTATCACTTAGTATGCGTCGTCAAGTGGCAACAGTTCTCATAAGAGTAATACTATTTTCTAGACATGAAAACCCATAATGACTACATTACTTTATAATGACGGCGAGTAATGATCTGAATTTTGCACAGTGCATAAGAGACCTGAAATGAAACAACATTTCCTTTTAGTATTTTTTAATTAAAATACATAGTATTCCCTTGCAATGGTTGCCAGTTTTCTCTTATGTAAAGTTAATAAGACATTTTATTTTATTTATTTTCTTTAAATATAATTTGTGCCCAAACAGACCTTGGGGCAAAATATATCATAGGAAAAAGTTGGGCCATTTCACGTCTCTTATGTGCTGTATAAAACTCAGACCAAATAACCCACCATTATTATATAGTAATGCACCAAAACGTTTCTATACGAAAATATTATTTTTGAGAAAATTTTGCAACCCAAAATGTATAACATATTTTGATTACATTTACCACGAGGAATACGTAATTAAAATCAGGGCAATTTTCTTACTTCCATCGGGATACATTTTAGTCGTGGGATTATTTACTTACAAAGTTTGGCATACATGTAAGGGAATGTGGATGTTGTTCAACTGAAAGTATGTTTTCTAGCTTTCAAAAAAAAAAAAAACTTCTCCCGTACTCCTCATTTATAAACTGTACTTTTTTTTTTTAATTTCAGGATTGTTTCTGTTATATACATAGGTATCCTCAACCAAGATATACAATTATATATTTTGGTTTTTTAGCATTAAGTTTTTTTTACAATGTTTGAGCAGCTGGCCCATAGCATCAACCCTCAACCTGGAGGACCTAAACTGTAAATCTTAAACTAATATTAAATACTTTTTTATTAGCAATATTTCACGCTTCAATCCAAACTGATGTGTCACGAGAGAACATTGTCTTCCCTAAGCCCCCTTGCTTCCATACTCGTTTTACTCCATCTATCCAACGTTCTCTTGGTCTACCTCTTCCCTTCCTTTCTTTAGCCTCCCATTTAAGGACATTCTTTAGTATTCTTTCTCTTCCATTCGTATGCGGTGTTCACGTCAAATCAAATGCTTTTCTTATTATTTTAAACATGTAAATTCCATGGGCAACTGACGTAACCAATTTACACACGATATTTAAGTTCACTTTCCTACCAAACCATTTAATGACATGCAATATGTTATATGTAAAATATGTACCTTAATTTTTAGAACCAATTTCACATTTTTAAAGCGTATTTTGTGTATCGCTACCTTTTATTCTTGAAGAAGAGGATACATTCTAGGAAGTTAACTGTAATAAAATTTCTGAATAAATGCAGCTAAAACATTTGGAATAAATACAAGGTGGAAGCTACAAGGAACTTCTTGGTAACTAAGAAATGTACGTGGAAACGTGTATCAGTGAAGCAGACACGCGAAGCAAGCTTATCTCGTGTAGTTAACACTCCAAACTTATTTGCCATTATTTTACGATATTTAAATTTCTGCTCGTTGGAAAGTGACACTCGTGGTTAAATCGCGTGTCAACATCATCTCATTTATGCTAAAGTGAGAACTTTCACCTCTGTATATAGGCCTATATTTTTTTATATATAACAATTCAGCCTTCATATGTTTGTGACTTATAAGTTAGGCTTCTAAACCCCTCAACCGACCTTCATGAAAATTTGTACATACTGATTTTCAAGTACGCCAAGTGTTTAGTCGCGATCTATTATGTTCTAAAACCATTAGGTGCAGGGGTTCATCTGAAACGAAAATTAAGAAATCCATCTAGCGGACACAATTTTCGATGTTTCAGAAAGGATCTCAGTATAGGCCTATGCTGTTAAAATAAAACCAAGGTAGATATTATCCGAAACTGAGCGAAATCCATTAGAAGCGGTTTACCTGAAATCCGAAAGTAAGAATTGGCTCTTGTAAACTGCCATGTTCGGTTCGTCGCAATGAATAACATTATGTATACATATTTTCAGGTACGGTGAGTGTTTAGCTGCTATTATGCTCTAAAAACATTAGGCATAGGAGTTTACCTGAAACGAAAATTTAAAAATCTTACCTAATTTATTTAAGCGTAGTAGCGCACACCTAGCATTATCTAGTAGGATATAAAGGTTATATATAAACGAATGTACACTTAGCGACAAAAAAGAATGAGCCGCTTCAAAAAGCAGAGTCTGTGTTATGGCCCACTGCGCATGCTCAGAAAGCTAAAGCTCTGATTCACGAGGTAACGCACTGTTAAATATTTTAAATACGCTGTTTTTGGTTTTAATCGTCTTAAATAGTTAAAGAACAGTATAGGAGCCATGTTTCTAAATATTTACGAGTGTTAGACAAATGCAATATTACTCAAATTGTGACATTTCAAATAAAGTTAAACTCTCATTTATAGTGCAAAAGTACAAGACAACCAATATTACACGACTAGTATCCAAACTTCAAGTAGTGTAGATCGTTAAACCACCTACAAGAAGATGAAATATGTATGAAAGCCAGGGTTCGAATCCTTCAATCATTTTTTTGTTCATTTGTATTTTCGCAAAATATATCCTATAAGTACTATAACATTTAATTCCTGCCACATAATCTTCGTCCACTTTATACCCACTTTATACTGTATTAAATAATATTCCGGCCTTCGTAAACTCTATAACACTATTTAACTAACACTATTTGTCTGTGCAGTACCATGTTTTAATAATAATACTATGAATTTATGTAATAAAAGATAATATAGCTTCATATATTTATGTGTTTATCTATTTACTACGTATTAGTGAAGAAAAAGTTTCATTCTTAATTTAAAATATTTAGTTTATATATGTCAAGTCCAGCATAATAATAGCCCAATACAATAATACAAAATAATAATAATAATAATAATAATAATAATAATAATAATAATAATAATAATGGGATGTAACGAAGGATGTGAAGAATGTAATTAACTGGAATCAAAATTAACTCAAAACGTATCCAAGAAAATTACATAAAATTAGAATTCAAAATGGCAGATCAGTTATAACAATGTTAAACGTTTTGTGGGATAAGAACATATGAATGGATACCATATTTGAAATTTATAAATCCATAATTCGAAGCACGCTAACATACGGTGCAGAAACTTGGCTGTTGAATAAAAATTTGAGTTTGAAGCTATGTCTATTGAAATGAATTGTTCTAGACGCTCAACTAGACATTCCAATTTGGAAAAAATCAGAAATACAATCATCAGACAACAAATGAAAGTCCAAAATTCAATATTAGATTTTGTGAGACACTAGAATAATGTGTTCATATACGTTGGATGCCAAAGAAAAGATTACCCAGACAAGCTTTGGAATGGATTCCACCTGGGAAAGGAAAGAGAGGTCGATCTAGATTTAAATGGATGGATGATGTAAGAAGAGGTATGAGGGAGCTAGGTCTGGAAGAATTGGAATGTGAAGATAGAGAAGAATGGAGAAAAAAGATACACATTTAAAAAGCTTTGGACACAGGAAGATGTTTTACATTGTAAACCTGTTTATAAATAAATACATAAATAAATAAATAAATAATTAAATAAATAAATAATAATAATAATAATAATAATAATAATAATAATAATAATAATAATACTAATTATAATACTTCCAAATAGTTAGTACGTTTTTTCTTTAAGTAATGACAGAATAAAATAGAAAGCATTTTAACAATTAAAAAGTTTTAACTTCATCGGGAATCGATCCTGTGATCTTTTGCATACGAATCAAGCCACTAAGCACTTAGCTAATCATACGCTGGCTAATTTCGCTTGAAAGTACACTCTTCAAAGGAAGAAGGGAAACGTATTATAGCTCTACTGCGCAATTAATTTACTCGTGTGGATCGCGCGTTGAAACTTGGAATATTCGAGATCAAGAGTCGGCCCATTCTTTTTGTCGCTAAGTGTACATATGTTTGTCCTTTAAAGACGTCTAAACAGCTGAACCGGTCTTCATGAACATTTGTACATACAGATTTTCAGGTACGGCGAATGTTTAGCGGTCATCTAACTCTTTTAAAAGTATTAGGTGTAGGAGTTAACCTGAAACAAAATCGCTGTAGTGGTCACAATTTTCGATATTTCAAAACTAAACTCACACTCAATATATCCTATTAAAATAAACCGAGATAGGTATTGTCTAATAATCAGAGAAAACCTATCATTTTAGAAGTGGGGATTTACATAAAATTCGAAAATAATAATTGACTAACTTCCGCCATGTTTGGTTGGTTGGAATGTAGGTGATACAGTTTAATTACATAAAATTATTTTCGAAGTTAAATCTTCAGCTAGGGTTCGGCCGTATACTTCTCAAATGTTCCGTAAAACTTCATGTTTTAGGGTCGGTTACACCAACAGATGTAACTGTATTACGCCAGTTTAGGCTATGGATTATACATTAGGAAAACTGGCGTAATACAGTTACCTCTGTTGGTGAAACTGACCCTTATCCCTGCATCTTAAATAACTAACGTAATAAGTAACTAACTCATTGGTACTATCGGACCCCTAGGTCCATGGACGCGCGGACATAAACTCTGCAAAACATCTCTATCCTGAGTTAATGTTTTCCAATCACCCCTGTATAATCTACTTCCCTCATATCATGGTCAATGTTATTCTCTCACCTCATTTTTGGCTTGCCAATGAAGATTTTTCCTCTGGTTTTCCTACTTGCCTCTCTTCCATTCCCCATTCGTGTCACATGTCTTATTCATCGTAGATTACGAGACTTAACTGTTCTTATTATATCTGGTTTCCTATAAAGATCATGTAGCTCACTGTTATGTAGTCTTCTCCATTCGTCTGTCTGTTCATCTCTCTTTGGTTCAAAAATTTTCCTAAGAACTGTATTCTCAAATACTCGTAACATTTTCTCTCCCTTAAAGTAAGAGTCCAAATTTCGCATCCATGTAACATGACTGGGTGAATAACAATTTTATATATTTTAAATTAGAGTTTTTTTAGCGAAGAGTCCCTGTAATGCATAATAGCATGTATTTCCAGAATTGAGCCCATGTTTAATTTATTTCTGCATCTCATTCAGGTACTTTTAATTATTGTTCCTAGGTACTTGAATTAAACCACTTCTTCAAACTTTCCTCATTTGTCATTAACTGTCCATTTTCATTATATACTATATTTTTAGGAGTGACCATCTATTTAGTTTTATTGACTGTTTAACTCATGACCCAAATGGGAGTCAATGACCAATCACGTTTCAATGAATTTTGTTTTACAACCAATCATAGTCGTGTTTCACCTCACTATTTATCGAATTCTGTTTACGAACATAAAGAAAGCTTTTTAATTTTCTGAACTGGTCAGAGCATTATTTTTCAGTGACTGACTGTCTAACAAATACGTTGAATATAGCAAATAATGAACATATTACTTTGAACTACACATTTGGTAATTGTGTGTTCAATAATTGTGTTTTTTAATAATGATTTTACTGAGTTGTTTCCTAAAAAAATAATTAATAACCTATGGTGTTGGTTATAATATACAGTTTGATGTGTTTCATCTTTTCTCCAGTAGGTTAGGGTGTATTCTTAAAATATTGCGATCTTAGTGGGTAAAGGCTGATTACGATCCTATTTGGCAATAAATAATATAATCAAGTTTCAATGAATAAACACAACCAAACATTTCTGATTTGTTTTCAAACTTCGCCGTTTACATTAAATATTTAAATATTTTAAAATACGGGTAGCTATATTAAAATAATTATTTTTGAGTAAACAATTTAATTTTATTCGTTAAATATTCCTAACAAATACCACTCTTGATTTTCAAATCCTCCAGATAAATTTATTTATCGTGAATTTATCGATAATTTGTAAATCACTCGTGGCATTACTTATCATAGTAAACTTAATTATGTAACCCGTGTGAAAGAAGATATTTTTTTCCCCAGTTCACATCTGATAGACTTCACGGCGATGCAAGTCTAATGAAGCAACACAGTGTAATAATGGTTGCATTGATAACTTGTAGATAGACTTCATACTCCAACACGTGTAGGCCTACATCGTTGCACTGGAAATTACCCTTGTGAACATTCATTTTAAGCGGCACACAACTTGAGATATATATCATATCACATTTCAACTTTAATTGTTTGAAACAAAGAATCACTTTTATTCTCACGAAATTATGCATACACTATTATCATTTGTATAAAGATGCCTTGATATTATACAGTTTTTCCTTATATGTTTGCCCTACTGTCTGTTCCAGCAAGAAATTGGATGTCATTCCGTATATCCCTTGGTCTCCCAGGCGATCTATTTCCGTTCATCGATAAATTAATTTTTTAATTGGCTTCTGGTGGTAAAAACACATTAACATTTATTTAGGGATAGCAGCACACGTCGGGTATAAGCTAGTTCTTTATAAAACCCAATTTATTTCCATTTCTTCTCAAAGTGGAATAGCTCCCTCAATTGTAATTGTATATTTTAAAATATCCTATATAACTTGTATAGATCTTATCGCCTCACTATGATGAATATCCGTTTCTATAAAAACGGGTGCCGCGCGACAATACTTGACAATGATTAACTTGTGGCGGTAGTCGTCATCTTTGTATTTAATTGTATATAACAGCTGCGGGAAAACAAAGCGAGCCGCTGGACAACCATCATAGTGAGGCTATAATATGTGCGAAGTAATATACGTCTATATTTTTATTTATTTATCATTTTCTCTGTTTTGAGTGTTAGAGAGCGAAATACATTTTCTTACACTCTTAAAATTATAATCGTTCTTCAACCAATGAAAATGCAGTCATACATCTGCTTTGTTTACTTTACAACCGGAATTTAGCTCGGAAGTGGTAGCCTATATTAAGGATGCTTCTTAACCAGACTAGTTTGGTTAGTCTTACTTCCTTGTATATGTCAGCGAGTGATGTGTGATTAGTTATTTCCCTCGAAGAGCCATCTAGTAGGAAACTAAGGTATTAATTGGTTACAAAAGATTTTTTTAATTCTGCTCACAGACCTCTTTATTCAGGCTTGTGATCCTTTAACGAGACTGAAAATATTCAGTATCGGGACCCAAGGCATAAAGTCCATTCCGTAGGAATTGTCCTTTGATTTTTTCTATCCTAAAAATCCATAGGACCCTCCGGATTTGAACTCGTGACCCTCGGGACTAGAAGCAAGGAACATAACCACTAGACCACCGCGGCCGATGTCCCGTAATATGATAGGCTATAAATGATGATAAATTATCAAAGGGTCCTTAAACCTAAACTTAAACTAAATATTAGGCCATGGGGCGACCACAGAATTAATTTGCTGCTTCTTTTTTCTTCTTCTTCTTAAATTCCTGGTTTAGGCATTGATTGCCTGTTCCGTCTTCACTAATAGTTCTAAGATCGTCTCTTCCGAGGGTGTCTGAAATATCTTCTTCCTCTCGGAAAATAATGTAAGATTTTCTTTAGTAATCTACTCTCTTCCATTCTTTCTACATGTTCTTTCCACTGTTTCTTGTTATTAGAAATATTTTCTTTTATGGAGTAGATCTGCAGTTTTCACGAATATCATCGTTTCTTATCTGGTCCATTCTAATACACCTGTTTACTCTTCTTAAAAATCTCATCTCGGCTGCTTGGATTTTACTTTCTTGTATGGTAGTGATAAGAAAGTAAAACCCAAGCAGCTTTAAGAAAAAATTATTGTAGTCTGATTGGGTATCGTACATTGGATCTCATGAACTGTATCAAAAGTTCTGATCACACGACCATATTTAAAATAACACTAACAAACTCACTGGCATTATCGAACCTGTAGGTTCCTGGTCACGCGGACATAAGCTCTCCATACATTCTTATCCTAAGCCAATGTTTATCAATTATCCCCTGATAATCTACTTCCCTCAAATCATAGTTACTATTATTCTGCCTCCTCATTCTTTGACTGCTTACGGGCGTTTTTCCTCTGGTTTTCCTACATAGTTTCCATGCCTCTTTTTCATTCTCCATTCGTCCGACATATCGCGCACATCACAGTCTAAGAGACTTAACCCTTCTTATTATATCTGGCTTCCTATAAAGATCATATAGCTCACTGTTAAGTAACCTTCTCCATTCACTTGTCTGTTCATCTGTCTTTGGTCCAAAAACTTTCCTAAGAACTTTATTCTCAAATATTCGTAATATTTTTTCCTGCCTTAAAGTAAGAGTCCGTGCTTCACATCCATTTAATATAACTTGGATAATAATAGTTTTATATATTTTCAGTTTAATGTTCTTTGAGGTAAGTTGGGACAACAAGAGTCTCTGTAAAGCATAACATCATGCATCTCCAGGATTAAACCTTAATTTAATTTCTTTGTGCACCTCATTCCTATATGTAATTGTTGTTCCTAGGTATTTTAACTCAGTCACTTCATCAAAATTTCCCTCATTAACTTCAACTGTCCATTTCCATTATATAATGCATTTGTATGTGTGAACATATATTTAGTTTTATTGATGTTTACTTCCAGTCCCGAATCCTTAATGTTACACGATAGACAGTGCTTGTTGACCCTTAGTAACTTCTCAGAGAATAGAACATTAGTTTGGATAATTCAACATTTCAAACTCGTCAAAAATGAAACTGATTGCGTGTTTAAAAGTAACAGTTTTGCCAACTATGGAGTTAGCTTATCACATTAGGCGCCACCACAACAGAAAAGATCAACGTCCTGAAACTGGGTTCCGCCCTAGTGAACGAAGAACTCTCTTATGACGCCATCACCGATTGAAGTCTAAATTGATGACGTTGTAAATCCTCCATACCTTAGGCAAAGTGTATAGACTGTACTTGTCTTTATATACGCATTCTTGCCCCATCCAAGAGCTGCTATCCTTTGTGCACGAGGTGCGGAATATTAAATGGAGTGGAAATATTGCATTTCTACTTATAGTGCGGAAATATCATGACATACGTAAGCATTGCTTTTATCACTTCATAAATTTAATCCTACGGGTCCAATGCTACTTGCAACATTTCATTTTGTCTCTACATTTCCTATTGATAACTAACATTTTTCTAGGAAACTTTTATTATTTTGTTATATTTTATCCTACTTTTTCTTAATGTTAATTTTAAACTATATTCTTTCTTCTTCTTCTTCCTTCCAAGTATTAGGCCAAGGCCTGTTACGATCCTATAGAAAATTTTCCCTCCAGCATTCCGGGAAATTCTCGTATAAGACTTGAAAGCATAATAATAGTCCCTTCGATTGTTTGCTGGCCAAAGGAAGGCAAGACCAGCGATGGGGCTGCCATCTTATAGCCTCTGGTCAGGCTTTTCTGGAGAAGAAAAGAAAATAAAGGAAAGAAGAAATGGAAGAAAGGAAAGACTCCCTAGCCCTCGGATGCCCTAATAGCGTCGGCGTCAAAAAAACAAGAGTTAACCAAGAGAGGTTAGATGGTAAAGTTAAAAGAGTGCAAAACACAAGTAAGTGGAAGAAATGTTTTGCTCAGCTTGGGCACCTTGTGGTCGCCATCCACATATCCCCTAGGTGAGGACCCCTGAGGGCACACTATGCATTGTTTAGGCTATACTTTAATAACATCTTAAAATAGTAATTCGTCCCGCGCCGTGGCCGAGCGGTTAAGGTAGGAAGCCTTGCCGCAGAGCTATGGGACTTGCGCTGGTTCGAGTCTCCATGGAGGAAGAAATTTTCTCATGGTATTTCGGCCAGTATGGGACCGGTGCCCACCCAGCATCGTGAGGCAATTGGGTAGCTACAATAAGTAGCGGCTCCAGGTTGAGGAACCAGCTATAACGGCTGGGGGACTCGATATGCTAACCACATGTCACCCCTACACTGGCTGTTGATCATCTACCTCTGTGATTGACACATGTGGATGTGAAGGGCCAGCAGCCGGCTGGTAAAAGGGCAACCGCTGAAAAGTGGAAAGACCCTCAATCGGAAAATAGTAATTCCATTAACGCAGTTTTACATCTCAACTTATAGGTACTATTACGTGCCACATGTCACCCGGGCCTTTAAATGATACGACTCGACGGGAAGAAAAATAATTACAAACAGGAACGAAGTGCATAAAGGAATTAAACATAGGCTCAATTCTGGAAATGCATGCTGTAATGCATTGCAAGGACTCTTGTCCCAACTTCTCTCAAAAACCATTAATCTGAAAAAAAGTATATAAAAGTGTTATTTTCCCTGTTACATTATATGGATGCGAAACATGGAATCATGGAGAAAAGATAATGAAAATTTGAGAATAAAATTCTTAGGAAAATCTTTAGATCAAAGAGAGTTGAACAGACAGGCGAATGGAGAATACTTCTTAACAGTGAGGTACATGATCTTTGTAGGAAAACAGATATAATAAAAATATTTAATTCCCGTAGACTGCTATGGACAATGTATGTGGCAGGAATGGGGAATGAAAAAATAACGTGGAAACTCTGTAAAAAATCCAGAGAGAAAACGCACTATTGATAGATTAATAATTGGGTGGGAAAATAACATTATCCATGATTTGAGGGAAGAAGATTATACAGGGGATGGTTGAAAAACATTAGCTCAGGATAGAGATGTATGAAGAGCTTACGTTCGCGTGGTGTACGATGAACCTACGTGTTTGATAGTGCCAGTGACTTAGATTTTATTATTGTTATTATTATTAATTAAATAAAAATAAAACGTAGTTTTATTTGATTTTCATATTTATTATATAATTCAGTGACAGCTGTTTCGGTACACTGTACCTTCTTCAGACATGTTAACAAATTATGAATTGTGTTCCAACTGATCTAAGCAACAATACAACAATATTTATTTAAATTTTTAAATTTAACAAAGGGGATTCATTCAAATCAAGTTGAGAATTTAACAGTCTGTTACTACTATTCAATTTATTTATCTCCACAGCCTCCAAAAGATCTAACTTCTTACCCTTATCACAAACATGTAAAATTTAAAAAAAATTGGATCGAAACAATGATTAAATTGGAATAGGTGGTTAGCATATTTTGAATATTCTAAATTTCTGTTATATGCTCTCATGTGTTCCTTTATCCGAGAGATAAAAGGTCTACTAGTTTGTCCTATATAGACATTGTCACATGTGACACACTTCAATTTATATACACCTGATAATTTTTATTTTTTTATTTTGATTTTGTTGTTTTTTATTATATTTTGTAAACTTTTATTAGTTATGATTATGATTATTATTATTATTATTATTATTATTATTATTATTATTATTATCTGTGAACATGGGTACCGGATAAATGTATATTCATTGTAAAAGCCGGAATAATACAAAATTATTATTATTATTATTATTATTATTATTATTATTATTATTATTATTATTATTATTATTATTATTATTAGGAAATCGGCCATGTTAATTAATATTGCTTCTTAAATTAACTTCATTAAAAATATTCTGTACTTAATTCGTAAGTTCACCAATTCTACAAACATTTGATTCCAATGGTCGACAGGCTTACTTATAGGCATACTTACAAGCCCGAGTTATTATTATTATTATAATTATTATTATTACTATTATTAGGTGAGGATGGGGCATATTGCAACTAAGACGGTTAGACGCTTACCGCTGGGTCCGAGATTGAGTCTCGGTCACTCCGTGTGGGTTTCGTGTTGGACGAAACGGAGCTTCGGCAGATTTTTCTCGGAATTTCTCCCGTTTTCCCCTGTCACAATTTCATTCCATGTTTTATCCATACTCATCTCATCCATTTCGTTTCATTTCGTTCATCTACCCCTGTGATGGTTCATCAGGCGTGGTTTGCCGGCACCCTTATCATTCACAGATCTCTATATATAAAGGTTCATCTCATCCCTCTACCCGACCCCGAGTTGGACACGAGTTGTTGATATAATAATAATAATAATAATAATAATAATAATAATAATAATAATAATAATAATAATAATAATATTATTATTATTATTAATATTATTATTATTATTATTATTATTATCTTCTTCTTCTTCTTCCTTCCAAGTATTAGGCCAAGGCCTGTTACGATCCTATAGAAAATTTTCCCTCCAGCGTTTTGATCCTTCCGGGAAATTCTCGTATAAAACTTGAAAGCATAATAATAGTCCCTTCGATTGGTTGCTGGCCAAAGGAAGGCAAGACCAGTGATGGGGCTGCCATCTTATAGCCTCTGGTCAGGCTTTTCTGGAGAAGAAAAGAAAATAAAGGAAAGAAGAAATGGAAGAAAGGAAAGACTCCCTAGCCCTCGGATGCCCTAATAGCGTCGGGGTCGAAAAAACAAGAGTTAACCAAGAGAGGTTAGATAGTAAAGTTAAAAGAGTGCAAAACACAAGTAAGTGGAAGAAATGTTTTGCTCAGCTTGGGCACCTTGTGGTCGCCATCCACATGTCCCCTAGATGAGGACCCCTGAGGGATATTATTATTATTATTATTATTATTATTATTATTATTATTATTATTATTATATCAACAACTCGTGTCCAACTCGGGGTCGGGTAGAGGGATGAGATGAATAATAATAATAATAATGATAATAATAATAATAATAATAATAATTATTATTATTATTATTATTATTATTATTATTATTATTATTATATTATTATATGAAAGGCCTCAAGAATTTCAAGGAGAGAAAAAATTAGGAACTCAGTTATAAGGGAGAACATGAAGATTGAAGGCACTATTTTAGGTTATATTAAAACTAAGCAATTAAGATGGTACGGACATGTCCAGCGAATGGAAGAGGATCGACTACCAAAATCTGTTTTGGAATGGAAACCTGAGGGAAGACGAAGCAGAGGAAGGTCTAAAACTTCCTGAGTCAGGGAATATGTTTATATATGAAGGAGAAACGTCTACACCCAGGAGATTGGATGGACCGACAAAATTGGCTATTGAGAATCGGACGATGTTAAAGACATTAATCAACAGATGATCTGTCTATATATTATTATTATTATTATTATTATTATTATTATTATATTATTATTATTATTATTATTATTATTATTATTATTCATAACAGTGAATTACATGGTCTTTATAGGAAGCCAGATATAATGAGAACAGTTAAGTCTCGTAGACTGCGATGGGCAGGACATATGGCACGAATGGGGAATGAAAGCCGTGCATGGAAGCTTCTTGTAGGAAAACCAGAGGCAAAACGCCCAGTAGGTAGACCAAGAATGAGGTGGGAGAATAACATTAACTATGATTTGAGAGAAGTAGATTATACAGGGAATGATTGGAAAACTTTGGCTCAGGATAGGGAAATATGGAGAGCTTATGTCCGCGCGGCAATGAACCTACGGGTTCGAAAGTGCCAGTGAGTTAGTTAATTATTATTATTATTATTGATATGTAGTCTTGGTCACTCCACATGGGTTTCGTGGTGGACGACACGGAGCTTCGGTAGGTTTTTCTCGGGGTTTCTCCCGTTTTTCCCTGCCACAATTTCATTCCATGTTTTATCTGTACTCATACATTTCGTTTAATTTCGTTCATCTACATCTGTGATGGTGCGTCAGGCACCTTATCATTCACAGGTCTTTATATATAAGGGTTCATCTCATCCCTCTACCCGACCCCGAGTTGATGATATTATAATAAAATAATAAATTAATATTATTATTATTATTATTATTATTATTATTATTATTACGCCAGATAAAATCAATCACAGTGATCCTCAACTGTTTAGAGAGCGGTAAAAAAAAAGTTAAATCCCTCATGTATGTTAGAGGATAGAAATGGAATGAAGATGTAAGTTTGCCTGTCCATATCCTCCATGGTTGGTAGTACTCATAGTGCAGTCTAGCCACCCCCGCTTTTGGCTTATACCCCAACTAGGTTTATTACATGTATAAATTACAACTCTGGGTGCTAATTGCACCATAAATCCAACTTTCCCTCCTCTCGCACTCCTTCACCCCTTTCCTTCTTTCCATCCCACACTTACCCAATGCACTTTGAATTACAATATCCCTGATGTAACTCCGAACCCCTTCTCTTTCCATTCACAGGGAATGCGCTGTCATACTCTATCCCTGCTCGTCAAATTGCTGTATTCCCTCAATTCATGATAACAGCCATAAGTGTTATTAATTTTAAATTAAAAAAATGTTCTTATATTTAGAATAGAATAGAATAGATTTATTTAGCCTGGTGGAGTTAAGGCCATGTGGCCTTCTCTTCCACTCACCAGGACAAACATATGTTACATATAAATACAAAAAAATTACAATAATAGTCATGCTAAACAATTAATTATCTGTCAAATTGAATAATAATGAAAATAATGTCTAATAATACAATGAAATTAAATACAATCAAAATTAAATTAATGATAGAATGAATACAGAAAGGAATGACAGCTCGAATCTACTACACATAAAAAGGAAAGAAAGAAAAAATACAAAGAAAGTAATAAACTAAATGAATTAATCTATGCTTTTTATACAAGGCATTAGGTAAATATATTAACAAATCTTAAATCTATTGTTATTAAATAATGGAAAAACACATTATTAATTTTTAAAAAGTAAAACCCCGCCTTCCAGGCGCCCCAATCTCAGAAGTGGGTTACAATTACGCCATGCCAGGAGAGAAACCTGGAATGTCGAAAGACAAACCTGGGGCATTTGTAAAAAAAAAATATTAGGGCCTATAACTAGAGACCGAATTTTATGTAACGTTACCCTATGATATGTGTATATAAACATGTGACAAGAAACCACACATATGTAGTAAATATGTAAATCATAATTAAAAGGAGGCGTTAAAAGTATATTACAATGCGAGGTTGGAAATTAGTTTTTACAGAAGCGAGGACATTATTAAAAACCGAGCGATAACGAGGCTTTTAATTTCCGAATTTCTATAAAACACTTCACAAACTTGTGTTGTACATTATTTTTTGCAGGATGGTGATTTCAAAATAATAGTAAAATAATAACATCATTGTTGGAAATATTTTGTTCATTATAAACAACTGACTGACGTTAGCAGTCTGGCCATTGTAATATACGCTAAATGCCGAAAATAATTTAGTTGAGACTATAGCAGGCCGTGACAGGCATAAAATGTAGGAAGTACGAATTAATTGTTTTATATTTTTTAAAATAAAGTTCAGTTAATTCAAAATGCAGTGATTTGTTTCGTATATTGTATATTAACACAACTTTTTCGAAATATTTTTGTACATACATTGTACGTAGTATAGGCCTACATAAAGGACAGTGGTTTTACTACCCGCTCTGGGTAGGTAATTTGTAATAACTTATTACAGTATAGCTATTTAATTATACATAGGTTGGCAACACCGAAATTTAGGAAATTGAACTTTCGATCATGGTCGCCATTGCTGTAAGTACGACAGAACGCACTATCGTGCAAACAACATTATTTAGGCCTATTGATTATACTGGTTGGAACATGTATTTAATTTTCTTCCGAAACGATTACAAAGCTTTTTTATATAATTCGGAAGGTGTAAAAATTATTTTACACAAATCCTATGTATAAAGCATTTGATCCATCAGATTAGGTACAACACTGAAGCATTTCGTGATATGAAATACATTAAGTCACAATCTATTTTTATCAATATTTTCAGGAGTTAGTTTTTGTCGATGAGCAGATATTATGGTTTTTTAATTCTGAAAACGGTCCTCAAAAATACAAATAAATCAAAATGTATCTCAATTACCAAAAGACAAAAGGGTCAAGTAAAGGAAGTCAAAATTTGTAGTTCATTTAAGTTTGAAAAGGTAAATTGATTTATAGGCTATATCTCGGGTCAATGTTGACAGAAAATAATGATGTAAAGAACAAAGTACAACGAAGAATATGTCTGACTAACAGGTAATATTATTACTCTTAACAATTGTTAAAAACAAAATAATATCTAGAGAAATCAAAATTAAGATTTATAAAACTTTAATAAGACCCATTATAACATATGGTACTGAAACAAGGGTCTTAATTAAAAATACATGTAAACAACTAGCAGTATTCGAAAGGAAAATCTTCAGAAGAATTTTCGGAGCAATTGAAACAAAGGATGGATGGAGAGTCAGATACAACGATAAGATATATGAATTGTATAAGGAATTGAATTTGGTGACATAATAAGATGTCAAAGATTGAGATGGTTTAGGGCATATCATAAGGATGAAAACCAAAAGGAAAGTGAAGATTGTCTTCAACAACAATACAGACGGAACCAGATTAAGAGGAAGATCAAGAAAAGATGGTGGATTTGTGTAAAAGCAGACGTGGAGGATTTGGAATAGAGAATTGGAGGAAGTTGGCGATGGATAGTGAAGGATGGAAGCAGGCCATAGAGGAGGTTGAAGGTCCACTCGGGCTGTAACACCAAATAAGAAGAAGAAAAAGAAGAAGAAAACGGTCCTCGACAACATAGTATGTCATTGGCGAATACTTAAGCAGATTTTATTTAGCAGGTTTCACATTTTTTTCCCAATTGTGAAATGAAATGCCAAACAGATTTAATAATAATAAATAATAATAATATGAATAATAATATTAATAATAATATTAATAATATTAATAATAATAATATAATAATAATAATAATAATAATAATAATAATAATAATAATAATAATAATAATTAATATTATTATTATTATTATTATTATTATTAATTCATTCATTTTGAGAATTTTCCTCACAATTGAGGGTTTTCTCCAACCAATCTTAGTAATTAGCATGAATTTAAAAAAATTAATAAATATAAATGACTACGGACTTATAGACTATCAGTTTGCAACAAACATTCACAATTTTCCCTTAATTAAAGTTATCCATCGTTCTCTGTCCTCTGCGTCTTCGTCTGTTACACAAAATTTCCTCGTTGAATTTTGAATATTGTTCTTCCAGGCTGTTCTTGGTCTTCCTTTTCTGTTCCTTCTTTCAATTTTCCATGCATAGACCGCCTTTGATAGCCTTCCATCCTGCATTATTTTTACTTGTCCATACCATATTAGCCTCCTGTGTTCAATCTCATCCATTACTGTATATTTCTTTCTGCTAATAATAATAATAATAATAATAATAATAATAATAATAATAATAATAATAATAATAATAATAATAATTGTTAAACAAAATATACACGATGAGTAAAGTCCTTGGACAATAATTGCAAACAGGAATGAGGTCCAGAAATAAATAATTAAATATAGGCTCAATTCTGAAAATACATGATATTACGCATTTCAGACTCTTTTGTCATCCCAAATTGTATAAAAAAAAGGATACACTGAAAATATATAAAACTGTTATTCGTCCAATTCTATTATATGGATGCGAAACATGGACTTTTACTTTAAGGGATGAGAAAATATTGCGAGTATTTGATATTAACGTTCTAAGGAAAATGTTTGGACCATAGAGAGATGAACAGATAGGTTAATGGAGAAGACTAAATAATAATTAGCTATATCATCTTTATGGGAAGCCAGATGTAATAAGAACATTTAAGTCTCGTCAATTGCGATAGGCAGACTATGCGAGATGAATGGTGGATAAAAGAGGGGCATGGAAACCCCTTATAGGAAAACCAGAGAGAAAGGGCCCAGTTGATAGACGAAGAATGAGGTGGGATAATAGCAATAACTAATTTCAGGAGCTAAATTATACAGGGGATGATTGGAAACATTAGCTCAGGATAGGGATGTATGAAGAGCTTATACCCATGTGTCCATGAATTTACGGGTTCCAGTGAGTTACTTAAAATTACGAGTTTTTGACAGCAGAAAAAGAGATGTTGATTTTCGAATGTTTGAGAGCCACTGGTATATACAATCATACGGAAGTTGGTTATTTAATAGAAGGTGAAATTTATATGTTTATAGTTGCAAAAGAAATACAGTAGATGGCATGTATAGGCGAGGTTGTGTTTGGTGTTTTCATGGCTTTATTTGTTCCGTTGCTTGATGTTTACTGTGGGTAGCCTAGACTAACATCTCCCAACAAGATGACATACTTATCTGTGTTTGCTTACAAATTCGGTAGTCGTTGCGGGGAGAGAAGCTCTTGTGTACAGAGATAGGAAACACCCACAGGAAAACACACATAACTCTTCTTCAAGAAATCAGGTCAATGAATTCCATAGTTTTAATCCTGGGAAGGAATGTGTTCTATAAACACACACTACACCATCATCATCATCATATTTGGCTCTGCACCTCCTACAAAGTGAACTTTACCCTCTCGCACAACAGCCTTTCATTCACTTCTATCTCTGGCTGCACCTAACAATTTTTTCTCACCCAGATCGGTAATTATGAAGAAACAATTGGATAATAATAATAATAATAATAATAATAATAATAATAATAATAATAATAATAATAATAATAATAATAGAAATAATAACAATAGTTAAGATATTAATAATAGTTGTAATAACAAAATAATAATAATAATAATAATAATAATAATAATAATAATAATGATAATGATAATAATACAAGTAATAGTAATAATATATCATCATTATCATAGTACATTCACGAATTTAGGCCATTCGTTGACCTGTTTCGGCCTCAAGAGAAACACCATCCAAAAGTCTTTTGAGTGGACGTCCTGGTCTTCTTCTTCCTGCAGATTGATATTTTAATATTTGTTTGGGTATTCTGTGATCTTCCATTCGATGAACATGTTGCATCCATCTTGACTTATAATCATAAATTTTGTATTCTAAAGGTCCCATGTGTAATTCTTCTAAGATGTCTTCATTTTTTTTGTTGATCTAGTAGTGTGTATCCTGCAGTCCTCCGAAGGTATTTCATTTCAGCAGATCTAAGTCTCTGTATATCCTTCTTTTTCAACGTCCATATTTCGCTACCATACAAAAGAGTTGGAAGTGCCAGTGTTTTATACACTTTTAATCTTGAATGCTTTTGGACCAACTGTGGCTTGAAGATAGAATTTATTAACCCTAAAATTCTTAAAAATTTAGAAATTTTTGCATTTACATCCTTTTCTTCTTCATATGAGATATTACATCCTAGATATGTAAAATTATTCATCTTGCTCCAAAATTTTATTGTCCAGTACAATTTTACTTCTGACAGGATCTACACCTTGAATTGCCATAATTTTTGTTTTTTCTGTAGATATCTTGAAACCATATTCTTCTGTAATTTTGTTAAGTTCATACAGACCTTTTTCTGTAGATTATCTTCTGAATTTGCTATTTTTATTTGGTCATCTGCAAACAATAAGGTGTTTAATTTTCTATTTTCTGATATTCTTATTCCAAATTTATACGTCTTGTTCCAGCAACATATTACTTCATTGATATAAATTGCAAACAGTGTTGGGGATAGGGGGCATCCTTGTCTCACACCACGATTTATAATTCCTTCTTCAGAAAATCTGTTATTTAATTTAATCTTTATGGTGTTGTCTTTGAAAATATTTTGTATGTTCTGCAGAAGTAAATTTGGTATATTTCTGTCTTCCAATATATTTAAGAGTTTTGATCTCTTGACTGTGTCGAATGTTGTTTTAAAATCTATGAAAGCAAAATGTGTTTCTAAGTTGAATTCTATAATAATTTAATAATAATAATAATAATAATAATAATAATAATAATAATAATAATAATAATAATAATAATAATAATAATAATAATAATAATAATAATACAAGTAATAACAATAGTTAAGGTATTAATAATAGTTGTAATAACAAAATATTAATAATGATAATTAATAATAATAATAATACAAATAATAGTAGTAATATATAATAATGTTATATAATAATTGTATTAATAATAATAATTTCGATAAAAGTATAATATTAATAGTAATAATAATAGTACTGTGGTAATAATAATAGTAACAATAATAACAGTAATAATAATAATAACAATAATAATAATTTAATATAGTAATAATAATAATAATAATAATAGTTATAATAGTAGTAATTTATTAATAACTATAATAATGATAGTAATAATCTAACCATATAATAGTAATACTCATATTAGTAGTAATGATAATAGCAATAACAGTAATAATAATATTAGCAATAATAATAATCTATAACTTTATTAAATTATTGGATTAATGAAAATTCAGGATATTAAAATAATGGAAATATACTAGAACTTGGCTACATTTATATTATGTAAGGAAATATTCGTTAAGCTTTTTTAACTGTTTTTTTAAATCTGGCAGAACTTGGTTAAGAGGCAAGGAGATTCCAGAGATAGTTGCACTTATAAGATAGGCCTACATTATTTTTCACAGTAATGCAAAGAAGAAAAATAAATATTCCTGAATTAGTTAAAAATGATCTAGAAAATTTAATGCCAAGCAATATTACAACCTAACCTAAATGTGGCCTAATAACCTACGCTCGACAAAAAAAAAGTATATATAAATAAACACGTTTTTGTAGTTAATTAATTAATTCATTCATTAATAATTAGTTACATTTTCGTTGGATAACTGTGAACAGTTATAACAGTTATAAGTTAGCTATGCATAGTTTTTTTTCCATAATTACTCTCGTTTTTACATCATCAAGTCAGCGTTACCTATGTCATACTTTTTTCCGTCTTTCTTCAATTTTTAAGTTCAAAATAATTTAGGCGTTATTTCACTATTCATTCTTTCAAGATGGACCAACCACCTTATTCTTACGGCTTAATACAATCTAAATTATTCTCATGTCCCACTATTTCATGAATTTACTTATTAAATAATCTTAGAGAACATAAAACATAAAATTGAACTTAGTAGCAAAATAATATAATCGTTAAATTCCATATGGTGGGATAAGCATATTTGGAAAGACACAAAAAAATATATTGGTAAAATATTGGTGGAATGTATGGACGTAAGGTATGGACAATCAATAAGTAGGCCTACTACAAGAATAGACTAATAGCTCTAGAAATGGATTATTTACGCAGAAAGTGACAGAAAGTCTAAATTAGAACATGTCACAAATAAGGAAATTAGAAACATAATGTAAGCAGAAGAAAGCATAATTGAAAGAATTGAGGAGAAGGAATTAAAGTGGTTAGGACATGTTTTAAGAATGGAAGATGAGCGATGGCCGAAGCAACTATATGAATGGCATCCGAACAGAAAGAAGAAAAGAGGGAGGCCAAAGTTAACATGGAAGGAAAACACGAAGACAGTAATGCAAGCTAGAGGGCTAAGCATCGAAGATGCCCAAGATCGTAGGCTTTGGAGGTTTGGCACGGGAAGACGGCAGCAGCTGTAAAAACCCGAAGATAGATAGATAGAAAATAATCTTTTTAATTATCTCTCATTACTTCTACATTTCAATGACGACCAAAGGTACATCCTGCGACAGGTGTATTGGCATATCCAACATTTATTTTGTTATTGATTTGTACCACACCTTAAGCAGATTGTTGAGTGACTAATTGTAACTCAAGGAGTGGCAAGTTCATCATCATCATCTTCTTCAAGATATTGGCCTGTTGACCCGTTCCGCTCCCCGGCGCACTACATGCCGCAGGCGCAGGTCGTCCTTCCAACGACGTTTTGGTCTTCCTACATTTCTTCGGCCTAGAGGCCTATAATGAAGCAGCTGTTTTGATAAACGATTATTTGGCATTCTTTGTATATGTTCAAACCAATTACGTTTATTTATGTAATTTATATTATATATTTGTAGTTCATCTCTGATATCTTGACTTCTCTTTTGATCTCTTAGAGATACACCTGCGACTGATCTGAGAAATCTCATTTCTATTGTCTCAATTTTATTTTTATCAGTGATCGTTAAAGGCCAAGTCTCAGACCCGTATGTTAATGTTGGAACGGCTACTGTTTTGTAAAATTTTAATTGAGTTTCCCTTGTGGTCTTATTTCTCAAATATCTTCTTATTGATCCACATATCTGTTGAAGTTTCCCTAATTTCTTCTCCGTGTCCAAATTTTGCTGGTACGATATCATGCATTCCAGATAATTGAAACAAGTTACTTGTTCAATTATGTTTGCTTCAATTACAATTTTTGTCCTTTTATGCTGAGTTCCAATAAATGCCATTGATAGTGGAATGCAGGCTTTCACGGCCGGTAATCATGGTAGTAAAATATTCCGGGCTATGTGGCCGTGGTCTATAACTGGCGTTTCTTCCAGACGTTTCTCCCTCAACTGCGGAGGGCATCTTCAGTGGCGAGCGCTAGAAGCTGTTGTTTCCCTGTCGTAGACTCGACTGCGAATGAACAGCAGAAATCTGGACGCTCTTATTTATAAATAGATTTCTGCTGTTCATTCGCAGTCGAGTCTACGACAGGGAAACAACAGCTTCTATCGCTCGCCACTGAAGATGCCCTCCGCAGTTGAGGGAGAAACGTCTGGAAGAAACGCCAGTTATAGACCACGGCCACATAGCCCGGAATATTTTACTACCAAAATGCCATTGACTTTGTTTTCTCTGTTGATATATTTAAATTATAATCGTTTATTAGTTTCCATAATTTATAAACTGATCTTTGTAGTAGATTTTCTGAGGAAGCTACAATGATCTGGTCATCTGCGAATAAAAGACAGTTCAATGTATTTAAAAGGGAAAATTTCAGGTGTCCCAGAAGAAAGGACGACTTTCCCTTATTAGTGGACCTATCTGTCACATTCCTTACCGAGCTTATTTATTAAACTTATTTCCATATAAATATCACCGAGTGACAGGTGGTTAGCTCATCGCCTCAAATAGACATCTAGTAGTTAACTTAAGGTTAGTACATGGATGGAAAAGACCACTTAAATTTTAGACGGATGAGATGAAGCCTTATATTTATAGAGGTCTGTGAACGACAAGGATGCCTAAGTAAGTAATAGAACAGTAAACAACTCTCAATTAAAAACAAAATATTTTTTTACGATTAATATTCCCCCACTCCATACCTAATGACATAAATAACAGAGTTTTAAATTAAGATATTAATAGATAGATCATCGGTTGATTAATGTCTTTGACATCGTCCGATTCCTAATAGCCAATTTTGTCGGTCCATCCAATCTCCTGGTTGCAGATGATTTTCACTCATGTATAAATATATTCCCTGACTCCAGGAGGTTTTAGGTCTTCCTCTGCCTCGTCTTCCCTCAAGTTTCCATTCCAAAACAGATTTTGGTAGTCGATCCTCTTCCATTCGCTGTACATGTCCGTACCATCTTAATTGCTGAGTTTTAATACAATCTAAAATAGTGTCTTCAATCTTTATTTTCTCCCTTATAACTGAGTTCCTAATTTTTTCTCTTCTTGAAATTCTTGCTGCCTTTCGTATAAAATCCATTTCCGTTGCCAAAAATACTTGGGAGTTATGAAGAGGAAATAATAAATAGAAATAATAAAGGAAAATTTACAATTGCTTGCCTCAATGGAATATTGTGGGATAAAAATATAATAAAAATAAAATGAATATATATCATACAATTGTTAAAAGTATCATTACTTATGAAGCAGAACTTTGGCCATTAACAACAAAAAACAATTAAGATATTAATCCCTAATTAAATAGGTGTACTGGTAACCATTTTAGTAATAAAATGACATAAAACATATCGAGGGTAAGGGTGTTCCTTGCGGATGTTATTTAACCAAGCTAATTTAGTTACGTTTGTATCCCTACAGAGATCAGTGAGTGACAAATATATAGCTTATTGCCTCAAAGATATATATTTTATGTAACTAAGCTATTACCTGGATGAAAAAGCCAATGAAATTTTGCTCAGTAATTGTAATTTATGTTTAAGGTTGTTATACTAGCTGAAAGTCTTCAGAATCCGGACCCACGGCTTGAAGTCCCGCCCGGAGGACTTGCTCCTTGAATTTTATGTTAAAAAATCCATGGACCCAGCCGGGTTTGAACCCGCAACCATAGGTACAAGAGGCAATGAACTTAACTCTTATACAACCGTAGTCGATATGTACAATAAATGTCAATATTTATTTATTTAGAATAACGAAATTCGAAAAAAAATATCTTAAATAAAATTGTGTAGACCTACTTTGTAAGAATTAAGAAAAGTTTTTCGAATTCGTTTTGAAATTTCTCAGGTAAGCTTCGGCCTTAAACACCTTAACTCATCCGTAAAACATAATTTTCATTTATTGTAACGTAAAACAACTATTATGATGAAGTAGTTGTATCTGTCATTATAGGGTAATGTTACCATCTGAACTCGTCATCTTAAAGAAATCATAGAAATTATAAATTGTACTTCCGGATGAAATATAGAGAAAATTGACTAGAAAACTACTGGCTCTATCCATCGTTGTTTCTGGAACACTTCGGTTTGATACATATCTGGGTCATATTTTCGGTTAAGCTCCGTGGAGCGATGAAAAAGGAAGTTGCTACCAACGCCTTCTGATGTGTCCTTACTTTCCAATGGGCCTATAGATCCTATTTTATGATGGACGTTTACTTGCTTATGGATTTATTTATTTAGCAGATTTCACAATGTTTCACATATCTTCCTGCTCTCAATGAATGTACTGTCATTATCCTTCACATCTCTCTGTTATTCCAATCTCCATTGTCCAATTCTTTTTCCCTCATGCTGCTAAAAACAGTAGGTTCATGACCGCGCGGACATAAGCTCTCCATACATCCCTATCCTGAGCCAAATTTTTTCCAACCATCTCCTGTATAATCTACTTCCCTCAAATCAAGGATAATGTTAATCTCCGACCTCATTCTTGGTCTACCAACTTGGCGTTTTCCCTCTGGTTTTCCTACAAGAAGCTTCCATGCACCTCTTTCATTCCATTTCTACGTGCCACATGTCCTGCCCATCGCAGTCTAAGAGACTTAACTGTTGTTATTATATCTAGCTTCTAATACATATCATGTAGCTCACTATGTAGTTTTCTCCATTTACCTGTCTGTTAATCTCTTTTTGACCCAAGAATTTTCTTAAGAACTTTATTCCCAATACTCGTAATCTTCTTTCCTCCCTTAGAGTAAGAGTCCATGAGTCTTTGGCATGGATTCTCTGAACTAGACCCCGCCCGGAGAACCGAATGGAGGACTATTTTACCTCCGGAGAATTTTATCCCTGTAGAACTCATGTCCGAGTTTCTTGACAGTTGTACTTTTACGGTGAAAGATCGTCACTCTGTCGACCAAGGTACTTTTTTCGTCTGCTTCATGTTATTTTTGGGCGTCCTCTTATTCTTCTACCAAGTGGCACCCAATCTAATATTGTTCCTTATAGTTAGGGTTGGTTTGTCAGGGACTAAAGAAGATAACCTTGGTTAAAAATCTTCTGGTCGTCCAGGTTGGTGGTTGAAGAATCAGGCTAGCTCCCTGTTCGTTTAAAAAAAAGTACAATTCTAAAAAGCTTAGCTTAAATAAAAAATGTCTCTGTGCAAAATTTAATGACCTTCATCTGTCCAAGTAATTCCTTAGTTATTCACACCGTTCTGCTGAAGATGGAGGCCAGTTTCTGAAAAGACCTACATTAATATATATATACATATATGCCAGGTATTCATTTTAATATTTTTCTTTATAAGTACTAATTTAGACTGAATGGTTTTAGACCTTTGAATGCGTATGTATGTATTTTTGGAACTAAATGTATCCACAATTAAATAATACATTGCAATGGTGTCGGTAATTAGAATATCAGACTTTTTTTATTACGAGTTACTTTTTAACTCTGTTGACAATCGTGTCTCCTTATCTGTCGTCGTATATAGGCCTAATTTTTTTTCTCATGCGCGAGAGAAAGTTAAATGTTTTATCAAAATGAAAATAGCATATAAATAATATTTTTGTTATTTACAAAAATATATATTTATTTTCTACAATAAGTGTACTTTATTGGAAAACTTAAAAATTATCGGTACAATCTAGGCAGCGATTAAAATTTAGATACTTTTCCTATATTTTAGGCGACATTTATGATTTGTAGATCCATTCATTGTAAGATAAAATGTAGCGTATATTGTAAATAGATGGGAGTAAGAGAACTCAACAGTAAAATAAATAAATAATAAATAAATAAATAAATAAATAAATAAATAATAAATAAATAAATAAATAAATAAATAAATAAATAAATAAATAAATAAATAAATAAATAAATAAATAAATAAATAAATAAATAAATAAATAAATAAATAAATAAATAAATAAATAAATAAATAAATAAATAAATAAAAAATAAATAAATAAATAAATAAATAAATAAATAAATAAATAAACAAATAAATAAATAAATAAACAAATAAATAAACAAACAAATAAATAAATAAATAAATAAATAAAATAGTATAAAATCTGATTATGGTGAAAATATTGACATTAATAATAATAATAATAATAATAATAATAATGATAATAATAATAATAATATTATTATTATTATTATTAATAGTAAGAAGTTTAATAACCTATGGAGCAGAAACATGGACTGTAAATGCCAAATTAAAGTCAAAATTGCAAACTACAGAAATTGATTTTTTAAGAAAATTTGCACGATGCTCTAAATTAGTCAGGATCAGAAAAAATATTATCCCAGGAAAAAAAAAAAAAAGAAGTTTAACGAAACAATTTTACAATTTGTGGTAAATAAACAATTACAATGATTTGGACACGTGAAGAGGATGACTGAAGATATATTGTCAGTTTAGAGTTTGGGGAGAATTCAAAATCGGAGGAAAATAAGAGGGAGACCTAAGAACGCATGGATAGAAGGAATTATGAATTTGATGAATGACAGGAGAATGTAGGAATGGTAACCGGAAGGGTAGAGATGAATGGAGGAAGAGAATCAAAACTTAATATTGGGCACAAGAATATGTTGTATACATTTAAAACATATTAAATAAGATATATTATTATTAGTATTGTTATTATTATATCGTGAATACTTCAAATATGACGAGAAAATAGGATCAAGACTATAAACAAATGGAGGTTGAATATTAATTTTAAGAAAACTGATTAGAGGCGAGAGATAATAAAAAAAGCTGGAGATTGAACAAGATGAAATTCACAAAGTCAATAAATTTAAGTATTTGGGATCCATTTTAGAAGCTGATGGAAGGAGCTCGGCCGTAATCGAGAAAAAATAATAAGTATAACTAAATAAATAATTGGTATGATGAATTCAGTTCTTTGGAACAAGAATATTGCAAATTACACAAAAATAATAATTTATAACTCGTTAGTTCAAGCGAATGTTACATGGGGCTGAAACTTGGACAATAGACAGGCCACTTGCAAGTAAATTTTTGGCTACAAAAATGGAATAGGCCTATTAGCGTAGAACGGAAAGAAAATCAAGAATAAGAAACCAAATAGTTAGAGAGATGATGAAAGTGGTTAAACATATTCTTCAAGTAATCGAGGAAGGAAATTGAAATGGTTTGGACACTTTAATTTAAAAAATGCGAGGAGACAGAATTCCGAAAATGATTTTAAAAGGAATGCTGAAGGCAGAAGGAGAAGAGGAAAACCACAGGAACAATTGATGGATGAGATCAGGAGGAGTATGAATAGAATGGATTTGACTGAAGAAGATGCACAAGGCAGGAATTTTTGGAATAATATATATATATAATATTGATGACCACGTGTCACCCCTACACTGGCTGGATGATCTCTATCTCTGTGATTAACACATATTAACCAACGGCCTTCTAAAGGGTTTTTACGACTAGAAAATAGCATTGCTCTTATGGAACTATTCTAGCTAGTAAACGTGTCCTTTTATGTGATATTGGTTTATTAGTTAATTAATTTGAAATAAATAATTTAGTTAAATTGTTTCACCTACAACTTAGCTAAGAACTGAGTTCCCGATTTATAGAAAAAATACCATTATGGAACGTATAATTATCACCAAAATATTTAATAACGTTAGGGGGTGAACTCAATTACCGGAACAGCAGCAAGCGGAGATGCCATTGAGCCGTCCTCTTTCAACGAACGCCTTGGAGTTTTGAAGGAAAAACTACAGCAGTACAGAAAAATTCCTAATAAAATAATAATTATTATTATTACTACTGATTTTTCAGGTGGCCCCTTATCATCGAAATTATGATCTTATGAGCCCCCTTTCCCGCTATACACGATGCTTGCGATTGCAATAAAACAAAAAAAATTAAAATTCCACTACTTTTTGTATTTTTACATGTGACTGGTGTATTTTCAAAATATTCATATCTGATCATTTTCAGACTGACGTTATAAATATAAGCGTTGAAAATGAGACTGTATATTAGAAATATATTAATTTACTACTTCAATACATTTTCTATATTGGTTCGATAATAATCATAAAAAAATAAAACGCCGTTTAGCCTTGTCTGGATTAATAAATATAGTTGTTTATTTATTTTTATTCGGAGTACTGTTTTTTTTGTACGCATTATTGACTCTCAAATGAGCAAGTGTTCGTGCTCGGGTGCGGTTCGGTTACGGAATTTAATACAAACAGAAAATAATAATAATAATAATAATAATAATAATAATAATAATAATAATAATAATAATAATAATAATGCTTTATTTTAGCTGGCAGAGTTAAGGCCATAAGACCTTCTATTCCACTCAACCAGCGAATAGTAAAATTATACAAAAATTACGTACATCTTACAATTTTAAGATATTACTGAAATACAGACTAAACAAAATACAATGATGATGTGATCTAATACTAGCTAATACTAACAAAAATATAGAATATAATAAAATTAAAATGATATAAAATGAAGTAAGTAGCTTCCTAGATGATTATTAATGGAATGCTCTATATAGTTGACCTACATTTGAAAGTTATTGTTAATAAGAAAAGGAAAACAAAAAACAAACATTTAGGAGCAAGTGTCAAAATAGAAAATACACTCTCACACATAAAAAATGAATACATAGGAGAATAAAATAAAAGTATATTAATATGAAATTGAAAAGAAAATCAAGTAGGATATTTTATAAACAAAAATAGCCTATTACTTTATTAAAATATTAAAACAATTAATTTAAAGGTTTTTCAAAGTCTGTGTGTTTAATTTGCTTAGCTTAGGTCCGTCTCCTCATCTTTCTGAACTGTTAATTCTCTGCAGACCTTTCGGAACCATCATCAGCAGAAGGAGTATGAGATAGTTCTGTATCTACTGACCCTGAATGCTATACTGGTACACTAGTAAAGATTTGGTACAGATGATTGAATGTACTAGGTGTGGTTGACATTTAAAAACAGGTTGTTGATGATTTCTTTTAATTAATAATTTAGATCCTGTACATAATTTAGATCCTCAATATCTTCTTCTTCCTTCCAAGTATTAGGCCAAGGCCTGTTACGATCCTGTAGAAAATTTTCCCTCCAGCGTTTCATAGGACGGCCCAGTGATCTTCGTCCTCTTGGTATATAATTATAAACAGCTTTGGGGATTCGATTTGAACTCATTCTTTCAAGATGGTGTTTCCAATTTAGTTGGTACTGTTTAATATATTCCAAAATTGGCGTAGTCTTCAATTCTTTTAAGATATCGGTGTTCCTTTTCCGATCCCATCTGGTGTAACCCGCTGTTCTGCGCATGAATCTCATTTCACAAGCCGTTATTCTGCTTTCATGTTGTCTTTTTAGTGACCATGCTTCACTACCATAGGTTAACACTGGTCTAGCCAAAGTGTTACTATAAACGTAATCTGGTGTTTTTTTGTACAAGGGATGGTAGATCCTGAATATATACTTTGTTTAGATCCAGTATTTTGTAGAATTTAGGTACATGCACCAAGAAAGGATTTTGTTCACTCCTATATTAAGAATGGCCTAATTATCATTCTGTTTTTTAGGGAAGTAAGTTGAATTTATTAGAGAGGTCTTGGTATCCATTGACAACGGCATGTAATTGCTCAACTTACTTCCCTAGGGAAGAAAAGTAATAAGCTTAATTAATTGTGTAAAATGTCACCTACTTAAAATTTTATTTAATAATAAATACAGTTTTATTGTGAAACACTTAATTCTCACTTTGATAATACGAATTTATAGTGATTAAACAGTTGTTACAATTATTAACATTAGCCACAACATTTGGTTGGCTTATTTATTTCAATTTGTTTCTCTACTTTATGTAACACATCTTCCATAACTTCCATTGAACTACCACATGTTTGCCTATAAATTCACAATTATTGATAAATTTACAAATTATATATATTCCAACTTAAATTCTACCCCCCCCCAACTACAATTTCAGCAAATATTCGCCGCTTCTTCATCACAATTAATCATAGCCTAATGTAATTAACATGTAGTCTGAAACTATTATTTAAAATGTCTGCCAGTGATTCAGACAGCAATAAACTATTGGAGTTGTTCTATCAACATTCTCTTGTTATCAAACAATTGAACTCTTCAAACCAAGATATAAATTCACGCGAAATATAAAAATTAAACATAATTATTGATATAGCTGGGAACAAAATTATATACGCAATTCGAGATGTAAGTACATTAATCAACACTTTTAAAATGCATATTAAAGCACCGTTGAGGTTATGTAATAAGATGCTAAATATAAAATCGATACCTGGTAAATCAGTCATCCTCAACTAAATTATTAAATAGTTCCAATATGAAGGATTTTAAAAAAACGATGTTTTTGAAAGGCCTCCATATTGGAATTATTTAATAATTTAGTTGAGGATGACTGACTTACCAGGTACCAATTTGATATTTAGCATCTAAGTACATTACTAGTCTCGAACTTATTTGCTACCCTTCGCTAAAGCTCGGGCTCAAACGCGTCCTCAACTAGTAATGCTTCTTCATATTTTATTTAATTAATACATATGGATTTTCATCAAGTAAACACAAACTCAATTGATTAGTAATGATTCCCTTGTAGAGTATATAACTATTTTTTGTCTGCTGCTGGTAATAGTATATTGCGATACAAGTGAGGTAAGCACTTGTTACTGATCGAGAAAAAGTTTGAAAAAAAAAACGAGGCGCTTTAGCCGAGTTTTTTTTCAGTTTTCGAGATCTGTTACGTGCTTACCTCATGTGTATTACATACTATTTTTTGGTCGATGTGACTAATTTTGATTAAATATAGTAATAAATGAATTAAAATATTGGTTGGATGTAAATGACTTCTATGAGAAAGAAACATTTGGTGATCGTTGCTATGTAGCTTTTCATTTGTTTCATTATAAGCAAGGATTATCGGCTGTGGAGACATTTTTATTTGTAGTACCGTGATTAGAATCTGTTTGATAATTTTATTATGGAAGGAGTCACGGTAGATGGGATAGAGAAATTGAAGAAGCCTGGAGAGTGGGATGTTCTGCTTTAATTCCGGAAAAGTCTAAAGAAAGGTACGAGTTAGTGTACAGAACATTCAAGAAATGTTTTATTTTACTTACCGAACGTGTGCTTTTTGAGTCCGTATCAGAATTGCGATTATTTTGTTTGCATAGCAACCAGGTTAGATGTGGGAACGTTGACTTCCAGTAACAACAATATTGGTAAGAATAAGAAATTAGTCACATCGACCAAAAAAACATTAAAACTTTGTCTTTATATTGTCCGTCGCCGTGGCGTAGTCGGTAGAGTCCCTACCTTCCACTCCGGGTTCGATTCCTTGCGGGGTAGGGGATTTTAAATCTCCACCTTGGGCCTGTGTGTGTGTGTGTCCTGTTCTTGTGTGTATGCGAAAATTAAAGAAAGTTAACAAACATGTAAAAAAAAAAAAAAGGTAAAAGGAAAAACTAGTATAAAAGAGGAAAAAAAATGGAGATCTTTTTTTAAAAAAAAATTAGTTTATATTTTTGTGGAAATAAACAATATGTGCTTAAAAATGTTGTGTTAATTGGACAAAATATTCTTAATGCGTCTTGTCTCTTTGTGATTCTCAACTTACGTATTTACAATAATTAATTGGAAATTCTCTGTATTGAATGTAGTATTGTACAGTCAAATTGTTTATTCTCGTAAGACCGAGGTTGAGAATAACTGTTTGTCCGCAGGAACACAGCACGTCGCGGAGGGAATGTGTTCAAGATGTCCGGTGAACGTGTAGGTGTTACATTTGTTGTAACGGCTTACTGCTGCTACTCCTCCAAACATCCAGTCGTTTATTTTTTTTATTTTTGTCACACCTTCTTTTTTTATTTCCTTATCTCACATAACAAGACACATAGACGGCCAAGTTTCGGTTCTCTCACCCCATCCAAATCATTAGCCCGTTATAACTCTTTCGCAGTGTCCCGTTCTAACGGTTTAAATCTATCTCAAGGAATTCAGCGAATTCCCGAAGGGATGAAGCTATTGAGGTTGTTCTCATGAAAATATTTTTGAAAAAAATGCAGATCTTTCGCGATCCTATCTAGTAGATACCGAATAAAGCCATGGCAAAATTTATATATAGCAAACTCGGCAAATTTCGAGATACTGAGGTATTAGACTATTGTATCTTAATATTATGAACATTTCTGATCAGAGTCATAGGAATATTAACGTTAAGGGTATATGAATGCAATATATATGCTGAGTTGTTGAATATATAATTTGTTTCATTACCAATATGACATACATTATGTATCTATTTTTCTGGAAATTTGAAGAAATCGTAACAAACTTTTTATTCACTCTCCATGTTACATCGAATGCATTTGAAATCCCATTTATACACAGTCAACCATTGACACTTTTCATGGAACTACTGATCACAATTTCGACATAGTATCCGTTCACCTTTGGTGTCGAATAATATCTACTCAAAAATGTTCTTCAAACACAGACAAGTATTAAATCTAACAACACCTAACATTAATGAAAACACTTCCCTTATAAATTAACATAAAATACACCAAAGGGACGCTGTCATCAAAAATATGAAAACACAGTACGAAAGTTGACTTTTTGCCATCTATGAAACAGAATGGAATTTGTTTTTCTTGCCAGTACAACTTCGTTACAAACGAAAGAAAAACTATAACGAAATTATTCGTGTCACGAAATTAGCTATGTTTTCCCTATATAATTATTAATAATGGTTTGTTTAACCTGATGGAGTTAAGACCGTACGATCTTCTCTTCCACTTCATCAGGTTTAACCTTTGCAGATATTAGCAATTATTATGAAAAGTTAATTAAATTATATTGGAAGTACCTCCTGCAAGGAATCATCTTCATCCCACGTGAGAATGTATTGGAATAGACAAATATAATGAATTTAATAGACTTTGGTCAATAATATGCGTGTGTGTTTTTTTTCTGTTAATGTTCTAATTAACTCACTAGCACTACCGACCAGTAGTTTGCCCTAACATAAGATCTCCATACATTCTTATACTGATCCACCATCTTCCAATCATTAAAGTAAAGTAAAGTGATCCCACAACAGGCCCGGAGGCCCTTGGGGTAGTAGGAGGTTAAGGCTCCCACTTTTTCTAGACAATCGGCACTTTTTTTATGTCAGCCGGGTTGTCAGCCCTGCGTGACGGCCGTCTTTACCCCAGAACAAGCGTCTGGTACTCATTTCCGTTAGAGGCTGAGTCGACCCCAGGGCCATAGTGCCGCCAGAGGGTTTGGGTCAGTTTAAAAAATCCTGACCTCAACGGGACTTGAACCCTCGACCCTCCGGCTTGTAGCTCAGTGCCTTAACCACTACGCTACGGCGTGCCCCCTATCTTCCAATCATTACCTGCATAATGTACCTCCCTCAAATCGTGGTTAATGTTATTCTCCAACCTCATTCTTGACCATCTACTGATCGATTTCTCTCTGGTTTTCCTACGAGTTTCTATGCTCCTCTTTCATTTCCCATTCATGCCACATTTTATACTCATCGCAGCCTACGAGACTTAAAAGCGATCATGTAGTTCTCTGTTTTTGTAGTATTCTCCATTCGCCTGTCTGTTCTTAAATATTCGTAATTTTTTCTCCCCCCTTAAAGTAAGAGTCCATGTTTCACATACATATAATATAACTGGGAGAATAACAGTTTTATAAGTTATATTTTCATTTTAATTGTTTCATAGCGGCCACAATTTTTCTTTTTTGGAACCAAATTCGGAATATTGCAGTTAGTTAAAAAATAAAAGTTTCGGGTTCCTCATCATCATCATCTTCAAGGTATGGGCCTGTTGGCCCGTTCCGCTCCCCGGTGCACTATATGCCGCAGGCGCAGGTCGTCCTTCCAACGACGTTTTGGTCTTCCTACATTTCTTCGGTCTAGAGGCCTATAATGAAACAGCTGTTTTGATAAACGATTATCTGGCATGCTTTGTATATGTTCAAACCAATTACGTTTTTCGGGTTCCTTAATCAGCAAAATCAGACCATTAGGAGTAGTTCACCTGAAAATTTAAATTTTTTTAATTTTTTCCAACGAAATTCAGTAGGCCTAAATTTCATTAAAATAAAACTAGGAAAGTAGGCCTATTTCTTCAAAAATCTGCGAAGCCCTACCATTAGAGGTACATATCTACCGGTTACCTAATATTTAAAAAAATCGCACTTGCAGCCACCATGTTTATTTTGTCTCACTGTCATCATCATGATCCTCCAGGGATTAAGCCTGTTGGCTCGTTCCGGTTTCATGAAAGCTAGAATTGTTAAAATTGTTCACACCATCTTCTATGTTAGCAATAATTTTGGAAATGTTTCTTCTGGCATTCTATCAATATGTTCTTTCCAGGCGTTCCTATATTTAATTATTCGGTCTGTAAGTTTGAAAATAATTAGTTCCTTTCTTATACAGTATCTTCATTTCTCTTCTTATTCAGCAGAGTATATCCTGCTACATGTCTCAATGTATCTGCATATAATATACCTACAATTTAATTAACCCTTACATTGGCAATGTATCCTATAGGATACAATGGTTTAATTAATGTATTATTTCGGCTATACTTTACAACCTGTGACACGTGACTTTTTTAATTCCTACATAAACTCATGTCAAATGTTATTCTCAGGGTTTCATTTTTCAAATTATTTCCCACCATTTACAATTATTTTTACATAGCCTATTTTCTAACGATTATTTGAATATATTTTTTCAAGATATTGAAGAGCGCGGCAGCCATATTGATTTTAACGAATATGCTGTGTTCCAGTGCAGCCAACATGGAGTCTGTACTAATTAACTTATACTAAGTAAAATCAGCGTGTATTCTTTCACAGGTTAGATTATTTAAATTGCGTTAGATTAGCTCTTAGATTGGTCTTTCACAGGTTAGAGTAGGCCCTACTTAAATTGAATTAGGTTAACTTTAGGTTCATTGACAACGCGAGTTTAAATATTGTATATATGTTGGCTGCATCCTGTGATCCCATAGTATAACCGCTTCGCGTCTGTTGGCGCATGCGCACGATTGGAACTTAGATTTTTTTTTCGCGTCACATGTTGTAAAGTATTTACAATATTTCTAATAAAGCAAAGGAAGAAAACGAATCAGTAGTAATTATTTAAATTTGTGTATGCAATAGGTAATAACTTACGGATATACATGGTTTGTTTTCATTGCACTCCGACACATTTTAATAATCAGTCATAATAAATGGAATTTCTCCAATTTATGGGTTATTAAAATAAATAAATATCCCACAAATCAACAAAATTGAATCATAAATTCCATAAATGGTTGAGGAATTCGCTTCGTTCACGCAATGTCTGCATGGCGGTCTTTCTTCTTCTTCTTCTTCTTTTTCTTCTTCTTTTCACGGGCATTACAGTTGTTCTGTCCATCTTTTCATCGGCCGTCCTATACTCCTTGATTCTTTTGGATTGTAGTTAAATGCTGCTGATGGTAATCTTATTACATTCATTCTTTCTACACGTATAAACCATTTATCTCTATATTCTTTGATTTTTTCAGTCAGTGAATGTATATTTAACTGTTCTTAGGTCTTCATTATTTTTCCAATCCAATTTTGTATACAGCCTTTTTTTCTTCTAAGGAAGTTCATTTCTACGCTTTGTATTCAACTTTGTAATTTTTTGTCAATACCCAAGTCTCGCTCCCATAAAGTAATGCAGGAACTACCGGTACCAATGTTTTATAAACTAAAATCTAGTATATCTTCTTGTTTTGTTCTTTAATGTTTTATGTATAGTTGCGCTAATCATTTTAAATTATGACAGTTGAATATTTACATGTATGTCTCTTTCAGTTGTTCTGTTTATTGCAATATTACAACCAAAATAATTAAACTTTGTTACTTGTTCCATGATTTTTGATCTTATATGTTAATTTCTTCAAAATGCCATTATTTTTTTTGTTATTTTAAAATTATATTCTTGGCATAACTGATTTAATTGACAGAGTACTGAAAATTATTTTCATTTTCTTGAATAATCACGTCACCAACTTACTTTAAAACGTTTAAAATTTTTAAATGATTCGCAGTCTTTCTTCAAAATATATAACTCATTATAGGTTTATATTAGATTTCTTGTCAATTCATTAACCATTTGTAGTAATTTGCTGAATCCAACGTTTTCCATACAAGCGTCACAGTGGTTTAAATACCTTTGACTTGGATTTAATGTAGGGAAGACGCAAGCGATATTCCATGGACATCCAAAACAACTGCAAACCACTAACAATATCGGTCTGCAGGTCATTACGCTAGGTAATAATGCGATATGTTATTATTCATTTGTTAATAATTTAGGTTTTTATCTTGACTCGAATCTAAGTGAGAACATTCAACTAAAGGAAATGTCAAAAACATATTTTTTTAAATAATGCATTCATTAAATTATTTTTAAATTTTCTTCCGACTGAATTTAAAAGATTTCTAGTGCAAAATATCGTGATGCAGTACGAGTATTTTGATATGTCTTCCGAGCTAAGTTCCAGTTATAATATAAACAAACCAGATATATGACTGTATTTTGATTGGTAAAATAATGGTTTTACCTTTAAACGTGTAAGAAAATGTAGTTTAGCTAACACTGCTAACACTCGAAATGAAATAATAATAATAATAATAATAATAATAATAATAATAATAATAATAATAATAATAATAATAATAATAATAATAATAATAGCCTCACGGGCTAGTGATCAGGGTTTCTGACTACAGTTCATGAGGTCCCGGGTTCGATTCCCGGTCAGATGGTTTGGAATTTAAGTTAAGTTTAGGTTAAAGTCTCTCCTGGTACTGCATTATCATTTATCACCCATCATATCATCAGGGTAACGTAACTCCACCTTCCAGGTGCCCCAACCTAAGAAATGGACTACAATTCCGCCAATGCTAGGGAGAAAGCCAGAAATGTAATAAAAGACAACCATGGTGGCATTGAACAAAAAAGCATGTATATTATCTAGCACATGTCTATGTAAGTTATACGGGAGAACCTTAAAACACATAATTACAATTTTAATGGATAAGCATTAATATATTCTTACGCTAGCGCAATGCAAAATAGCCTATGTTTTGGGATATCTATTGTTTCAAAAGTGGTCGCTTTGGCTCAATTTTTTAGATTAAATCATTTGAAAAGCGGAGAGGAACAAATTATTTTGAATGTTTAAGCATTTTAGTATAAACTATCCTATATTAGCCATTAAGAATGTGGTGAAAATAGCACCAGAATTTACAGGTGAGTCAGCATTGAACATAAATTCTGCTCATAATTAAATTGTGAATAATGGATACCTATAAACATCATGGGAAAAGTGTAAACGTCCGATTAGGTAGGCCCATATATATAGTTTTTCGTCAGAAATATTCAAGAAATGAAGTTTCTAATTATCATGTATTCAGTCTTTATTTCCCGTTAAAATACGATGGTTACTAAGAAAAATGTTTCTATCGATGACACATTTCAGTCATATGGCGGGTAAAAGTAGCACCATCGTTCCCCCAATAGACAAGTGCAGAGTAATATCTCACTCAAGTTTGCTTACAGTATAACTGGAACTTAGCTCGGAATTAATATAGGCATAATTGTGAAATATTGACATAGATGAACCATGAGTTGGCACATAAATTAAAGAGTATTTGTAGCATGTGTCAGATATATATTCCATATCCTTTTAATATATTATATGACAATGTATCCTCATTCTCCTGCGATATATTTAAGCAGTATAAGCCATTTAAGCGTCCAAAAAGTTCCGAAAATACTTTTTCTCTACAAAGAGTGATTTTTAGGGGTGAAGAGGTTGAGTATTACAACTCTTTTATAGCCTAAAATCTTCCCGGGGAACTCCTGAACATTTTGCAAAAAAGTCAATCACAATCAATGAATGGAATTGCCGCACATAAAGGACAAACAAACAGAGAGACAGACATACAGGCAGACATTCGTTTTCATATATATATATATATATATAGTTAAAATATTATGCAGTTTTATTTTGTGTAATTTAGCCAAATATTTTTCACTGCTTGAGGAGTAGAGAAAGCTTTATGGCCTTAACTGTGCCAGTTGAAATAATAATAAAAAAAATAATAACAGTTAAGTCTCGTAGACTGCGATGGATAGACATGTAGCACGAATGGGGAATGAAAGAGGTGCATGGAAGCTTCTTGAATGAAAGCCAGAGATTAAACAACCAATTGGTTGACCAAGAATAAGGTGGGGCATTAACATTAACCATGATTTTAAGGAAGTAGATTGTAGAGCAGATGATTCGAAAACAATTAACTCAGGATAGGGATGTATGGAGAGCTTATGCCCGCGCGGCCATGCACCTGTGGGTTGGATAGTGCCAATGAGTTAATAATAATAGCCTATTATTATTATTATTATTATTATTATTATTATTATTATTATTATTATTAATCGGCCGCGGTGGACTAGTGGTTATGCTCCTTGCCTCTGGTCCCGAGGGTAGTGGGTTCAAACCCGGCCGGGGTCGATGGATTTTTTTAGAATGGAAAAATCAAAGGAGCAAGTCCTCCGGGAGGGACTTTAAGCCATGGGTCCCGAGTCTGAAGATTTTCAGGCTCGTAAAAGATCCTTAAGCCTGAATGAAAGGCCTCTAAGCAAAATTTACCTAATTTCCCCGTCCTATTATTACCTTTGTTTCCTAGATGCCTGTATGAGGCGTAACGCTGACCACGGACTACTCAAGTGACATCTATACGAAAACAAGTGTAACTAAATTAGTATGGTTCAAATTCTTCCCTGTAGGGGGAGAGCGCCTAAATCTCTGTTAAGGGAAACATGAGCTTACAATATTACAAGACAATATTTAAAGTGATCCCACAACAGGCCCGGAGGCCCTTGGGGTAGTAGGAGGTTAAGGCTCCCACTTTTCTAGACAATCGGCACTTTATGTCAGCCGGGTTGTCAGCCCTGCGTGACGGCCGCCTTTACCCCAGAACAAGCGTCTGGTACTCATTTAAGTTAGAGGCTGAGTCGACCCCAGGGCCATAGTGCCGCCACAGGGTTTGGGTCAGTTTAAAAATCCTGACCCCAACGGGACTTGAACCCTCGACCCTCCGGCTTGTAGCTCAGTGCCTTAACCACTACGCTACGGCGTGCCCCATTACAAGACAATATTATTATTATTATTATTATTATTATTATTATTATTATTATTATTATTATTATTATTGTTGCTGTTGTTGTTATAGCCTATTATTATTATTAGTTCTCGTGGCCTTTTACTATCTGAATTCATCTCATCTTCTGTTAGCTCAAAGATTTTTTCTACACTTATACCGATATGGTAGTGAAGCATGAGTTTTGGGATTCTGTCCTTAAACGTACGTTATATATGAGTTTTCCAATTGTAATCTTAATTGATTAAAAACGGATGAGTGATTCTACCTGAAGTTCTTGCAGGGCATATTCATTTATTTTGCATCTTTCGTGAATCTTTTGGAAACAATCTTCTGTTGATCTCATGAACTTCATATCCCTGAATGTGTTTGCATGGATGTTCCTAATTGTTATTTCTGTGTCTCACTTCCTTAACACTGTTGATCTTCTGTTGATCTCATGAACTTCATATCTCTGAATGTGTTTGCATGGATGTTCCTAATTGTTATTTCTGTGTCTCACTTCCTTAACACTGTTGATCTTCTGTTGATCTCATGAACTTCATATCTCTGAATGTGTTTGCATGGATGTTCCTAATTTTTATTTCTGTGTCTCACTTCCTTAACACTGTTGATCTTCTGTTGATCTCATGAACTTCATATCCCTGAATGTGTTTGCATGGATGTTCCTAATTTTTATTTCTGTGTCTCACTTCCTTAACACTGTTGATCTTCTGTTGATCTCATGAACTTCATATCCCTGAATGTGTTTGCATGGATGTTCCTAATTTTATTTCTGTGTCTCACTTCCTTAACACTGTTGATCTTCTGTTGATCTCATGAACTTCATATCCCTGAATGTGTTTGCATGGATGTTCCTAATTTTATTTCTGTGTCTCACTTCCTTAACACTGTTGATCTTCTGTTGATCTCATGAACTTCATATCCCTGAATGTGTTTGCATGGATGTTCCTAATTTTTATTTCTGTGTCTCACTTCCTTAACACTGTTGATCTTCTGTTGATCTCATGAACTTCATATCTCTGAATGTGTTTGCATGGATGTTCCTAATTTTTATTTCTGTGTCTCACTTCCTTAACACTGTTGATCTTCTGTTGATCTCATGAACTTCATATCCCTGAATGTGTTTGCATGGATGTTCCTAATTTTTATTTCTGTGTCTCACTTCCTTAACACTGTTGATCTTCTGTTGATCTCATGAACTTCATATCCCTGAATGTGTTTGCATGGATGTTCCTAATTTTTATTTCTGTGTCTCACTTCCTTAACACTGTTGATCTTCTGTTGATCTCATGAACTTCATATCTCTGAATGTGTTTGCATGGATGTTCCTAATTTTTATTTCTGTGTCCCACTTCCTTAACACTGTGCTGGTGTTAATACCGTTCTATAAAGATATATGTTTGTCTGTCTCTGTACTATGAAACATTCTATGATTTTTTAATTAATTACACTGTTTTGTTGTATTTACAGATTTTATCGCTGATATCAAATTCGCCGAAAAAAAGACAACTCGTACCCGAGGTAAGAAGAATAATTTATTCTTTGCATAATTAATTTTTTCAACAAATTCTACTTATGACAGGATATTTCCTACGAGATCGGCCTCGGTGGCCTAGAGGTTAAATTCTTTGCCACTGGTCCCATGGGTCGCGGGCTCAAACTCGGTCGGGATTGATAATGTTTTTCGATGGAAAAGTACAATGGGCAAATCCTCGTGGAGGGACCTTACTCATGAAGATTTTCGGGCTCGTAAAAGTACCTCAAACCTAAACTAGTGCTTCTGGGCAAAATTAATCGATTTTCCCACCAAAATAATACATTAGTTTTCTACTATATGTTTATTTGATGCGATGTGCTAACCGCATGTCACTCGCTGACATCTATAGGGAAATACGCGGAACTAAATTAGCTTGATTAAGAAACTCCCTCCAGGTAGCACCTATATCCCCATGTGCATGGACTAGATCTCACGGGATTATCACTATTTTTATATTGATTTCCATTTTATATTTTTTGCTTACAGTTTTTAAATTATATCCATCCATAGTAATTCTGCCCGAAGGCAGGTCCTTCATTGCATTTTCATGCTATGCTTACAGCTTTATTATCGCCTCACTATGATGCTTAACAATAGGCTTGCTTTCTTTCCCCGCAGCTGTCATATGTTATTAAGTACAAAGATCTCGACAGCCGCGATTACCACGATGTTGCCAGATTGCTATTCTTCCCTCAGTTTCAATTAAAATTCAGAACGTAGAGCAGTCGATCCAGTTTTAAATTTGTATAGCGTAATTGTTATAATTATAATTATCAATGATTTATTGTGAAATGTAACTGGAATAATAATAATAATACAATATCTGAATATTATATTGTTTAATATATAAGTGATTTCAACATGTAGCAGCCATGGGAAAATATTTTAGACCGAACAGTTAATAATAATAATAATAATAATAATAATAATAATAATAATAATAATAATAATAATAATAATAATAATAATAATAATAATAAAAATAATAATAATAATAATAACAATATCAATAATAACAAGAATAATAATAATAATAACAATAATAATAATAATTTCATCATGATGTATGAATATTAAATTTATATAGACCTACAAGCTATATAATGTAGAAATTAAATTATTAAATAAATAAATACATATATAATTTTAATTTAAAAAGTTAAACAACACAAAATAATAATATAAATATAATCAATGTCTTCTGTCCTTGTGTAATAAACACCCATATGGCTATGAGAATCGTGACAACACCGCATGCCATGCAATGCCGCGCGGCACCCGCTTTTTATATAAACGGTTAACCATCAGAGTGAGGCAATAATACTAGGGAATTGTAGGTGTGGTAGCTTCCCGTTGCTTTCCACACCGGTGAAGGATGATGATGGTAATGATAAGGATAATGATGGCCATGTGATTTCGGGGACCGTTTGGGCCTTAAAGTTTTTCTGACATTTGTCTTATAGGTGAGGAAAAACTCCGATAAAAACCTCACCCAGAAAAACTGACCCGACCGGGGATCGAACCCGGGCCCGCTGGTGACAAGGCAGCACGCTGCCTCGAGGCCACAGCAGTGGACTTAAATTATATAGTGGACATTAAAGATGTTCTTCGTCAGTTGCTCTCTCGAGCATTTTCTAAGAAAAACTAGAAAAAATCTAGGGCTTTCTGAGGGCTCTCGATTGATTAGGGACTTATTTTATGCCCTTTCCGTTTGTCGGTGTTTTTAGGAGATTTTCTTTAAGTTGTGGATTTAAGATTCGTTGTTGTATGGTAGCATATGTCTGATCTTGGAAAGTTCATTTGTCCTTATCCAGTCTGCCTTACGCTATTCCGATCTCCGTCGGAGTTGGGTTTCATTTCCGGATCTTAGGTTGAGGTGATGTCCCGCGCCGTAGCCGAGCGGTTAAGGTAGGAAGCCTTGGCGCAGATCTACGGGACTTGGGCTGGTTCGAGTCTCCATGGGGGAAGAAATTTTCTCATGGTATTTCGGCCAGTATGGGACCGGTGCCCACCCAGCATCGTGAGGCAATTGGGTAGCTACAATAAGTAGCGGCTCCAGGTTGAGGAACCAGCTATAACGGCTGGGGGACTCGACATGCTAACCACATGTCACCACTACACTGGCTGTTGATCATCTACCTCTGTGATTGACACATGTGGATGTGAAGGGCCAGCAGCCGGCTGGTAAAAGGGCAACCGCTGAAAAGTGGAAAGACCCTCAATCGGAAAGGTTGAGGTGATGAGGAATTTAAAAGCTCAGGGATTTTCTTGTAAGATTGTGATTTATTTTTAGGTCATTTAGGGAAGAAAGCTTAAGTCTCTCTTCATTTTGCATCTGTTATGTCTTACAGTATGTGTGCTGTTTTTTTACTTTATGCGTGTTCATGTAATTTAGAGATTACTGTGTTGGGAACAGTATTTTGTTAGTGATCTGTTAGTAGTTGTCTTTGTTTGGCTTTGTGATAGTATTTAGTGTTTCTTTCTACAATGTAGTCTTTAAGTGGTTTAATGTTTGCTGTTTTATATGTGAGTATGTTAGGGTATCTACGTCGCAGATGATAGATTGATCTTGAGATTTTCCTTTCTTTCACTTCAAGTTTTTTTCAGTTGATAGTTTGACATGTTGATGAGCATTGGAGATGCTTATAGATAGTATAATTGGTCTTAAGATTTTATAAATACATTACGAAACTCCGTTGAGGTCACTGTGTTAAAGTTTTAAGAAATGTAAAACAGTACCTGATATCTCAGTCGTCCTCAGTAATCAGCAGTATTGTTTTGTAGGAGGCCTATCGATCATTTAAGTATCATCTTCTGCTCTCACTGTGAGAGAGATGAGTTTGGATCTATTTATTAATGACATCATCCAAAATTGGAAAAGTATTGTTAATATAGGTATAAGAATGGACCGTTTTAAGATATTAAACGTTTTAATGTACTCTGACGATGTTGTTATTATTCAAGAAAATGAAAATAATTTGCAGTACTCTTTACATCAATTAAATCAGGAAGAATATAATTTCAAAATATCAAAAGAAAAAACAAAAATAATGGCATTTTGGAGAAACGATCATATAAGATCAAAAATTGTAACAGACAACAAACCTCTGGAACAAGTAACAAATTTTAATTATTTGGGTTGTAATTTTACTATAAACACAAAAACTGAAAGAGACATACATATGAAACTGTCGAAATTTCAAATGATTTGCGGAACTATAGATAAAACATTAAAGAATAAAACAAGAAGAGAGATACTAGATCGAAGTTTTATGAAACATTGGCAGTTCCTGCATTACTTTATGGGAGCGCGAAACTTGGATAATGACCAAAAAATTGCTAAGTAGAATACAAAGCGCAGAAATGAACTTCCTTAGAAGAACAAAGGCTGCACAAGATTGGATCGGATAAGGAATGAAAATATAAGAACAGAGTTAAATATATATCCACTTGATGATAAAATCAGAGAATATAGAGAGAAATGGTTTACACATGTGGAAAGAATGAATGTATCAAGATTACCAAGAGCAGCATTCAACTACAAGCCAAGAGGTTCAAGGAATGTAGGAAGGCCAGTTAAAAGATGGACAGAAAAACTGCGAGGCGGAACAGGCAATTTGCCTAGCCCGTGAAGTGAAGAAGAAGAAGAAGAAGAAGAAGAAGAAGAAGAATATCTGCTCTCAGTTTGGTACTGACTGCTGCTGGTAATAATTTTGTACAGAGGGTTCACATTACTGGGTACGTTCTCATTTAACAGGTGTTTGTGTATGGTTTTCTTGACTATTTAACTCATGCCCCAAATGGGAGTCAATGACCAATCACGTTTCAATGATTTCTGTTTTACAACCAATCAGAGTCGTGTTTCACGAAATATTTATATAATTACCATATTAAATAAGGCTCCTCATTTTTAATATTCTGAACAGGTCTGACCATTATTTTGCAGTGACTGAGGCCGTAAGAAATACGGCTACCAGATTGTATATATAGTGCATGAATGTCAACACATGCCGCATGCGGGAGTTAATATAAAAACATTTGTAGCAATTGGTTATACCACCAAAAAAAGAAACCACTGTTTGCACTTTCTTAAATGTATTTTTTCCCAGGTAATGATCCAGAAAAATATAATTGTCATATTTACATCATACGACATCAGAAATGAATTAATATACAGTTTGATGTGTTTCATTTTTTCTCCACTATTCTTACAATATTGCGTTCCTTTGGCAATAAATAGTATGATCTGGTTGCAGTGATAAACAAAAGAAGCAGATGAAGCGTACCTATCGCTTCTCATTTGTTTTCAAACATCGCCGTTTACATTAAATATATAAATATTTTAAAATAACTATAGTTAAATAATGGTTTGTGAGTAAACAACTTCATTTTATTCGTTAAATAGTCCTAACAAATGCCACTCTTGATTTCCAAATTTGTCTAGATAAATTCACTCCTCACTTCGTGAGTCGTGAATTTATCGATAATTTGGAAATCACTCGTGGCATTACTTATGTTAATTTTTAACTCTTCGAGAACGTTGATTTTCGATGTATCGTTTTCTTTATGCAGGATCGATAATCTACACTGCTGATTATTGAGGACGATTGAGATATCAGGTTTTATTTCTTAAAACTTTAATAATTGGTCTTACTAATGTTTTGTACAGAATCATTAGTGGGCCTTGTGTTGTTCTAGTCAAGTAGTTTATTATCTTGATCGGTTAAGTCAGTTTTTGTTGTAGTTTTTTAGGATGTGCGTTATTGGTTAGATCCTGTTTAATAGTGAAGCCTAAATATGTTATAGATAGTGGACAATGAAAACCTCGTAACTCCATTTTGGTAAATTTTACAGGACAAACAAATAACTGTTTTAAATAATTATGAAAATTGATACAACAATAGTTCCCACATATTTTACTACAGAATACAAGTCAAGTTATTAATAAATATGAAGTCCGTATTCTCAACAGGTTATGCATCACATATTTCTGTGCTGGCCACTGGAGTTACGTGATTTTCAATGATCGATGGAGTTACGAGGTTTTCATTGCTTACCATCGTTATGATGTTTTTATATTCTTTTGGAGTAGTATTTATAATTATTTTATTCCTCTCTTTATAGATTGATTTTACTTTTTTCTTTTTAATTGTTATTGCTTGAGTTTTCTCTGTATTTATACCAATTCGCCATTTGTCTGTCCATTCTGTGAATTATTTTAGTTGTTTATTTAGTTGTATATGTCTTTTTCCGTGGAGCAATTTAGAGTATCGTCTGGAAATTGGTTTAGTCCTATATTTGGTGAAGTTGCCAGCATTTTGAAAATGTACAATCTTTATATACAGGGAGAAATTTAATTACACCGACAAACTGCAGGGACTGATTCCTGACTTGAAAAGGAGGAAAAAAATGTCCTATGAATAAGTGTCCATAAATGCATCGTTGCCACGGTAGATGGTACTGACGAAAGACATTATTCTCTCGACCCTGTTGCATGACCTGCTAGATCACCGGACTTAAACCCCCCTGGATTTTTACCTCTGGGGGCATGTGAAAAGCTTCGTGTGTGCTGAACCAGTTCCTGATGTGCTTACCCTTCAACAGAGTGTCCACGTCGCCTGTGACGCTATTCGGAGAGAGGCCGGAACGTGCGAAAAGAGTGAGGCAATCCATGATATGACGGGTGAACACGTGTGCATCCCATGCAGGCTACTTTAAAAAAAAAAATATTGTGACGTGGATGCGATTTTGCTACGTACTGTGTACCGGAACGATTTGTTGTCGTTCACTCTGTATACAAATTCAGCCTCCTTATATTTGTGCTCGCAAAACTCGAAAATAATCGGCCGATTAACTTCAAATTTTGACACAACGTTGCATTCGAGCTTGTGTTCGAGTTCAAACGACTTCAATTTCCAATTTACCTTTCGTTCCCTATGACTAACAATAAAGCACCAGGGCAATATTTGCAAGTGTGCGGTTTGAATTTAGAAAACGATTGCTTCTCCCCTAGGTAATTATACGTAGCATGCTCTAGAGTCGGTAAACCATTTGATCTTTATGTTAATGCAATAAACAGACAAAAAATGCATTCAGTCCACTGGCTTTATAATAGAAATTAAATATTTTCTGTGAGGAAAAAAAATGTTTTGATTTCAATCTATAGAGGGTGTCCCATTCAAACCTCCCACATTTTAATTAATCATCACTAACAAAGTATGCGGAATTATGAAATGAGGCCGGTATTAAACGTAACAGAAACTCAAAGAATTTTTATTGCCACACACTAATACACCTCTATCCTGCTCTAATTTCTTTAAACTTTTCTTCTGAAACAAATATAAGAGCATCTCCTGATTATTTTTAACGCTTCCAGTCGCCAAAAACTTCTCAAGCCATGTCTTAATGGTCTTCCCATCAGGTGCATTTCCTCCATATTCTCTCCGGTAATTTCTTTGCACTGTAATTATTGACATCGTCTCTGCATACTAGAAAACAGTTTGTGCTCGTTGCTGAGGAGTCTCCATTTTGTTTTATGTCATTATTATCCAACATGCGACAGATGAATTAACTGCAACAATGAAAACAGAAATTCTTTGAGTTTCTCTTTCTTCTAATACCAACCTCATTTCATAATATCGAATACTTTGAGAATTACGATTAATTAAAATGTGGGAGGTTTGAATGGGACACGGTAAACCACAGCAATGCAAGGCAGAGTACTGAATTGAATGACGTGTTTTCCCGGTAGCTCTATGTTCGCTAGAATACTTTTATTTACTTTCCCATTCTCTTTATATCAGATTGAGCCACAGTGAAACGCTACTGGGTTAAGCTAGTTATTATAAATTTATTTTCTTGTCATTTTATTAACTACATGCAGTTAGTTGAATATCAAAACGCACAATTTCTACTGTAGTCCTATATTATATAAGTTCTTTGCTCATACCTGGACACTGGAAGAATTATCGTTATAGGGCTATATTAGTTAATACCCGGCGTGCGTTGTTACGCCTACATAAATGAAATTTGTTTTTATGTTTAGTTGAATAAGTAAAAAGAAAAATAATTATAAATTTATATGGTAATTATTTTATATACCCTGTGCTGATTACCCGGCGTTGCCCGGGAATCTACTTAACCCGATATTCTTGGTATAAATGAGGTGAAAGGCAAAAATGGTTATTGAAAGTTATCTCTAAAAGAATACCCGGCGTGTGCTGCTATGCTTGCCCGGGAATTTAGTCATCCCGATCTTCTTGGCATCAATGAGCTGAATGATAAAAATGGTTATTGTGAGATATGCGTAAAATATAGACATGTGCTGTCCGGGACTTTTTGAGATATTCAATTCTGTGTACATTAATTTGGTGTAGGCCATATATGTTATGGTTTAGGTAGCGTAAGCCATTTAAGCATCCAAAAAGTTCCGAAAAACAGGGTTTTCACTACAAAGGGTGGTTTTTAGGGGTGAACGGGTTGAGTATTGCAACTCTCTTGTAGCCTATGTTCATCCCGAGAATTTCCTGAACATTTTGCAAAAAGCCCCATCACAATCGGATGCGCATAAAATAGGAATTAACAAACAAACAAACAAACAAACAAACATTTGTTATAATATTAGGTACATATGCGCTATTTGAGAAAACATTGGGAGAAACCCCAAGAAAAACCTGCCCAAGCTCTGTTTCATCCACCACGAAACCCACATGGAGTGACCGAGACTCGATCTCGGGACCCCAGCGGTGAGAGGCGAGCGTCTAATCGCTTGCGCCACGGAGCCGCCTAAATTTGTGTTATATAGGAGATAAATGTTATCTATTATTATTTAATTTTCCTAAATTAAAAGTGAATGTGGGCATGAAGCACAATTATGTAATATCATGATAAAAATCACAGCCATTTTGATTTGATTGCAGTGTGAGAAAAAAAAATGAACTTCTTTACGATACAAAGGTACTGAAGAGATTATTACTCAATGAAAAATAAATAGGCCTAATTGATGGAACATATCAATATTATTTTTGGAAATATGACTAGTGGACATAGCTAGTGCCAAGTAATCAAATTATTCTGTCACATATCTGACATTATCATGATGTCTTAAAGATGATATACTAGAGACTGTCAATTGTTTGTGAGTTGTAATGACATGTTTTGACAAGGTTATTACTTGTGTGTTATCTTACGCACCATAAAATTAAATGCACGTGACAAATGATGGGGAAGTAACAATTGAAAGCGTTTACTTAAATCTGTCGTCACTTAGAAAATCACGTATTTGACATTCCTGATAACAAAACAAGACAAACTTGAATGTCATGTTATAATTCCGTATTAAAAAATATTCCTTTGTTCTCTTACAATATTGTTAGGTAATTGTGTAAGCCATAGGGGAAGATGGGGGAATAAGACTACGTATCTATGAATATTCGAAATACATATATCAGACAAGAAATGGATGCACAAGAAACTGTTATCGAAAGGATAACAAAGAGAGCTTTACAGTGGTATGGACATGTACAACGGATGTCGGAGGACCAGTGGCCTAAACATGTGTTAGATTGGATGGTACCAGGCAGAAGGAAGAGGGGGAGAAGTAGAAGAACATGGCATGAGGGAATACATGATGCCATGATGAAGAGGGATATGGAAGAAGGGCAATGGGAGTTTAGGAATCTCTGGAAGGCAGAAATCAAGGGAAAACTGCTGTAAAGTGGAAAGCCTTTATTTACTTTATTTTCTATATCTTTATTTTCTCTATAAGTTATACCACCTCGTAAATATTGGAAATGTGATACTTGTTCTATTATTTTGTTATCCAGTACAATTTTTGATCTAATTCCATATTTACCAATAAATGCCATTACTTTTGACTTATTTATTGATATTTTACAATTATATCTATTGGCTTAGTGATAATGATAATATTAATAAATATAATAAAAATACTAATTATTATGTTAATTTAGAAAAAAATCAATAAGTGATAATTATGTTCTTTATTATTTGGTATTGCATGTATTGACACTTTTCGTGCATATTTTAAGCATTTTTCATGCATTTTTGCATGCATATTTCGAGTTTATTATCTTGCATATAATCCGGTCTCTAGCCATTATATATAGATATATAGAAAAATAGGTAAAAATAGGTAAAAATGGTCATGTTCTAACTTGACTATCTCGTTACTAAATCTCAGATTTGGTAACAATTTCTAGTTCGCATGTAGACAGTAAATTAACCTCAAAATGGTATTTATGAACTTCCTCCATCTTATCATTTCCATCTTATCCCATGCCAATGTTAATGTATTATTACAGAAACACTCAAAAAAATAAAAGTAGAAAAATCTTTAAAAAATAGTCTTAAAATTACTTATACCCAAATGAAGCACAGTTTTAATGTTAGCTTCGACGGAAATGTGTCCATACTAATGGAATTTGTTACATTTTTATGTTGACTATAGTATCTTTAAAAATACCATTTTATGACTAATGAAAAAAAAAAGCTAAGCTGCATAACTGAGCCATTATGAATTTCATGGCGGCTGTTAACTACAGATTTAATGTTTTGTATTGGACATGTAATAGCGTTATATTTAGTTTATTCGTAGTTACTGGATTTCAAAGTTATCCTAGGAAAAATAATTGGCTATATTTTGGGACAGTTAACTATTGAAGAGCCAATAAAGTACAAAGGACTTAAACAGAAGCGCATATAAAAAAATAACTTTTATTTTTCTTGAAGTTGTAATGCTGGATTCGATATCGTGTGCTTCAGCAGTATTCTGTCAAATATGTCTTCGGATGATATTAACAATAGTGTTATTTTAATAGACTTGAGTACTTTCTAGTTTCCGTCTTGTGTCGCACGTCTCGTAAAAATGAGGATGGTTGCGCGTTTTATTAAGATATTTTATCGATGGAATTCCAAAGTATATACATAAATATAAGAGCAAAAGCAACTTTAGGATACAGCGTTGAAAACTGGATTTTTTACTCCAAGTACAAATCACGAGTACAAACAGCCAAAAAGAGATTTTTACGTAAGGTTTAAATCAATTAGATTTAAAAAATAATCCGTCGCACAGGAACTGCGTAAACTAAGTGAATTCCTCAGCATGTCGAATTTATGGCCCCATTTTGTTGGTTTACGGAATATATAATTCTTTTGTTTGGTAGTGGTAATCCAAGATTCACTCCCATACAAAAGGACAAAACGACAGGGAATTTTTAAGAAGAGTAAAAGGCTGCACTAGAATGGACCAGATAAGAAACGAGGATATCCGTGAAGAACTGCAGATCTATTCCATAAAAGAAAAGATATTTAACAACAAGATACAGTGGAAAGAACATGTAGAAAGAATGGAAGAGAGTAGATTACCAAATAAAATCTTCCATTATTTTCCAAGAGGAAGAATAGATGTCGGACGTCCTCGGAAGAGATGGTCTTAGATCTATTACTGAAGACGGAACAGGCAACTCTTGCCTAAACCAGGAAGTGAAGAAGAAGATAATTATTTTGTTGACCCTTAAATTGGAGAAACTTTCCTTGCCAGTCATTTAATTATGTCGGACCGCAGTGAAAACAAAAATCTTTATTTTTTATTCAACGCCGCCAGTCCTAGGGCGTGTGGTTCTTTTATGGTCAAAATTGCTAGCACTATAATTAGGATCATAGATCCAAAAGTATCTTTAATGGAAAAGTAAGAATGGAAGGGAATTTTATCAATATTTCTACTTAATCCTAGGGGATTATTTGATCCTGTTTTGTCATTTCCTGTATTGTCTGTCCAATGGATCTGTGCTCCCGTTAGATATGTGAACTAAAGCCTACTTTCTTTTCTGTCTCGGCAAATCATTTCCCTCCCTGCATTCATATCTCTCTCTTGCACTTGCACTCCAGTGTTGTCAACTCGACTCCAACCTTGCATTATTCAATATTCAAGAGCCATGCCAATGGGGAAGTTTGGCAACATCCCTACTCGATAAGTTACTGTGACTGCTGTTTGACGTAGTGGGAGGGAAGTGCAGTGAAATGGTGTGAGTATTGACGTGCACTTTTCTAAGAACGATGCCAGCGATGTAGGGGCACAGATCCGTTGGTCCGAGTATATTCTCTCCTAGCATTGGGTATTGTAACCCGTTTCTGAGGTTCGGGTGCCCAGAAGGCGGGGAAAAAAAGCGGGCTCTTAATTTCGGTTTTGATGTAAACTCCCACTTCTATTGGTAGGACTTTTATAATTTCTTTCTGCATACCTTCCTTGTTTTGTTTAAATGGTTTATGTTGCGTTTCTTCGCGAAAATTCGAAATTTGCAGCCGCTGGAGGCATTTTAAAATTGTTGTTTCATGTGAAGTCATGCTCATAATGGTCTGAATTTGCTGGTTAAAATACTCGATCTTAGTTTCTTAATTTAATCCTATATGCCGAGTTTCGTATCGAAACAAATTGCGGCCGCTAGATCGTTAACAGACACACACTCAATTATAATTTTTCAAGGTCATTTTTGGTCGATGGAGATATGTAATTATTTTTTCAAAAATATAAGGGAATTCGCTAATAAAATATAAGAGCAACATTATGAATAACAATAATAGCAGAAGGTATTGACAATAATTGTCAGGAACTTTGCAGCGAACGACCCAAACCGACCAAAAAAAAAAAGCTTTATAACAATCAGTGATGCTTTAATTTGTAGTTAATAGGCAACAAAACCTATAGGCCTACTTCATATTTTAACAAAATACGCTATCAGAATGTAAGATACACGTTCAACAAAACGTAAAATACACTTTAATGTTCTTTTTTCTTTCCCAAATGCCCCAGGTTTGTCTTTCGACATTCCTGGTTTCTCTCCTGACATGGCGTACTTGTAACCCACTTCTGAGGTTGGGGCGCCTGGAAGGCGGGGTTACGTTGCCCCGATGATATGATGGGTGATGATGATGATAATGGTGCGCCAGGAGAGTCCCTAATCCTAAGCTTAACCTAAGATGAATATGAATGATGATGATGATTGCGATGGCCATATGATTTCGGGGACCGTTTGGGCCTTAAAGTTTTCCTGACATTTGTCTCACAGGTGAGGAAAAACCCGAATAAAAACCTCACCCAGAAAAACTGTCCCGACCGGGGATGGAACCCGGGCCCGCTGCGTGACAAGGCAGCACGCTACCCCGAGACCACAGCGGTGGACATAAATTTTAATGTTTATATCTTATAACTACATAAATAAACTTTCCTTGACTTTTCTGTAAGTATATTTATAGTTGCATCTTCTTCTTCTTCTACTTCATGAAATTAGGCCTTTTGACCTGTTTTCCCATAAAGTGGGATTTAATGAATCTTCCCATCTAGTAAATAGGCATCAACCACTTTTATGTCCTATTGGTTTGTACTTTAGTAACAGCTGAGGGATATTATATGTAGGCCTTCTTTTAACATGTTAATATCAGTTGTTTCTCATATTGTCAATTCTATTTGTTAAATTAAAAATATTTAAGTCTTTCCTAATATCTTCATTTATTTTTCTGTCCAAAATTGTCACAACTGCTACTGTACGTAAGAACTTCATTTCTGCAGTTTCTATTTTTCTTCTATCTGAACAGTTAAGAGTCAAATTTTCACTTGCATATGTTAAGATAGGCACTGCCATAATTTTATAAAATTTTAATTGTGTGCTCCTCAAAGTTTTATTTTTCAGTGTCCGTTTTATAGTGCCACATATTCTATAAAATTTATTTAATGTAATATTAATATTTTCCTTCTGGCAGTATGATACATTGAATCCTAAATAATTGTTTTATTTACTGTTAATAATACTGATTTTACACCTCATATGGTATTTCCCGTTGAATGTCATTACTTTCGATTTACTTTTAGTTGCACCTAGTACTGGCTTTCAGTTTTGTTCCTGATGAACCGTAAAAATCAACTTTCCAACTCGTTTTTATTTCAATTTCACATATTTAAACCAGCACCCAAAAATTGCAGAATATAGGCCTACAACAAACAATGTTTGTTGATCGTGTTTTTTTTCTATTTTCCAAAGCCCACATTACTCTTCATTACTTTCGCTAAACATATCGTTTCCGAAATAAATAAATGTCACTAAATATATCAAATATATAACACATACTAAAACACTCTGAATGTAGATAAAATATTGTAGACAATACGTTACAAAATTAGGTTGAATAACTCGCTACTCTTAGAACACTCCCTTTGGCCTTGTTCTAACTTGATAGTCTCGTTACTAAACCTCTGCTTTTGCAGCTAACTATTATTGTATCAAGCTGATTCAGAAACAGACGAAAAACAAAACAATGTTTTACTTTATCTTTATATTTAGTCTGGTGGAGCTAAGGCTATGTGGCCTTCTCCTCCATTCACCAGGCCAAACATATGTTACATTCAAAATACAGAAATCACAATAATATTAGATACTAAATGATTATTTGGCCAAACTGAACTATAATAAAAGTAAGATATAATCTAATAGCATAATCAAGTTAATGATAATTAAAAATAATAAGAAATGTACAAAAAGGAAGAACAGATCCTATTTACTTTACATGAAAAAATACAAGGAAAACAATAATAAAATTATATATATATATATATATATGTGTGTGTGTGTGTGTGTGTGCGTGCGTGTGTAACTAAATTTTTCACATTTAACAACGAAAGCCAATTATGATATGAAAAGAAAAATAAATATATAAGCTGGGATTCATGTCATAATTGGCCTTCATTGATACATATAAAAAAGTTAGTTATGACATCTTAATATAAAAGCGTTTCTGATATAAAGTAAAAATTCTCTTTAAAATGCTTAGGTCTACTTGTTACAGAAGCCACTAGATGGCAGTTGAACCGATATCCCGCTGTCTCTCGTCAATTGAGAATTATATATATGTCCACCGCTGTGGTCTCGAGGTAGCGTGCTGCCTTATCACGCAGCGGGCCCGGGTTCGATCACCGGGTGAGGTTTTTCTGGGTTTTTTCTCACCTGTAAGACAAATGTCAGGAAGCTTAGGGCCCAACGGTCTCCGAAAATCATCCGGCCATCTTCATCATCCTTATCATTATAATCATCATCCTTCACCGGTATGGAAAGCAACGGGAAACTACCATACCTATAATTCCCTAGTAAAGCTGCAAAGCATAGCATGGAAATGCTATGATTGCAGTGAAATACTGTCTTCGGGCAGAATTTATATACAAGAGAAATATATGTTTTTCTTGTGATTCCTAAGTGGTTCAGTTCGTTAGAGCGCTAACGTACAGATTTAGAGGTCTCTGGTTCAAATCCCGGCTCAGACATTTATTTTTCTTTTCATGTCGTATATATATATATATGACCCAAACCCTCTGGCGGCACTATGGCCCTGGGGTCGACTCAGCCTCTAACGGAAATGAGTACCAGACGCTTGTTCTGGGGGTAAAGACGGCCGTCACGCAGGGCTGACAACCCGGCTGACATAAAGTGCCGATTGTCTAGAAAAAGTGGGAGCCCTAACCTCCTACTACCCCAGGGGCCTCCGGGTCTGTTGTGGGATCACTTTACTTTACTTATATATATATATATAGCCCCGGCCCTAAAATATTTACAGTATTATGTTATATACGTTAATAGTTCCAAAAAATCTGTAAATTATTGTGAAAACAAAATTCAAATCGGTCAACTAGTGTTTGAGTCCATAAAGGACAGAGAGATTCACTTTCATTTATATAAAGATGTACTGGTACGTGTGCACGTATTATTGATAATGTCTTCAGTTCTTTAGTGTTATGTAATAGTATGTGTATGTATTGGCTTTTTATATCTCCTCGCTATCGCCTAATAATAGTACATCAGCATCCAACAGCTGAATAATGCTATTGAATCGTAAGCCGTCTTTATTCTCTAAAGATTTTATTGCGTGCTCTAGAACAAAATTGTATAGCAGATTAGTTATGTGACATGTATATCATAATTTAGAATTATTTGTCTGCATTAGCTTAATATTAAAAAAAAATGTGGGTCAGTGTCACATTCAAGCAACTTAACTAATTTATGACGTAATAGATATAGGAATAAAAGTTGTGTATCTTATCTTCTGGTTTGCATTGATAAAATAGTTATGTGAAGGGTACAGGGAAAAACCAGACAAGTCACCTTTCCTTGAAACCGAGAAAAAACACTTTTAATTATATAACACTAGCTAATACCCGGCGTGCGCTGCTACGTCTAAATTAATGAAAATTAATGTGTTTTTATGTTTAGTTGAATAAGTAAGAGAAAAATAATTATAAATTCATATTTTTTTAGATACCCCGGCGTTGCCCGGGAAATTACTTATCCGGATCTTCTTGACATAAATGGACTGAAACACGAAAATTAATGTGTTTTATGTTTAGTTGAATACGTAACAGGAAGAATATATATATCGTAATTATTTTTAGATACCCCGTATTGTTTACCGGGCGTTGTCCGGAATCTACTCATCCCGATCTTCTTGGCATACATGAGCTGACAGACGAAAAATTAATCTACTTCTTATGATTAGTTGAATAAGTAAGATGAGAAATTATTATAAATGTATATCGTAATTATTTTAAGATTTCCCGTGCTGTTTACCCGGCGTTGCCCGGGAATCTACTTATTCCAAACTTCTTGGCATAAATGAGCTAAAAGACAAAATTCGTTATTGTGAGTTATCCGCAAAAGAATTACCCGCCATATGCTGTTATGCTTGCACAGGTATCTACGTACTTGTCTCGATCTTCTTGACATCAATGAAAGACAAAAATGGTTATTGTGAGTTATCCGTAAGAGATAAACATATGCTGTCGCACACTTTTTTGTAGAGCTTTTTTGAGATATTCAATTCTGTGTACATTAATTTTGTATATTTGTTATAGTTTAGGTAGCGTAAGCCATTTAAGCGTCCAAAGAGCTACCTTCACGTTTTCCATTACAAAGGGCGATTTTTAAGGGTGTAGGAGTTGATTATTATTACTTTCTTATAGCTTATGTTCATCCCGAGAATCTCATGAAAATTTTGCAAAAAGCCCCATCACCATTGGATCAACGGTATGACCGCGCATAAAATACGAACAAACGAGCAAACAAACATTCATTTTTATATATTAGATATCTACTTATTTACCTGTGTGAAACTTTGAAGGTAAATAGACCAAATATCTATCCGGATGATATGGTTATTATTGGAAACAACAAAGAACAACTGTAACTAGCATTTAATGCGTTACAGAGGGTGGGCTAAACACTATGACCTCGCCATCAACAAAGAAAAAACGGTACAAATGTTATTTAGAAATGGGAGCAAGATAGTCAAAATTGATGCCATATATTTCGGTAAAAAAGAACTAAAAATAGTGAATCATTATAACTACCTTGGACAACAAGCAAATCTTTCAGAATCCATCATTATCATCATAGTATATTCACGAACTTAGGCCATTTGTTGACCTATTTCGGCCTCAAGAGAAACACCATCCAAAAGTCTTTTGAGTGGATGTCCTGGTCTTCTTCTTCCTGCAGGTAGATAGCATAACAGTTGTTTGGGTATTCGGTGATCTTCCATGCATTGATCATGAACCATGTTGCATCCCATCCTGACGTATCATCAGAAATGTTGTAGTTTTATAAAGGTTCTATGTGTAATTCTTCTAAGATGTCTTCATTTTTTTTGTGATCTAGTAATGTGTATCCTGCAGTCCTCCGATGGTATCTCATTTCACCAGATCTAAGTCTCTGTATATCCTTATGTTTCAATGTCCATATTTCGCTACCTTACAAATGAGTTGGAAGAGCCAGTATTTTATTACACTTTTAGTTTTGAATGTTTTTGGACGAACTGTGGCGTGAAGATAGAATTCATTAACCCTAAAATCCTTCAAAAAAAATTTTTTATTATTTTTGGCATTGATATTTTCTTGTTGATATGGGATATTGCATCCTAGACATGTAACATTATTCACCTGCTCCAAAATTGTCAAGTACAGGGTCTACACCTTGAAATGCCATAATTTTTGTTTTCTCTGTAGATATCTACAATCCACATTCTTCTATAATTTTGTTAAGTTCATACAAATCCATGTTAAGTTTATTGAATCCATGTAAAAGAAAAAGCAATGGCAACCATCAGAGCTTCCAGGACTTGACCAGACCAGAACTCCTAGATCTGTTCCTGTTCAACTTTAAAATAACGCCTACAGTTACATCTGATCTGGTAAAACCTGACGACCACCAACTTCCCAACCATAGGGTGAGTAAAGGCAAGTTTCCTGAAAGCCCTCTTTGCGTATCAAAATATACACCAACAAGACTGGTATACGAGCTGGCAAAATAAACATTATACATAGAGGATATCAGAATCAGTCTGGGACTCCAGTCTACAAGTGCAACCGAGAAACACATCAAGGGGATTAAGCGTCTGAGAAGACTGCACCGAAGCCATGATGAATAGAGAATGGACGAAATCGAAATACAACTTTTGACATGTGGTGGCACGTGTCGCGATAAATGGATTACACCACAAAATGTGTGTAACAAAGTAATTTCACGCACCGAACGATAAGTGTATTTGTGGATTTTGTGGCAAATAGTGCGAGAGATACCACTTAATCAATTGCATATAAAGAGTGAAATCGCTTGCTGAATATAGCAGAGAAATCTAAACAAATCTTTGTACAAATGTGCATTGTATGCATAAATAATGCCACGAGTGATTTCCAATTTATCTAGAGAATTTGCAAATCAAGAGTGGCATTTGTTAGGACTGTTTAACGAATAAAATTAAGCTGTTTACTCACAAATCATTATTTAAATATAGTTATTTTAAAATATTTATATATTTAATGTAAACGGCGATGTTTAAAAACAAATGAGAAATGTTTGTTACACTTGATTTGTTAATCACTGCAACCAGATCATATTTATTGCCAAAGGATCGCAATATTGTAAGAATGCACCCTAGTGGAGAAAAAAATGAAACACATCAAACTGTTTATAACTAACATTATAGGTTATTAATTAATTTCTGATGTCCTAGGGTGCAAATTATGTTTTTATGGAATGTAAATTCATGGGAAATAATATGTTTAAGAAAGTGCAACTCAAGTTCCCATGCCGCTCTTCCATTCCCGAATCAATGCACACGAATTAGATATTCTATTTTTTTTTCGTTTTATCAACTTATATTTCATAATGTTGTTTGTAGATGACCAAATAATAATAGCAAATTCCGAAGATAATCTACAGAAAGGTCTGTATGAACTTAACAAAATTACAGAAGAATATGGATTAAAGATATCCACAGAAAAGACAAAAATTATGGCATTTCAAGGTGTAGATCCTGTCAGAAGTAAAATTGTACTGGACAATAACATTTTGGAGCAGGTGAATAATTTTACATATCTAGGATGCAATATCTCATATGAAGAAGAAAAGGATGTAAATGCAAAAATATCTAAATTTTAAGAATTTTAGGGTTAATAAATTCTATCTTCAAGCCACAGTTAGTCCAAAAGCATTCAAGACTGAAAGTGTATAAAACACTGGCTCTTCCAACTCTTTGTATGGTAGCGAAGTATGGACGTTGAAACAGAAGGATATACAGAGACTTAGATCTGCTGAAATGAGATATCTTCGGAGGACTGCAGGATACACACTACTAGATCACAAAAAAAAATGAAGACATCTTAGAAGAATTACACATGGAATCTTTAGAAAACAAAATTTCTGATTATAAGTCAAGATGGATGCAACATGTTCATCGAATGGAAGATCACAGAATACCCAAACAAATGTTAAGATATCAACCTGCAGGAAGAAGAAGACCAGGACGTCCACTCAAAAGACTTCTGGATGGTGTTTCTCTTGAGGCCGAAACAGGTCAACAAATGGCCTAAATTCGTGAATGTACTATGATGATGATGATGATGATTTCATAACGTTTCCATGCCCTTCTTCTATTCCGTATTCGTAGCACATGAATTAGACATTCTGATTTTTCGTTTTATCAACTTATATTTCATGCAAGTTCCCATGCCCCTCTTCCATTCCCGAATCATGGCACATGAATTAGATATTCTATTTTTATCCGTTTTATCGACTTATATTTCATAACGTTTCCATGTCCCTCTTCTAGTTCCCTATTCATTGCACATGAATTAGATAATTTCTTCGTTTTATCAATTTGTATTTCGTAAAATTCACGTAAAAGTAATTATTTTCTTAATATTAAGAAGGTCCTTGCTAGTTAACAGAGGTATATAAACTGACGAGAACTTCATTAATTGGACGAGATGACGTAGGAAGTTTTACGAGTATTACCAATTTACAAGTTTTTAAGGCAGCAGACAATCTGAGAATGAAAGGTGGGCGAAAGAAAAGGATCATTGCAAGTCTTGCCTGTATAAGGATACAAAGCTACATCTCACACAACAAACTGGACTTCAAAACGACATTCCAACTTTGGTCGTAGCAGCTATTGTAATTCTTATGTAAATCACAGTGCCATTTAAATGTCAGAATACTTGATTCTTTAAATTTTCTTTGTGTAAAATTGGTAAACACTCATTCTAACACTCATAAAAGCTAAAACGGTATTTTTAATTTCTCCATAAACATACGGTGCTTTTCATTATATATATATATATATATATATATATATATATGAATAAATTAATAAATGAATGGAGGAAAACACAACGAGGATATATAGGCTACCCATCAATAAGAACCTCAAACTCGATGCTATTCTTTTTGCAGACGATTTAGCTCTTCTGGCACTTTCCGAAAATGATTTGCAACGATCAATTTATAATTTACAAAAAATAGGTGCCACATTTAATATGGAAATATCAATTAACAAAACTAAAATTATGGCATTTCATGGGAAGGACCCCATACAAAGTAAAATCTGTCTCCAGAATAAAATTTTAGAGAGACCTAATCAATTAAAATATCTTGGATATTATATCTCTATCTGGGATGAAAAGGATATCCCTGAAAAAATACTAGTTATAATAAAAGTTTGGGAATTAGGCCTATTAATCAAGTTTTGAAACCGTCCCATGTACAAAAAAAACACCACATTATGTTTATATAACACTTTGGCTAGACCAGTGTTGACCTATGGTAGTGAAGCATGGACACTAAAAAGACAACATGAAAGCAGAATAACGGCTTGTGAAATGAGATTCATGCGCAGAACATCGGGTTACACCAGATGGGATTGGAAAAGAAACACCGATATCTTAAAAGAATTGAAGACTACGCCAGTTTTGGAATATATTAAACAGTACCAACTAAATTGGAAACACCATCTTGAAAGAATGAGTTCAAATCGGATCCCCAAAGCTGTTTATAATTATGTACCAAGAGGACAAAGATCACTGGGCCGTCCTATGAAACGCTGGAGGGAAATTTTTCTATAGGATCGTAATAGGCCTTGGCCTAATACTTGGAAGGAAGAAGAAGAAGAAGATAAAAAAATACGGCTTTTATATGTTAAGAAAAAATAAAGTGTAAATAAATTACCATGCAGTGTAGATTAGGGTGGGCCGAAAAAACTCATTATTTTCATTTCGAAGTTGTAACAGCGCGGAAAAGTTGCGAATTATATAGCTAAAGAAAAAGATAAAAATTATCAAAATCGGTTGACATCTTCCAGACGCGCAAAGGCTTTGAAGTTTTGCAAAATATGAAAAAAAACTTAATTTTTGCAATTATTTATTTATTTATTTTAATATCAAGTAGGTATTGCTGGTCTTTGCTAAGCACGTTTATGTGTATCTGTGGGATTTGGCCATCAATACTCTGGAAGCTATTTATCAAACACCAAAAATGCGTAAAAGTATAACTTTTCATTATTCTGGCAAATTTTGGAGCTTATGCGCGACTGGAAGATATCAACCGATCTAAACCAAATTAAAACACAATGTTTTTAGGCTCTATTTGAAGACGTTACAAACTATTACATTACGAAAACATCTAATTAAAGTAATAATCTCAAAAATGAATTTTTTTTTTCATATTTTGTCAAACTTTAGAGCTTTTACTTGACCGGAAGATGTCAACCGATTTTGATATATTTTTTCTTTTCTTTTGTCCAAATATTTCGCAACATTTGCGCGCTATTACAACTTCGAAATAAAATAAATGAGTTTTTTCGGCCCACCTTAGTGTAGGTCCTACATCGATATCGGCCTCTACGGTGTAGAGGTTTTGTTCCTTGCCTCTAGCCCCGGGGGTCGCGGGTTCAAAATCTGATGGAATCGATCGATTTTTAGAATGGGAACATCCTAGGGACAAAGTCCTCCGGGAGGGACAACAAAGACTTGGGACCCGATTCTGAAGGTTTTCAGACTCGTAAGAGAACCTCAAGCCTAAATTTAGTGCCTCTGAGCTGAATGTAATAAGCCTACTTGATGTCTCATTGAGGCGATGTGCTAACCAAATCCCACTCCCTGACATCTGTAAGAAATACTTACTAATTAAGTAACTCATTTGCAATTTCAGAGCGGACATAAGCTTTCCGTAATTCCCTATCCTGAGCTAATGTTTTCAGTTTCCACTGTAAAATCTACTTCCCTCATCATGGACAATATTATTCTCCACCTCAATCTTGTCTTCCCTATTGGGCACTTTCCATGCCCTTATTTCATTCCCCATATGTGTCACTTGTCCTGCGCATGACAGTCTAAGAGACTTATCTCTCTCTTTAGTATCTGGCATTCTATAAAGGTAATGTAGCTCATTGTTATGTAGTCTTCTCCATTCGTCTGTCTGTTCATCTTTCTTTGTACATTTTTTCTTTCTCTTCTTCTTCTTCTTCTTTTTCCTTTCCAGGATTATGTCAATGTGACCTGTTCCGGTCTAAAGTCCATCGTTTCCTTGGCCGTCCCAAAGATCTATTCCCATGTGGTTTGTAGTTGTTGATCTTTATGGGTAATCTTGTATTGTCCATTTTGTCTAAATGTTCTTTCCATTGGTATTTGTGCTCTTCTACTTTATCAACTATTGAAAATATCTCCAGTTCATTTCTTATTGATTCATTGTGTAATCTATCCATGCCTGTACATCCTTTTACGGATCTTAAAATTTTAATTTCAGTGGTTTGAATGTGTGAGATATCTTTTTTTGTAAGTACCCAAGATTGAGATCCATATAAAAGAACAGGAATAGCCATAATTTTATAAAACCTGAGCTGAGTTTCGATTTCGAGTCTTTCGGAGGTTTCTTCTTATGGTGCCACACATCAATTGATTCCGGTTTAATTTATTATGTATATCCCAATCATAGCTATATGTTATATCTGAACCAAGATAGTTAATGTGTGCTATGTGTTACATTATTTCATTATTGATCACTATTTTTGCACTGACTGGCACTTGCCTGAACTTTATTGTCAATTACTCGTAATATTTTCTCTCCCCTTAAAATAAGAGTCCATGTTCCGCATCCGTATGCAGATGGAAGTCATGATGCTGAAATTAATGAAAGGATAAATAAGGACAAATTTGCAATATAAAAAATTAAATAGTGTCTTATGGAATCTGAATATAACTTCCGAAACAAAAAAAAACTTTTAGTAAAACAATAATAAGTACAACGCTCCACCGCTGTGGTCTCGAGATAGCATGCTGCCTTGTCACGCAGCGGACCCAGGTTCGATCCCCGGCCGGGACAAGTTTCCTAGGTGATTGTTTTTTTAGGGGGTTTTCCTCACCTGTAAGACAAATGTCAGGAAACTTTAAGGCACAAACGGTCCCTGAATGTCATCTGGACACCATTTTCATCATTAACATATTCATTAAGTTTAGGATTAAGGACTCTCCTGACGCATCATTACCATCATTATCTTTCATATATCATGGGGGCAGCGTAACTCCGCCTTCCAGTTGCCCCAACCTCAGAAATGGGTTACAATAACGCCATGCCAGAAGAGATTGCCAGAATGTCGAAATGAATACGTGGTAGTCCATCCATAGTAATTCTGCCCGAAGGCAGGTCCTTCACTGCAATCATAGCATTTTCATGCTATGCTTGCAGCTTTATTGAATAAAAAATATAATGAATACAACGATAGAAACGTGGAAATTAAAATATAGAACAATACATAAATTAAATTCAGCAGAAATGGATATATGGATAAGTTCAGCTGGAATTTTTAGAATAGATAAAATAAGAAATAGCCTAATATAATTTATTTTAAATTGAACTAATATGCGCCAGCCTCCAATCTTTTGCGGTATGCCGTCAATGGAAGAATAGTAGCACAACATTTGCTATCTTGCTGATGTGTTGATAATTTTCAATGTTGACAAGCTGCTGCTCTCAACATAGCACGAATAGAAAATCGTGACATAGGAAATGGGCATAAAACATTCCAATTACACTGAGCAACAAAAAAATAAACTTTTTTTTTGTCTCAGAAAGAAAAATATGTGATACTGATAGTATTATCCTCCTGAATTCAAATATGATATCGCTTTTCTCCATCACGCAAGGTTTCCGAGAGACAGACATTTATAATTTCAAACACTTTAATATTTTCTACATTGTAACTACACAATATTCGAACATTAGGACTCACCTATAAAGTAAGAAATTACGAATTTCTGCTATATTTCGCCTGTGGAGCATCCCTCGATGGTCCAACAATAATCGGTCATCATATTAAGATTCCATTTACCTTGATATCTCTTTTGCATAGTTGAAATCTCCTGAGTTAGCTCATTTGGTTTTATTTTACAATGGACAAATGGACGAAAAAACTTTATTAAAACATAATTATTTAAATCCATTAATTGAAATTGAAATAAAAAATCTGTGGGTGATGGAGAAATTCCGAGTACGTATTTGAAAACACGATAAAAAAACTGCATTGAGTACAACTATTGGTACTCATGAGACAAAAATCATGTTGACCAGTGTTATTTATTGTTTAGTGTGAACTATTAATGTAATTTCTTGTATTTAAATGTAACATATGTTTGTCCTGGTGAGTGGAAGAGAAGGGCTTAACTCATGGCCTTAATGTTACCAGGCTAAATAAATATATTCTATTATTGTTATTATTATTAATATTATTATTAATAATGTTATTATTTTTTATTGCCTCAAGTTATCATTTCGACATTTCTGATGTGATCTCCTGGTAGTGGCATAATTGTAACTCACTTCTGAGGTTGGGACGGCTGGAAAGCGGGGTTACGCTGCTCCGATGATAAGATGGGCGATGATGATGATGATAGTGATGCGCCAGGAGCCTAAAGGCATAAATGATGATGAATGTGGTAGTCATACTTATGATGTAGTTATTAATTGTTTTCAATGTTATAATAATAATAATAATAATAATAATAATTATTATTATTATTATTATTATTATTATTAATATGGTCATATACGTAGGATGCCAGAGAAAATACTATCCAGACAAGCTTTGGAATGGATTTCCCCTGGAAAAGGAAAGAGAGGTCGATCTAGATTTAAATGGATGAATGATGTAAGAAGAGGTATGAGGGAGCTAGGTCTGGAAGAATTGGAATGGGGAGATAGAGAAGAATGGAGAAAGAAGATGAAAATTAAAAAAGGCTTTGGGCACGGAAATATGTTTTATTACATTGTAAACATAAAATATAAAATTATGGAATACCGTATTCACCTGAAAGGTCCGTCTCCTCAACTTGATTAGTTATTTAACAGTTAAATAACTAATTAAGTCGAGGAGACGGACCTTTCAGATGAATATTCCGTAATTTTATATTTTAATTTTGAATAATACCTCAATGGAACACATCATGAATCTTATAAAAGTTGATTGTAAACCAGTTTATAAATACATAATACTTACTTACTTACTCACTGGCACTATCGAACCCGTAGGTTCATGGCCGCGCGGACATAAGCTCTCCATACATCCCTATCCTGAGCTAATGCTTTCCAATCATTCCCTGTATAATCTACTTCCCCCAAATCATATTTAATATTATTCTCCCACCTCATTCTTGGTCTACCAACTGGGCGTTTTCCTTCTGGCTTTCCTACAAGAAGTTTCCATGCATGTCTTTCGTTCCCCATACGCGCAACATGTCCTGCCCATCGAAGTCTACGAGACTTAACTGTTCTTATTATATCTGGCTTCCTATAAAGACCATGTAGTTCATTGTTATGTAGTCTTCTCCATTCACCTGTCTGTTCATCTCTCTTTGGTCCAAAAATTTTCCTAAGAACTTTATTCTCAAATAGTTGTAATCTCCTTTCCTCCCTTAAAGTAAGAGTCAATGTTTGCACCCATATAATATAACTGGTAGAATAATAGTTTTATATATTTTCAGCTTAACGTTTTTTGAAAGGAGTTGGGACATCAAAAGTCTCTGCAATGCATTTCCAGAATTGAGCCTATGTTTAATTTCTTTGTGCATCTCATTCCTATTTGTGATTATTGTTCCTAGGTATTTGAATTTAAGAAATGAGGACATGGGTTCATCTGGGGTAAAATTATAAATACATAATAATAATAATAATAATAATAATAATAATTGTTTTTATTATTGTTATTATTGCAGCCCAAAGGTTTATAAAGTAGTTTCTGAAACACCCTGTGCCTGGTGTTTTGAATGATCGTATTGTAGTTTGACGTAAGGGCTGGAAGAAGAGGCCTTTTAGTAGTTGTGAGACACTTGACGATAGAGCGACATGTGTCCGAAAAAGACGGACAGCTTTGAAAGCAAGAAATTGGGAGAATGAGACAATGCGTTTTGTTTCTTTATGTTGTTAGTTTTTATAGCTTTAATACAAATGTTAAGTTTATGGACTTGAGACAACATTGGTGTCTCACTTAACTTCACAGATTTAATGTATTGCTTTTTGCTATAATTTTACGACTTTTCCCGCATCGGATGGAATGGAATTAAATATACGGAATATAAAAGCTTTGTAAATTATACGTGTAGGCGTTCTGCTCTCCGCGGTACATTATTATTGTGGTTTCTATGGCTGACAACTAATGGGAATATTATATTTAGTAAAAACAAGAATACAGAAAGGTAGAAACAAATTCTTTGAAGAGCTATCTCAAAAGATGTAGTCTATTATAACGCGGACATTCTTTTGATAGCGTAGATTCCTTTGTCCAAAATACTTCAGAATACATTTATATTTCCGTCAGCTCAGAATATAACATACATGAAGTGGCATCTCAGAGGGCAACTCTTGCAAAATGAATATGCACTTCGTGACATGTCTATTCGCTTTCTAGTAACTATGACGAAAGTAGGATAGTTGGGTATTTTTACACGCTTTATATTAGCTTGACCTGTATCTATCTCTCTATATATGTAACGGAATCTTTCAACGCGATTTTCACCCACTTAAAATCATTGGATCGACTTGAAACTTTGTATACTTGTAGAGGACCCGTGACAATACAATAATTTCATATTTATTTTCTAAAATCCTGGCCATAATCATCAGAAAATCAAAAAACGTGTTTTTGTATCAATGTAACGAAATCTTTCAACGCGATTTTCACCCACTTTGAAACATTGGATAGACTTGAAACTAGGTATACTTGTAGAGGACCCGTAACAATACAATAATTTCATATTTATTTTCTAAAATCCTGGCCATAATCATCAGAAAATGAAAAAAAGTGTTTTTGTATCAATGTAACGGAATCTTTAAACGCGATTTTTACCCACTTAGAAACATTGGATCGACTTGAAACTTTGTATACGTGTAGAGGACCCGTGACAATACAACTACTTCTCTCTTTCACGCAAGCACAGGATGCACACTCAAGCCCAAGATGAAGATTTAAAGTTCACTCCCCAACTGGGAATCGAGCTCCGATCGCCAGAGTTTAAGCAAACTAAATTATTTACTGAAAACGTCATGGCAAGGGACTTGGTATTGTAATCCATATTGGAAATTACATATTTAAAAATGATCGAAACACTATTAAGAATGCAATTATAAATCTGATATAACTAACTAACTCACTGGCTCTATCGAACCCATAGATTCATGCCGCGAGGACGTAAGTTCTCCATACATCTCTATCCTGAGTTAATGTTTTCCAATCATCTCTTGTATAATCTACTTCCCTCAAATCATGGATAATGTTATTCTCCGACCTCATTCTTGGTCTACCAATTGGGCCACTCTAGTTTTCCTACTTCCATGTACCTCTTTCATCTCCCATACGTGCCACATGTCCTGCCCATCGCAGACTACGAGACTTAACTGTTCTTATTATATCTCGCTTCCTATACGTATAACGTAGCTCACTATTATATAGATTTCTTCATTCACCTGTCTGTTCATCTCTTTTGACCCAAAAATTTTCCCTAAGAGCTTTATTCTCAAATGCTCGAAATCTTCTTTCCTCCCTTAAAGTAAGAGTCCATGTTTCCCATCCATGTAACTAGGAAAATAACTGTTTTATATATTTTCAATTTAACGTTTTTTTTAAACGAGTTGGGACAAGAGTCCATGTAATGAATAATAGCAGGAATTTCCAGAATTGAGCCTTTGTTTAATTTCTTTATGCATCTCATTCCTATTTGTAATTATTGTTCCTAGATACTTGAAATCAGCCACTTCTTGAAAATTTCCTTCATTTGCCATTAGTTGTTCATTTCCATTATATAACGCATCTCTCTCTCTTTCTCTCTCTCTCTCTCTCTCTCTCTCTCTCTCTCTCTCTCTCTCTATATATATATATATATATATATATATATATATATATACATTTTATATGTGGTGTATGTATGTAAGTATGTATGTATGAATATATGGTTTTTGGCGAAAAATGCATAAAATAACAAAAAAAATAGAATTTGAGATAAAAATAACCTAATAGGCATATATGTGATATAAATATTACAGATCGTGAGGAACTTAATAAACTTAAATAAATTATTCTAACTATGAACTCCAGCATTTCAAGGCAGGAATTGGATAACATGTTTCAAAATCTTCTTCGCCGGTTTGAACGTTGTATTGAAGCTAAAGGAGATAATTTTGAAAATCTTTTGTCATAAGGTAAGAAATAAAGAGCACAGAAATCGATTTTATTCCATTGCAATCTCTAATAATTTTTCACAGCTACATAGATTTATTTGGTGAGATTACCAAACGAGGTCCGTGCGACGAGCGGTTGCCGGGCACTAGGGTCGCACTTTAAATGAAGACCCTGTATTACTTGGATGGTGAAGTTCGGTGCATTTTGCTTATATGACTCTTTTTCAGGTTTAAGGTTTTTTCCGAGCCTGAAAAATCTTCAGAGTCGGGGCCCACGGCTTTATACCCTCCCGGAGGATTTATTTCTCGGATTTTTCCATCCTAAAAAAACATCAATCCCAGCCGTATTTGAATCCGGGACCCTCGGGTATAGAGGCAAGGAACGTGACCACTAGACCACCGCGGCCGAAAATACAACTTAATAATAATGATGATGGTGATGATAACTCTCTCTTATTTTTTTTACCTCAAAAGGATATGGAGGGCTTCCTTGTATGAGTGATCAGCTCAATGCCAGGGCCACCTCCGAGACAATACGAACATTTAAGACAAAACACACCATTTATTCATACCAAACAAGGTGAATTTGATATATATATAGTTATGAAGGCCAAGTTACCCAATGTTCATCTTAAAGGCGAGGAAAAAACAAAAAAAAAAAAAAAGAAAACTTAGCCCATATCGATAACTATAATAATAATAATAACAATAATAATAATAATAATAATAATAATAATAGATAGATAGATATATAGATCATCCGTTTATTAATGTCTTTGACATCGTCCGATTCCTAACAGCCAATTTTCTCAGTCCATCCAATTTCCTGGTTGTAGATGTTTCTCCTTCATGTATAAATATATTGCCTGACTCCAGGAGGTTCTAGGTGTTCCCTCGGGTTTCCATTCCAAAACACACTTTGGTAGCCGATCCTCTTCCATTCGCTGGACATGTCCATACCATCTTAATGACTGAGTTTTAATAAAAAATTAAATCATAATAATAACAATAATAATAATAATAATATAATAATAATAATAATAATAACAACAACAACAATAATTGTATTGTATTGTAAGCCCTTGTTTTCCCTTTACAGAAATTTAGGCGCTCTCCCCCCTACAGGTAAGAATTTGAACCATACTAATTTAGTTACACTTGTTTTCGTATAGATGTCATTTTGAGTGGTCCGTGGTCAGCGTTCCGCCTCATACTGACATCTAGGAAACCAAGGTAGTACTAAGACGGAAAAATTCGGTAAATTTTTCTTAGAGGCCTTTTCATTCAGGCTTAAGGATTTTTTACGAGCCTGAAAATCTTCAGACTCGGGACCCACGGCTTAAAGTCCCTTCCGGAGGACTTGCTCCTTGGATTTTTCCGTCCTAAAAAATCCACCGACTCCGGCGGGGTTTGAACCCGCGAACCTCGGGACCAGAGACAAGGAGCATAACCACTAGTCCACCGCGGCCGACTAACAATAACAACAACAACAATAATAATAATAATAATAATAATAATAATAATAATAATAATAATAATGATAATAATATTAATAATAATAATGTGGAACTTGATTAAGTCTACAACAACTGTTGTATCTAAAAAAGGATTAAGTATTATGTTTCAGTGTTCCATTTTAATAGGAACAGATCTCGCAGCAGAGACTGCATTCCTTAAAAAAAGGCATTTATTTTATCTCGGTTGCCATTCTCTGTTGGACCAAATCTGCCCATGTATAGTGCAGCGATAGAAATCTTGCTGTCCGGCGTGTTGATTTGCTGAATGGATTATTAAACTCACATTGCCGAGAACTCTTGTTATCTGTGCTGCCATCTCTAGCAGCCATCTAAGGCCCTCTCCGGAGCTTAGTTGGGACAACGTTCTTTATCATCCATCCATTCAGCCTTCAAAGCCCATGTTCCGAGGGATATGGGGAGACCAGCTATTAAAATTCCAATACGGAGACACCTGTTCTATAAGGATGATCAACTTACATTACTTTCAATTTAGGATTTATATTAAACTAACTGAGACTCTTGATGTCCCAACTCCTTTCAAAAAAACGTTAAACTGAAAATAGATAAAACTATTATTCTACCAGTTATATTATATGGGTGCGAAACATTGACTCTTACTTTAAGGGAGGAAAGGAGATTACAACTATTTGAGAATAAAGTACTTAGGAAAATTTTTGTACCAAAGAGAGATGAACAGACAGGTGAATGGAGAAGACTACATAACAATGTACTACATGGTCTTTATAGGAAGCCAGATATAATAAGAACGGTTAAGTCTCGTAGACTGCGATGGGCAGGACATGTTGCACGTATGGGAAATGAAAGACTTGCATGGAAGCTCCTTGTAGAAAAGCCAGAGGAAAAACGCCCAGTTGGTAGACCAGGAATGAGGTGGGAGAATAACATTAACTATGATTTGAGGGAAGTAGATTATACAGGGAATGATTGGAAAGCATTAGCTCAGGATAGGGATGTATGGAGAGCTTGTGTCCGTGCGGCCATGAACCTACGGGGTCGTTAGTGCCAGTGAGTAAGTAAGTAAGTAACTGAAATACTAGATTGAAGTTTTATAAAACATTGACAGTTCCTGCTTTACTTTATGGGAGTGAAACTTGGGTAAAGACTAAAAAAATTACAAAGTAGAATACAGAGTGTAGACATGAACTTCCTTAGAAGAACAAAAGGCTGCACAAGAATGGATCGGTTAAATAATGAAGATATAAGAACAGAGTTAAATATATATATCCATTAAATGATAAAATCAAACGATATAGAGAAAAATGGTTTAGACATGTAGAAAGAATGAATGTAACAAGATTACCAAAAGCAGCATTTAACTACAAACCAAGAGGTTCAAGGAATGTAGGAAGGCCAGTGAAAAGATGGACAGAACAACTGTGAGGCGGAACAGGCATTTTGCCTAGCACGTGAAGTGAAGAAGAAGAAGAACTAACTAATTAACTGGCACTATTGAATCAATAGGATCACGGCCGCGCGAACATAAGCTCTCCATAAATCTCTATCCTGACTTAATGTTTTCCATTCATTCCCTGCATAATCTACTTCCTTCAAATAATAGTTAATGTTATTCTCCAACCTCATTCTTGGTCTACCAACTGGGCGTTTTCCCTCTGGTATTCCTATAAGAAACTTCCATGCACATCTATCGTTCCCCATTCGTGCCACATGTACTGCCCATCGCAGTCTACGGGATTAAGTTCTTATTATACCTGGCTTCCTATAAAGACTATGTAGTTCACTGTTATTTAAGCTTCTCCTTTCACCTGTCTGTTCATCTCTCTTTGGTCCAACAATTTTCCTAAGAACTTTATTCTCTCCATATTTTTATTTATTTATTTATCTATTTTATTTGGTGGAGTTAAGATTGTAATGTCTTCTCTTCTACTTCACCAGTTAATTTATACACGTAGTAACAATTAATTGTGAATTATCAATTTGATTAATAATATTTAATAGACATAGGCTACACAATATAGGCTACAGATGACAAGGAAATAACAAAAACATTAAAATATAATAATAATAATAATAATAATAATGATAATGATAATAATGATAATAATAATAATAAAAATAATAAAATGTTAATAATAATAATGATTTTTTATTTAGGAACATTTCAAAATTCATTGTTTCTTCTTCAACCCAAAGTGATTGTCGCCAGAGGTTCCTGTCTAAAGCATTTCTTCCCTCAAATCTCTAGCTTCCAGACTTCTCTTAACTCCATCCATCCATCGTTCTCTAGGCCTGCCTCTTCCACTTCTTCCATTAGCTTTCCAATTAAGGATCTTCTTTGGTATTCTCTCTTCTTTCATTGTTATAAGGTGTCCATACCATTTCAAAATGTTTTCTTATATTTTTCCTAATATAATAATAATAATAATAATAATAATAATAATAATAATTGTATTGTATTGTATTGTAAGCCTATGTTTTCCCTTTACATAGATTTAGGCGCTCTCCCCCTACAGGGAAGAATTTTAACCATACTGATTTAGTTACACTTGTTTTCGTATAGATGTAATTTTGAGTGGTCCGTGGCGAGCGTTCCGCCTCATACTGATATCTAGGAAACCAAGGTAGTACTAGGACGGGAAAATTCGGTAAATTTTGCTTAGAGGCCTTTTCATTCATGCTTAAGGATTTTTTACGAGCCTGAAAATCTTCAGACTCGGGACCCACGGCTTAAAGTCTCTCCCGGAGGACTTGCTCCTTGGATTTTTCCGTCCTAAAAATCCATCGACCCCGGCCGGGTTTGAACCAGCGACCCTCGGGACCAGAAGCAAGGAGCATAACCAGTAGTCCACCGCGGCCGACAATAATAATAATAATAATAATAATAATAATAATAATAATAATAATAATAATAATAATAATTGTATTGTATTGTATTGTCAGCCTATGTTTACCCTTTACATAGATTTAGGCGCTCTCCCCCTACAGGGAAGAATTTGAACCATACTGATTTAGTTACACTTGTTTTCGTATAGATGTAATTTTGAGTGGTCCGTGGCGAGCGTTCGGCCTCATACTGATATCTAGGAAACCAAGGTAGTACTAGGACGGGAAAATTCAGTAAATTTTGCTTAGAGGCCTTTTCATTCATGCTTAAGGATTTTTTACGAGCCTGAAAATCTTCAGACTCGGGACCCACGGCTTAAAGACCCTCTCGGAGGACTTGCTCCTTGGATTTTTCCGTCCTAAAACTCCATCGACCCCGGCCGGGTTTGAACCAGCGACCCTCGGGACCAGAAGCAAGGAGCATAACCAGTAGTCCACCGCGGCCGACAATAATATTAATAATAATAATAATAATAATAATAATAATAACAATAATAATAAAGTTCTTAGGAAAATTTTTGGACTAAAGAGAAATGAACAGACAGGCGAATGGAGAAGACTACATGAACTTTATAGGAAACTAGATATTATAACAACAGTTAAGATGGACGGGACATATGGCGCACATTTGGAATGATAGAGTCCACCGCTGTGGTCTCGAGGTAGCGTGCTGCCTTGTCACGCAGCGGGCACGGGTTCGATCCCCGGTCGGAGCAGTTTTTCTGGGTGAGGTTTTTATCGGAGTTTTTCCTCACCTGTAAGACAAATGTCAGGAAAACTTTAAGGCCCAAACGGTCCCCGAAATCATATGGCCATCATCATCATCCTTATCATTATCATCATCATCCTTCACCGGTGTGGAAAGCAACGGGAAGCTACCACACCTACAATTCCCTAGTAAAGCTGCAAGCATAGTATGAAAGTGCTATGATTGCAGTGAAGTACCTGCCTTCGGGCAGAATTACTATGGATACTATGGAGAGGAGCATGGAAGCTTCTTATAGGATAGGAAAATCAGCGCGAAAGCGCCCAATTGCATCAAGAATTGGCAGCTGAACTTAGTATTATGGAGTGAAACTTCCTTTAAAGAACAAACAAATTCAGTTATAAGGCCATAGTAGAGAGTGTTATGTTATATGGAACAGAGGTATCGGTAATTAAAAGGTACCAAGCTAACAAGTTATTAGCAAAAAAGATGGGTTATTAGTCGTTCAAAATATCTCTGCAGGCGGAAGAATTGTGAAGCTTTCTTTGTTGCTACACGTGACGTCATCTAAGGCAGTGTTCACTGTCAGCATCCCACGTCCCGTTCCCCTCTGCACTCATAGATAGCAGTGTCACGTGTTCTATTCGTGCATAAACACGACTGCAGTGCCCTCCGTCAACAACTGCGCTTACTCCTTGAACGGGTAATACTGGAGATCAGATTAGAAAAAAACATATAAACTGTGTACAGTAATATAATGTACGGTTAAAAACTATAATATAGTTACCTTGTAGGTCCGTCTCCTCAACTTAAGTTGTTTTAAAACTCTGTAGGCCTTTCGGGACTAGTCCATCATCAGCAGAATGCATTAGGTCCATTCTTGTTGACCCTTGTTGAAGCACTGACTTGGTTGTGAGAATTTTGTACAGAGGATTGTGTGGATTAGGTGTGTATTCATTGAGAATCAGGTTGTTGTTGATTTCTCTTAGGATTGCGATTTCCTCCAGTATATTTATTCTCGTTGGAATGTTTTCTCTATGTACTATTGTGAGGGTGTTATCGATGTTATGCATTATGGTGTTCCAGATTGAATTACGTGTTGTGCGTAAATTGAGTTTCCTCCATTGTAAATGAAATCTCTGAAATGTTCCTTGAATCTAATTGTTGAAGCTTCTGTTAGTTTTCCCAATGTAGAATTTATTGCAGTCTGTACATGTTAATTTGTAGATGCCTTTATTGTCGAATTCATCTATTTCTTCGATGTTGTTGTTTATTAAATTGTTTAATTTGTTGTCAGTTTTGTAGGATATATTATAAACTGTGTAATTAGGAAAATTACGAAATTTGAAAGGAAAGTGTTACAGACAATTGAAGAGAGACGATTGAGATGGTATAGACATCTCAAAAGGACGACATATGATACAATCACTAAAAAGATCTTGGAGTGGAAAATAGATGGGAAAAGAAGATAGGGAAGACCCAAAGAAGATTGGATGAGCGGTGTGAGAAGAAGTATGAGGATCTGGGACTTACTGAGGATGTTCAGAACCGCTACAACTAGAGAAGGTGAATTTCTTGAGGGTGATGGAAAACCACTGTATTGTGGATATATTCTTAAATACTCGTTCGTATATATAAGGTAGAGTGATCTCACCGCCTAAGGAGGCCCTTGGGGTTTTAGGAGGTTAAAGCGCTCATCTTTTTAGACAATCTGCAGCATATATCAGCCGGTTTGTCAGCCCTTCTTAACGGTCGCCTTTACCCCCAGAACAAGCGTTTGTTACTCATTTCCGAGACTGAGTCGACCGCAGGGTCATTGTGCCACCAGAAGGTTTGTAGCATTTAAAAATTCTGACCCTCGGGACTCGACACCCCGACCTTCCTGCATGTGGCGTATTGCTTTAACCAATTACCATGCAGCGTTTCACCTAAATATAAATAAATAAATAAATAAATAAATAAATAAATAAATAAATAAATAAATAAATAAATAAATAAATAAATAAATAAATAAATAAATAATATATATATTTTAGGGTGTCTCCCCAAGATTCCCAAGACATAAAGTTGTTTTTTTTTTTCGCAAAATCAAATACCCATTCCCTCTTTTTTTTTCTTTCTATATGACGTTCCATCCATCCATCCATCCATCCATAGTAATTCTGCCCGAAGGCAGGTCCTTCACTGCAATCATAAGCATTTGCATGCTATGCTTGCAGCTTTACTAGGGAATTGTAGGTGTGGTAGCTTCACGTTGCTTTCCACACCGGTAAAGGATGATGACGATGATGATGATAATGATGATAATGATGATGATCATGATGGCCATATGATTTCGGGGACCGTTTGGGTATATGACGTTAATAACTCAAATAACAAATAGTTTTGCAATTGGATCATGACATCCCGTGCCGACTTTATGCCAAACAAAGACACGAAAATGTATACTGGGTTAGTATAGAAAGATTCTAGAACTGAAAGTTTATCTAGTAAATAAAACGTGTATTTACTATTTTATAATAGTAAAAAAAAAAACATTATTGTTCAAATTTCGTTCGCCTTAGTTAGCAAATACTGACATGTTTCGAAGCAAGTCGGCACCGATTGCCGTTGTCCTACTTGCACCAAATTGTACTCACAGTTGTTTTAACATTAATCAAATAGATAGATAGATAGATAGATAGATAATGGAATGTATTGCCTTTTTTTCAGAATAAAGGAAATACATATGCATTTACATTGCGCACGGGCCTGCTTGGCCGTACGTGCATAATTTTCCATGAATAAAAAATAAAACTAATCATAATATAAACAAATACCTACAAATGCACCTGTATCAAAACAACAATAACAGGCTACATATAAGTAAAATATATGTCTACACTACATCACAATAATACATATCTACACTCATCCATATTCCGTACATTAACATTAAAAAAATTATAGAAAACAAATTAGAAAAAAAACACACACACACACATACTCCCACACACCCCCACACATATACACACCGCACGCTCATACCCCCTCTCCCCCCATCCATGCAGACATCAAATACACTATCAGACTATTCAACTTATCAGACCTACTTTATTAATCAATTAAATAAGAGGGTATGCGTTAAAAATAGAATACTTAGATTTTTATATAGACCCTATGTACTATATATTATTCAATTGTCCCGCGCCGTAGCCGAGTGGTTACAGCAGGAAGCCTTGGCGCAGATCTACGGGACTTGCGTTGCTTCGAGTCTCCATGTGGGGAAGAAATTTTCTCATGGTATTTCGGCCAGTATGGGACCGGTGCCCACCCAGTACCGTGAGGCATTTGGGTAGCTACAATAAGTAGCGGTTCCCGGTTGAGAAAACCAGCTATAACATGCTGACCACATGTCACCCTACACTGGCTGGATGTCATCTACCTCAGTGATTGACACATGTGGATGTGAGGCCAGCAGCCGGCTGGTAGGCTAAGAGCCCTCTAGGCCTGTCGCGCCATGGAATTATTATTTTTATATATTAATCAATGCCCCAGGTTGGTTGTGATTTCGACATTTCTGGTGTTCTCTCCTGGCATTGGGGATCTTGGGAACTTCTGAGGTTAGGGAGCCTGGAAGGCGGGGATAGGCTGCTCCAATAATATGATGGGTTATGATGATGATCGTGGCGCCCCAGAAGAGTCCCTAATCCTAAACTTAATCTAAGGAGAATATGAATGATGGTAATTATGATGGCCATGTGATATTCGGGGACAGTTTGGGCCTTATAGTTTCCTGACATTTGTCTTATAGGTGAGGAAAAACACCGAAAAATAACCTCATCCTTGTCCATCCGGGGATGGAACCCAAGCACGCTGCGTGAATAGGCTGCACGCTACCTCGAGACTACAGCGGTATATATATATATATATATATATATATATATATAATATATATATATCACGCCGTAGCGTAGTGGTTAAGGCACTGAGCTACAAGCCGAAAGGTCGAGGGTTCAAGTCCCGGTGGGTCAGGATTTTTAAACTAACCCAAACCTTCTGGCGGCACTATGGCCATGGGGTCGACTCAGCCTCTAACGGAAATTAGTACCAGACGCTTGTTCTGGGGGTAAAGGCGGCCGTCACGCAGGGCTGACAACCCGGCTGGCATCAAGTGCCGATTGTCCAGAAATAGTGGGAGCCTTAACCTCCTACTACCCCAAGGGCCTCCTGAGGCCTGTAGTGGGATTACTTTACTTTATATATATATATATAGGCTATATTAGGTAATACCCGGCGTGCGTTGCTACGCCTAAATTAATGAAATATTAATTCAATTGTATGGTATATGCTGAGATGATCTAAACATGGCGGTTGCTAGTTAGTTTTTAATTTCGGATTTCAGGTAAACCTCCATTTATAATTGTCGGATTTTACTCATTTTTGTATAATACATACCTCGGTTTATTTTACTTAGATATACCGTGTTCCATTGTGAAACATGGAAAATTGCGACCGCTAGAGCGACTTTTAAATTTTCACTTCAGGTGAACTACACCCAATGGTTTTAGAGGGTTCAATTGTGAATTTAAAACATCCAAGTGCCCACTCAAACACACACAAAAATTTCATCAAAATCGGTCCTGTCTTTTAGGAAGTTTTTATTCAGATAAACCTCTACTACAGACCCACAGGGCGAAGAAACTCAGGACGACTTAAGAAGCGATGGAGGGATCAATTTCTATACTGAAGCGGAACAGGCCAAGGGCCTAATCCCTGATTGTTGTTGATGATGAGATAAACCTCCACTTCTAAGTGTCGGATTTCACTCATTTTTGGAGAATACCTGCCTCGGTTTATTTTAATAGAATATACTGAGTTTCATTATGAAACATGGAAATTGTGCCCGCTAGAGCAATTTTTAAATTTTGACATCAGGTGAACTCCTACACCTAATGGTTTTAGAGGATCCAATTGTGAATCTAAACCATCCGGGGACCCACATAAACAACCATAAAATTTTTCATCAAAGTCGGTCCAGTCGTTTAGGAGGAGTGCAGTGACATACACACATACAGAAGGATTATATATATATAACTTCAGAGGAATATTTTTAAACTACATAATATATGTGAACAATATAATCTCAAAATATCCATAGAAAAAACTAAGGTAATGGCATTCCAAGGGAAAAATCAAATCAGATCGAAAATAGTAATAGGAAACAAAATCATAGAACAGGTGAACCATCTCAATTATCTAGGATGTGATATTTCATTTAATTATGATAATGATATAAATAATAAAATAGGAAAATTCCAGGGAATATGTGGTACGATAAAACGAACACTAAATAACAAAAAAAACAAGAGAGACCCAACTGAAATTTTATAAAATGTTGGCAGTACCGGTACTGCTCTGTGGTTCAGAAGCCTGGATACATAAAAAACAAGACCTAAGTAGGATAACGGTGGCAGAAATGAAATGTTTGAGATCTGTTAAAGGGTGCACTAAGGAAGACAGAATCAAGAACACAGAAATAAGACAGGAACTTGAAATATTTGCAATAACTGATCAAATGGATACATATAGACAAAAATGGAAGCAACACATAGACAGAATGAATGAAGATAGATATCCAAAACAAATAACAAAATACAAACATAAAGGCACCCGAGATGTGGGCAGACCTAGAAACAGATGGGCTGAAGTCGGAACGGGTCAACAGACCTAATCCATGAATGAAGATGATGATATATATATAGTCCATCGCTGTGGTCTTGAGGTAGCGTGCTACCTTCTCAGGCAGCGGGCCCGGGTTTGATTCCCGGTCGGGAAGGCTCTCGGATGAGGTTTTATCGGGGTTTTTCCTCACCTGTAAGAGAAATGTCAGGAAGCTTAGGGCCCAACGTCCCCGAAAATCATCCGGCCATCCTCATCATCCTTATCATTATCATCATCATCCTTCACCGGTGTGGAAAGGAACAGGAAACTACCACACTTACAATTCCCTAGTAAAGCTGCAAAGCATAGCCTGAAAATGCTATGATTGTAATGAAAGACCTGCTCTCGGGCAGAATTACAATGGATATATATATATATATATATATATCGCTCATTTGCTGCAACAACGTCATAACTAAAAAATTGTGGATTTTTAGTTATTGGAACCACATGAAAGGCAAAACTCAGTTCTATATCCAGGAAGAACGACATAAGCTATTGTATACAATGAGTTGGTGTAATAATTTGATATTTATGACAAATACAGGCAAAGGTATATGGATTTCAAACCTTTAAATGCTTCTCCTGAAAAACTATCTTTTTTGAGTTATGACGTTGTTGCAGCAAATGAGCATATAATTGCAATAATATTGTGCCAGAAAAAGAAAACTTAAATATACAAAATTATACAAATATTTTATTGGAGTCAACAAAATTATCGAAATTATAAGTAGGCCTATTACCAGGGTGTCGTGATACTGAAAGCCACTGGTCTAAATGATACATTTTAGTAAGTTTCACAAAGAAAATTGATGTTCTGTACTGTAATATTTTTATTACAGCTTATTGTTATTACGTCTGATAAAATCTTAAGCAGGCATTAGTATTTGAAACCATAATGGCATAGAAAGCTATAAAAGAACTCTTGTGTGTAAATAAATAAAGCCCGAATGTTTATGTCACTTTAAACTGGTGAACGGAAATCGTCAGCATATGTGTGTGTGTAGATACAAGTTATCTGCTTACGGTTTCCTCTATAAAGTCAGTCGGCCATGCATCTGCCTCCACTTCTTCTCACCTTTCTAGTGGTTGCTTGGCGCCTTTTGCAGGTGATGCCATCTTATTCTCATACCCTGTTACCTCCAAGTAGAATACTGTGTTACACATCCAAGTTAACTGTTCACGGGCGGAGGGGAAGAGTTTTAGCGCTAGTGTCGCCGATCTACTGAATCTGTGGAAGGGATGTAGGAGAAAACTGTACATCCGATCACGTATTGAAATTTTTCAACTTCAAATGTGGGGGTGAATCTCTAAACACGTGTGAAATATCTTGACATGGTTGTCAAATTAGTCATTTAAGCACTGAACGCTCAAGCGGTCGGATCATTTAAAATCACAGTATTTGTCGTCTCTCTGTTACCAGTCTGACAATAAATCACAAGTGGCAACATGTAATGAGAAGGGCAAGGAAGGGACAGCTCATTCCTAGACGTAACCCCAAAAGTAACAGGGTTGTCAAGTTAGTCATTCTGCCACTGACCGCGCAGAACGACGGACCATTAAAATACATAGTATTTGTCAGCTCTCTACCTGCCAATCAAACAACATAATACAAAGGACAGGAAGTGGCAACATGGTAAGGAATAGAAAGAGAAAGACAGTTTAATAGTTGAATGCAGGCTTTCACGGCCGGTAATCATGATGTTGAGTGATTCCGGGTTCTGTGGCCGTGGTCCATAGTTGGTGTTGATACCAGACGTTTCGCCCTCAACTGCGGAGGGCATCTTCAGTGGCGAGTGCTTCTAGGCGTGTTTCCTGGTCGGAAGCTCTACTTAGAGTGAACGCTGCGGGTGTTGTATTGATACTAGTGGTGGGAGCAGGGTGAGCGGGCGTGGCTCTTGCTGATTGGCTAATGGTCGTCTCCTTGTTGTCCCTAGTGTTGATGCATTTATTTTCTAGTGTACAAGGAGACGACCATTAGCCAATCAGCAAGAGCCACGCCCGCTCACCCTGCTCCCACCACTAGTATCAATACAACACCCGCAGCGTTCACTCTAAGTAGAGCTTCCGACCAGGAAACACGCCTAGAAGCACTCGCCACTGAAGATGCCCTCCGCAGTTGAGGGCGAAACGTCTGGTATCAACACCAACTATGGACCACGGCCACAGAACCCGGAATCACTCAACATCAGAAAGACAGTTTGTTAGTTAACATATTTTCCGCCTGCACAAAACACTTGGATGGGTAATATATCATCGTAGTCCAATCACGAATTTAGGACATTTGTTGACCTGTTTCGACCTTCTTCCTGCAGGTTGATAGCTTTTGTTTGGGTAGCCCGTGATCTTCCATTCGATGAACATGTTGCATCCATCCTGACTTATCATCAGAAATGTAGTTTTCTAAAGGTTCCATGTGTAATTCTTCTAAGATGTCTTTTTTTTATCTAGCAGTGTGTATCCTGCAGTCCTCCGAAGGTATCTCATTTCAGCAGATCTAAGTCTCTGTGTATCCTTCTGTTTCAATGTCCATACTTCGCTACCATAGAATTGTAATGGCTACATCTAAAAGAGGGAAGAAAATCGCACTGTCTAATTCTCCTATTTAAGATCCTACATACCTCGATTCCCAATTATTTATCATCCCGTTTCCAGTATCTATCCTCAAACCATAACTTAAACACAAGATCACAACATAGTCTCTTACTTAATATACCGCAACATAGGACATCACATCACTCCATGTCATATACCATCTCCACTTCTCGCAACTGGAATTCCCTACCACAAGAAATAAGGGGCTGCCGGTCATTGGCAACTTTTAAAAGAAATCTAAATTTATATTTGCTCTAAACTCGACTTCATTATTATCCAGTGTAAGATATATATATATTAATTGGTGTTTCCCGTATAGTGTATCATATTTATATTATTATTATTATTATTATTATTATTATTATTATTATTATTATCGTATTACATTGCTACATTTATTGTATCTTTAACTGTTTATAATTAGTATAGTGTATATCTATATTTGTCGAATATTTATTTGTATTTGTGCTGGTTGAGTGGAAGAGAGGGCCTTATGGCCTTAACTCTGCCAGAATAAATAAAGTATTATTATTATTATTATTATTATATTATTATTATTATTATTATTATAAAAAAGAGTTGAAAGACCCAGTGTTTTATACACTTTCAGTCTTGAATGTTTTTGAACTGACTGTGGCTTGAAGATAGCATTTATTAACCCTAAAATCCATAAAAACTTAGATATTTTTGAATTTACATCCTTTTCTTTTTTCTATGAGATATTGCATCCTAGATATGTAATACTGTAATTGCTTGAAAAAAGAAGAGAATTCAACTTAGAAACACATTTTGCTTTCATAGATTTTGAAAAAAAAAATCGACACAGTCAACAGACCAAAACTTTTCAGTAAAATGGAAGACAGAAATATACCAAATATACTTCTGCAGAACATACTGTATATTTATATTTTATTTTTTATTTTACTCACCCATTGTGTAGGTCTACGTTTGTAATATCTTCTTCTTCACTTCTTGGTTTAGGCATTGATTGCCTGTTCCGTCTTAATTAATAGATTTCAGACTATCTCTTTCGAGGACGTCCGATATCTCTTCTTCCTCTCAGAAAATAATGTAATATTTTTTTGGTAATCTACTCTCTTACATTCTTACTACATGTTCTTTCCATTGTTCCTTGTTATTAGATATGTTTGCTTTTGTGGGGTAGTTCTTCACAAATATAATCGTTTCTTATCTGCTCCATTCTAGTACACCCTTTTACTCTTCTTAAAAATTTTATCCCGGCTGCTTGGATTTTACTTATTTGTTTGGTAGTGATAATCCAAGATTCGCTTCCATATAAAAAGACAGGAAGTTTTGAGGAAGTGGCTGAATTCAAATACTTAGGAACAATAATCACAAACAGGAATGATATGCACAAGGAAATTAAAAATAGGCTCAATTCTGGAAATGCGTGCTATTATCCATTACAGAGACTCATGGCTTTCCAACTCCTTTCAAAAAACGTTAAACTGAAAATATATAAAACTATTATTCTACCAGTTATATTATATGGATGTGAAACATGGACTCTTACTTTAAAGAAGGAAAAGAGATTACGAGTATTTGAGAATAATGTTCTTAGGAAAATGTTTGGACCAAAGAGAGATGAACAGGCAGGTGAATAGAGAAGACTGCATAGCAGTGAATTACACGGTATTTATAGGAAGCCAGATATACTGAGAACAATTAAGTCTCGTAGACTGCGATGGACAGGACACGTGGCACGAACGGGGAATGAAAGACGTGCTTGGAAGTTTCTTGTAGGAAAAGCAGGGAGAAAACGCCCAATTGGTAGACCAAGAATGAGGTGGGAGATTAACATTCACCATGATTTGAGGGAAGTAGATTATACAGAGGCTGATTGGAAAACATAGGCTCAGGATTGGAATATATGGGGAGCTTATGTCCGCGCGGCCATTAACCTACGGGTTCGATTAGTGCCAGTGAGAGAGGGAGCGAGGGAGGGGAGGGAGGGAGTGTCTTTTTTCTCTCTCTTCTGCTCCCCCTTCGTTCTCTTTGCTCCCTTTCTCTCCATTCCCCATTAGTTTTTTAGTTAGTTAGTAGGGTAGCTAACCCTACGCCCAAACAACCAGCGATCCTGAAGGGCGAAAATGTTGCATTGTAGTTTTCTCCCCTAGCTGATAGGTCTCAAGTACAGCGTCAAGAAGCCGGTCTTCGCCCTCTAAGGGTCGTATGTTAGAACATTACTCTCTACTCAAATTACTTCCAATCACTAGTGAGCTGATTCACCGTGAGCAATTGCTGAGAACGAATTAACGGCCGACTTATCGGTCATGCACGAGAGTCGACGTTTTTGTAATATTGGCAACGAATTACCCAGAATTCTCAGCGATAAAACCACTTCCGTTATTTTCGTCTGCTATAGAGGAATGCATTTATGCTTGCATCCCGCAAATAATACCGTATACAAGCATGTCTGCGACACGCAATATTACGCCGATTCTCCTGTTCTTTCAGTTGAATTCTTTGGTAGACTCTATCAAATTCCTCTTCTCCGTGTATACCGAAAACATGATCGAAGTCTTCAAGGTCCGACATCTTGGATAAATGTTGGATAAAGTAGCAAAGTACATCGATTACCATCGGTTCCCGTTCGGTTCCCTTCGGGATTTTAATTTGAGTTGCTCATTTAAGCTACCTCCGCAGGTAGCTTACAAATTTAACCAATTATTATCGCATGAACAGATTTCTGAGTAAGCAAAATCGTATTAGCATACAACTTGCTCAGCAGAGAAGGCATTTTACTGTCTAATGCGTCCAAACATGCGACCCTAAAATGACCTTGATGACAAGGGCATGTATGCGTAGGACTTAGTAGTAATAGTAGTAAGCCCTTGTGTCTCTCGACGAGACTTAGGCGGAAATTCAACCATACTAATTTCGTTACACTTGTTTTCGGATAGATGGTATTGAGTGACCCGGGGTCAGCGTTCCGCTTCATAGTGACATCTAGGAAACCAAGATAGTACTAGGGTGATATAATTCGGTAAATTTTAATTAGACACCTTTTTATTCAGGCTGAAGGATCTTTTACGAGCCTGAAAATCTACAGACTTGGAGGACTAGCTCCTTGGATTTTTCCATCCAAAAAAATCCATCTACCCCGACCGGGTTTGAAACTGCGATCCTCGGGACCAGAGGCAAGGGGCATAACCACTAGTCCACCGCGGCCAACTTAATAATAATAATAATAATAATAATAATAATAATAATAATAATAATAATAATAATAATAATATTTACTATTATTAATATTATAATTACGAATTTCTCTATAATAGAGTAGTTTTCCTACAACCCATTGTAAATTTTACTCCTCCATAAATCCCTATTCTCTGCATCACTCTCTGTTAATCTTCTCGACACCATACTGATATGCAATCCTTGAACCCACTGTTTTCTTTTGGACTCCTTTTTTCTTCTGTTGCCCTCCGCTTCAAAATTTAATATCTTAGGTATCCTGTCATCTGGCATCCTCTTTACGTGACCAAACTATTTCATTTTTCTCTCATAAATAACTTATAGAACATCTTTTTGAACATCCATAATAGTAATAATAATAATAATAATAATAATAATAATAATAATAATAATAATAATATTTTTTATTTAGGAATATTTTACAATATAGTGTTTCTCCTTCAACCCATAGTGATAATAATAATAATAATAATAATAATAATAATAATAATAATAATAATAATTACAACTATGATGATAATAAGTACAACGATAATAACTAACTAACTAACTAACTAACTCACTGGCACTATCGAATCCGAAGGTTCATGGCCGCGCGGACATAAGCTCTCCATACATCCCTATCCTGAGCTAATGCTTTCCAATCATTCCCTGTATAATCTACTTCCCTCAAATCATAGTTAATGTTGTTCTCCCACCTCATTCTTGGTCTACCAACTGGGCGTTTTCCCTCTGGCTTTCCTACAAGAAGTTTCCATGCACGTCTTTCATTCCCCATACGCGCAACATGTCCTGCCCATCGCAGTCTACGAGACTTAACTGTTCTTATTATATCTGGCTTCCTATAAAGACCATGTAGTTCATTGTTATGTAGTCTTCTCCATTCACCTGTCTGTTCATCTCTCTTTGATCCAAAAATTTTCCTAAGAACTTTATTCTCAAATACTCGTAATCTCCTTTCCTCCCTTAAAGTAAGAGTCCAGGTTTCGCATCCATATAATATAACTGGTAGAATAATAGTTTTATATATTTTCAGCTTAACGTTTTTTGAAAGGAGTTGGGACATCAAAAGTCTCTGCAATGCATAATAGCATGCATTTCCAGAATTGAGCCTATGTTTAATTTCTTTTTGCATCTCATTCCTATTTGTGATTATTGTTCCTAGGTATTTGAATTCAGCCAATTCCTCAAAATTTCCCTCATTTGTCATTAGCTGTCCACTTCCATTATATACTGAATTTCTACGTGTGACCATATATTTAGTTTTACTGATATTTATTTCCAGTCCTAATTTCTTAGTGTTACTCAATAGTGTGTGCGTGTTGGCCTTTAGTATCTCCTCGCTATCGGCCAGTAGTACTACATCATCAGCATAAACTAACAGCTTATTAATACCATTGAGTTGTAAGCCTTCCTCATTCTCTAAAGATTTAATGGCATGCTCTAGTACAAAATTAAATAGTAAAGGAGATAGTGCATCTCCTTGCTTCAACCCATTCTGGATTTCAAAAGTGTCTGAAAACTGTTTGCCTACACGCACCCTACTCTTTGAGCCATTTAGACACATTCGTATAAGTCTAACTAACTTTTTAGGAATTCCGAACTCCAGCAGGATACTATATAACTTCTCCCTCTTAATTGAATCATATGCTTTTTTGAAGTCTACATATAGTTGATGTACAGTACCATTATATTCCCATTTCTTCTCTAAAATCTGTCTTAAACTGAAAATCTGATCTGTTGTAGACCTGTTTCTTCTAAATGCACATTGATGATCTCCTAGAATGTCATCAATATAGGGAGTAAGTCTGCTTACTAATATATTTGTTAGAATTTTGTACGAAGTTGAAAGTAATGAGATGCCCCTGTAGTTGTTGCAATCTGTTTTATCTCCTTTCTTATAAATTGGTATGATAATTGATTCCTTCCATTCATCTGGAAGAGCTTCTTTTTCCCAAATCTTACTAAGCAACCAGCGTATCTTGTCCATCAATTTTTCTCCCCCTGATTTTATCAGTTCTGCTGGGATCTCATCTGAACCTGATGCTTTATACATCTTCAATTTTTCAATCGCCATTTCAACCTCTAATGCACTTGGCTCTGCGACTAGCATTTCTGCTGTCTGTAAATTATCCTCCTCAATGTCCTGTTCTGTATGTACATTTAATAGCTGATTAAAGTAACCTTTCCATCTATTTAATATACTCCTAGAATCTGCAATCATATCCCCATTTTCATTCCGAATTATGTTTGTTCTAGCCTGAAACCCTTTCTTCTCTATACTAATTCCCTGATATAATTCTCTAATGTTCCTATTTTTTGCATTCATTTCAAGATCATTAATCTTCTCTCTCAAATATTCCCTCTTTTTACTCTTTAGTAACTTGGTGGTTTCCCGTCTAACACTACCCAATTGCTCTAAATTTACCTCATTTGGCTCGTGTAACCATTTCATTTTTGTTAGCTTTCTTTTCTTTACAATGTCGACACATTCCTCATCAAACCATTTCTTGTTTTGCCTCTTTTTTAAACAACCAATGCTTTCTGATGCTGACAATTTAATAGTATCTCTTATAGCCTCCCATTCTTTATTTATATCAGTTTCTTCTTCGTTTGCCACATTGTCATCTGAAGATTCCAGTACTTCAAATCTATTAGCAATTTTGATTTGGTATTCTTGTCGCATTTCATCATTTTTCAAGTTTTTTAATTCATATTTTACAGAATCATCATTAGCGTTCGTTCCTCTCATAAGCGATAGCCGTTGTCTGATTTTCACTCTGACCAGATGATGATCCGAATTGCAGTCTGTCCCTCTAACTGATCTAACATCAATGATGCTACTGTGCCAGCGTTTATCCACTAATACATGATCTATCTGGTTCCAAGTTTCTCCATCTGGGGACGTCCAGGTGTATTTATGAATATCCTTATGCTGAAATGTTGTGCTCTTAACAATGAGATTCTTCGATGTGGCAAATGTGACTAATCTAACGCCATTGTCGTTACTATCTTCATGAAGACTGAATTTGCCTATTGTTGGTTTGAATATATCTTCCCGCCCCACTTTTGCATTAAAATCTCCTAAGACAATTTTCATATGATATCGTGAAAGGCTATCAAATAAGCATTCTAATTCTTCATAGAACTCATCCTTGATCTTGTCATCTTTATCTTCTGTGGGGGCATGTACATTTACAATTATAAAATCATGTCGTTTACCCTTTAGAATTATGTATGATATCCTATCACTAACAAACTTAATATCTCGGATAGCGGATAGGATCCTCCTTCTGACTAAAAAACCCGTTCCAAATGCAGGTCTTTCTGCACCCCCGTAGTATAACGCAAAGCTTCCTGATTCCTGACTACCTTCTCCTGGCCACCTAACTTCCTGTAAAGCGACTATATCCAAGGGCGATTTATCCAATTCCCGCGTTAATATCTCTAGTGCCCCGCTATTGTATAAAGTCCTAACATTCCATGTTCCTAGGAACATGTCCCTGTGTTTGAGCCTTTGGCATGGGTTCCCTGAAGTAGTCCCCGCCCGGAGAACCGAATGGGGGACTATTTGACCTCCGGAAAATTTTACCCCAGATGAACCCATGTCCGCATTTCTTGACTGTTGTATTTTTACGGTGAAAGATCGTCAGTCTTTCGCCCAAGGTACTTTTTTCGTCTGGCTTATCACTTTCGACCAGTCCGGCATGGGTAACCCTATCGGCAGCAATGCTACCGCCGGCATAGCTCTCAGGATCATTTAAGCACGCAAGCCACTCCACCACGACAAGGTAAAGATACCATGGAGGGAGTACAACGATAATAATAATAATAATAATAATAATAATAATAATAATAATAGCAATAATAACAAACATAATAACAATAATAATAATAATAACAATAACAACACCATCAACAATAACAACAATAATTGTAGCAAAAAGCAATAAAATTAACAACAATAAAATAACATTATAATAATTTTCATAATAATGATAATAATAAGGTAATAATAACAACTTATGGAACATATTAAGTTTAAAAGGAATTCCACTACACTTGATAGCAGTAATTAAGAAAATGTATGAGAAAACAAAAATAAAAATAAATCAAAGGGAACCAATACATATAACAGGAGGAGTTAGACAAGGTTGTGCACTATCAACCACGCTTTTTAACATCTATTTCGACGACATGATAAGATCATGGAAGCAAATGACGACTGGAGGAATTAACTTAGGAAATACAGTAATAAAAACAATAGCCTTTGCAGATGACCAGGTTTAAATAGAAAAAAACAGAAGACGAACTACAAAGAATGCTATATAAACTAAATGAAATATAAAAAAAATACAACATGGAAATATCCTCACAAAAATAAAAAACAATGGCCTTCAAGGGCGCTAATCCAAATCGGACAAAGATAATATTAGAAAATAAACCAATAGAACAAGTAGTAACATATAACTTCCTAGGTTGCGAAATAACATACACAGCAGAAACAGATATAAATAACAAAATAAATAAGTTTAATTGTATAACAGATACACTAAAAAGAACTTTGAAAAATAAAGCTAGGAAAGACTATATAATGAAATTATACAAGACAATGACAGTGCCTATTATTACTTATGGATCCGAAACATGGACAGTGACAACACAACAATCTGCCAGGATACAAGCTGCTGAAATGAGATTCCTCAGACCAATAGCAGGATATCAAAGAACAGACAAAAAACATAACACAGAGATAAGACAACAACTAAAAATAGAGGAATTAAACTCAACAATAGAGAAATACAGAACAAACAGGAAAGAACACTTGGCAAGGATGACTGAGAATAGAATACGAAAAGCAGCATACAACTATTCACCACGAGGAAGAAGAAGCTTGGGAAGACCAAGGAAAAGATGGAAAGAGCAGCAATTTGGAGCCGGAATAGGCTAGTAAATAAGCCTAAACCGTGAAGAAGAATAACAACACTAATAATAATCATAATAATAAAAGTAATAATAATATTATAACAGTAAAGGTATTTGATGGGCATTTCAACTTGAAGGGAATGTGCTAAGGGAATGAGTTCAGAGGAGAAAGGATAGTACGTAAGGGAGGGAACTTCAAACATTCTATAACTGTTTTAACCTAGAAATATTAAATGATTCAACAATGAGTAAACGCACTCAACAGGAAGAAGTAAGCTACTCTCCAGGAGGGATGTTTGTTTCTGCGCATGCGTGGGTTTGTAATTAACTGTGTTTGTGTGTGTGTGTGTGTGTGTGTGTGTGTGTACTTTTTAAACACGAGATTTTACTTTTGATTAACCTACTACGTCTTAATTGTTCCTGTGTTTGTCTCCTCGTCAGAGATGTGAAATGATTAATGTATGCTTCATTCTAATGTTCAACTTAGATTAAATACTATTCAAGCAATTATTTTCAGTTGCATCACTTCTTATTTATCTTGCATTACAAGAATTTGAAGAGGTCAAAACAATAACGGCATACGTTGTTATTGTATTTTTAGAAACATGCTCTAATGACCGATATGTAATGATAACCATAATCGACTCTGATTCAAAGGTTTGTGGGTTCATACCCGGATGGAGGTTGATGCATTTCCACTTCTTGTTCTTCTTCTTCTTCTTCTTCTCCTTCTTCTTCTCCTTCTTCTTCTCCTCCTCGTTTAGGCCTACAGCTTGTTCCTTTCAGGAGTTAAGAGACCCTCCATCTCTTTTTCGGTCTTTGCATCAATTACAGGAGCATCTCATTACTTTGAACTTCGTACAAAATTCTAACAAATATATTAGTAAGCAGACTTACTCTCTATATTGATGAAAACATATCAATGTGGGTAAAGAAGAAACGGGTCCACCACAGATCAGATTTGTTTGTATAAGAGATATTTCAGAAAATAAATGGGAATGTAATGTCAGTGTGCATCAACTGTGTGTAGACTATAAAATGCCATACGATTCAATTAAGAGGAAGAAGTTTTATATCCTGCTGGAATTCGGAATTCCTAAAAGTTAGACTTATTTGAATGTGTCAAAATGGAACAAAAAGTATAGTGCATGTAGACCAACAGCTTTCGGATACTTTTCAAATTCACAATGGGGTAAAGCAAGGAGATGCACTATCTCCTGTACTCTTTAATAATTTTGTACTGGAGCATGCCATCAAGTCTTTAGAGGATGAAGAAGGCCTACAACTCAATAGTTTTACTAAACTGATAGTTTATGCAGATTATGTAGTATTAATAGGCGATAGCGAGGAGGTACTACGGGGCAACACTCTATAAACACTAAGAAATTGGGACTGGAAGGAAACATTAATAAAACTAAATATATGTTCACACATACAAATACATTCTATAATGAAAATGGAGATTTAATGACAAATGAGGGAAATTTTGAAGAAGTGGCTAAATTCAAATATCTGCGAAAGATAATTACAGTAGAAATAGGAATGAGATGCACAAATAAATTAAACAGACTCAATTCTGGAAATGCATGTTAGCCTATTATGTGTTACAGGGACTCTTGTCCCAACTCCTTTAAAAAACGTTAAACTGGAAATATATAAAACTTTTATTCTAACAGTTATAATATATGGATGCGAAACATGGATACTTGCTTTAAGGCGGTAAAGGAGATTACGAGCATTTGAGAATAAAGTTCTGAGGAAAATTTTTGGACCGAAGAGAGATGAACAGACAGGTGTATGGAGAAGACTTACATAACAGTGAACTGCATGGTCTTTATAGGAATCAAAATATAATTAGAACAGTTAAGTCTCGTAGACTGCGATGGGCAGGACATGTGGCACGAATGGGAAATGAAAGTCGTGCATAGAAGCTTCTTATTGGAAAATCAGAGGGAAAACGCCCAGTTGGTAGATCGAATGAGGTGAAAGAATGACATTAACCATGAATTGAGGAAAGTAGATTATACTGGGGATGATTAGAATGCATTAGCTTAGAATGGGGATGTATGGAGAGCTTATGTCCCCGCAGCCATGAGCCTATGGGTTGGATAGTGTCAGTGAGTTAACTATTTAGTTCGTTAGGCGATCTCTTCTAGTATCCAGGTAGATTGTCCTTGCCACTCATCCAATTCAATTCTGTCCATGCGAGATATATTTTATTTTATTTATTTATTTATTTAGCCTGATAGAGTTAAAGCCATGTGACCTTCTCTTCCACTCACCAGGACAAACATATATTACATCAGAATACAACCATCATAATTAACTCTAATTTTAAACATTAAATGAAAATTTGACCAATAAGATCATATCTATTATATTATGATCTATAATAGGCCTACAACCAGTTACTGATAATTAAGATAAAGACTAAAACTAATAATAAAATATATTTTAGAAACATAAATTAAACTGTTGGTAGTCCGTCCCTGTCTAACGTTGGGGCCTATATAAAAAAACAAATGAATATATTGAGATATAGAAAATTATTTTACGGTTATACAATGTTTAAGCAAATGAAAATACTTAATTTTAATATTATTTTCATAAATAATTAAATTTATTAATTGTTAATATATTCTATCAGTGAGATGTATAAGTTAGTTTGCTATTAAATAATTCTTGTTTGTTTTTGAAGAATGTTATAGTTTGACCGTCTCTGGCATAGGGCGGAAGGGAATTCCATGTTTTGGTAAGTGAAACTGTAAAAGATAATGAATAATACACAGTGTGATGAGGAGGGATATAAAGGACAATGTGCTGATGGGATCGATTATGTGTGTCGGATAGTCTGATGAAGCGGCGTGATATATAATTAGGCGATGATGTGTGAAGTATTTTATAGAGAAGGGATAGGGAATGAACAGGACGAAGCCACGATAACTGTTCCAGGGACGGTGTAACATGATCAAATTTACGAATACCACAAATAAAACGTGCGCAAAGATTGTGAACATGTTGAAGTCTTTGAGTGAAAATAATATTTCCGATTGAGGGTCTTTCCACTTTTCAGCGGTTGCCCTTTTACCAGCCGGCTGCTGGCCCTTCACATCCACATGTGTCAATCACAGAGGTAGATGATCAACAGCCAGTGTAGGGGTGACATGTGGTTAGCATGTCGAGTCCCCCAGCCGTTATAGCTGGTTCCTCAACCTGGAGCCGCTACTTATTGTAGCTACCCAATTGCCTCACGATGCTGGGTGTGCACCGGTCCCATACTGGCCGAAATACCATGAGAAAATTTCTTCCCCCATGGAGACTCGAACCAGCGCAAGTCCCGTAGCTCTGCGCCAAGGCTTCCTACCTTAACCGCTCGGCTACGGCGCGGGACGAAAATAATATTTAAGTCTATAAAAAGAGTATCACAATAATCAAAATGCGACATTGTAGGTTCTATTCAGTTCTTCTGCTATTCACAAAATTATATATTGTTTGGGTATTTAACTAGTTTATAATTTTTTCACTTCTTATCATATATCTTCTAGTTTTGTGAAAAATGCTTATTCTACTTCTTCTTCTATGTCAAGGAAATAGGCCATATATCTGTTTCCACATCAGAAGACCGTATTCCTTCATCTAGTTATGGGATCCCAATATTTCTTCTTCCTTTGGGTTGATAGTGAAGCAAAATTTGTGGCAGTCTATTGCGTGCCATTTTTTTCTATATGTTGAAGCCAGTTAGATGTTGAATTTGGTTTTATCTATAACATTGTAGATATTCATTTCGGTTCTTAAGTCTTCATTATATTTCTTATCTAACAATATTTAATAATCAATTGAGTTGGTGTTTACTTGATGAAAATCCATATTAATTAATTAAATAAAAATAAAACGTAATTTTTTTATTTAATTAATAACAATATTTAGCCTGCTACTGAACGTAAGGATTTTATTTTAGCTAGGCCAACGTACTCCTATTTTCCTTTCATCTGATTTATTAAGTGTCCAACTTTTACAAACACATGTTAACATAAATACTGAAACACCTGTGCCTGTCTTCCTACAGTACACCATAGGCTAAAGGCAAAACATTTTATTCCAAATTTCATTTTAACACAATTTATGACTGGCCATGGAAAATTTGGAAGTTATTTTAGGAGATTTAATATTAACCCAGACAGTGATCATAGTTGTAAATGTCAAGAATCAATACAATCTGTAAAACATGTTTTATTTGATTGTCCTATATTCGAAAGACAACGATTCTGGTTAAACTTACTTTTAAATGATGATGAGGTTTCTGCCTCAATGTGTGAAGTGATTTTTGAGAACCAAAATTATTATAAACATTCACAACAATATGTAGTATTTTCTAAGACACTTATAGACAATTTATGTAATTCATAACTCTCATTCAAAATCATAAGATAATAATTCTGTTTTACAATGTATAGTATAATATTGTTATAGTAAGCTACAACCCTAACATGCCTTTGTGGCGAAATAGGGTTTCAAAATATTTGGAGATTCAAAATAATAATAATAAGAACATAAGTACTGCCATTGTTTTATAGAATTTTAATTGCCTGATTTTTTAATGTTTTTTTAGAGTTCTTCTTATTGTTCCACGCATATTATAAAATTTGTTTAATTTTAAGTTTATATCATTCTTTTGGCAGTAATATATGTTAAATCCTAAATAGTTTAAATTGTTTTCTTGTTCTATTAATTTGTTTTTTGATTATTATTTTGCATCTTCTGTGGTTTAATCTTTCAAAAGATATTACTTTAGTTTTTTTTACATGCGCGTAATGTATTTATTTAATAGGCCTACTTCGTTTAGTTTATTGTTAGCTATTTGTAACTCGTCGTCTGTATTGCTAAAAACCACCTGATCATATGCGAGCAATATAGTGTTCAAGGGTGATTAATTTTAAAATGGTTACTTAATTGTTCTTGCCATTGTCTAATGGCATCCTCAATATATATTCTAAACAACGGTGGGGACATTGGACATCCTTGTTTAACTTCTTGATTTGTTATTATTTGTATTTTCCGATTTTTTTTATTTTTAAAATATATTCTAAAATACAGACTCTGAATAACTTGTATTAAATGCATTTCTGAGGGAGTAAAATTCCACCTACGACACGAGACTCAAGGCTCTAATCCCCTTCCAAAGGATTTTTATTCCCTGAAACATTCATTGGTGGGGTCGGATTTAAACTCGCGAATTTCGGAACAATACAAATAATCTTATTCCGGCTGTATGGAATAATGATTCTGATGATTATGATGATGATAATAATCATAATAATCTTCTTCTTCTTCTTCTTCTACTACAAGGTTTAGGCTATGCAGCCTGTTCCGGCGAAGTTAAAAGTGGAGTCCATCTTCTACGTGGTCGGCCAACATCTCTTGTTCCTCTGGGATTATACAGGAAGGTTCTTTTTGGTATTCTTTCGTTGTTCATTCTCATTAAGTGTTCTGTCCATTTCTTATTATTTTCGCTGATTTTATCTTCAATTTTATATATATTTAATTCTTCTCGTATAGTTTCATTCCTTATTCTATCCACTCTTGTGCATCCTTTTACATTACGTAAAAACAGCATTTCCGCAGTCTGTATCCTGCTTTTATCCCTTGATTTCATTATCCAATTTTCACTTCCATACAATAACAAAGGAACAGCCATTGATTTATATAATTTAAGTTTCGTATCTTTCCTTGTTTTCCGACCTAAGGTTCTTTTTATGGTTCCACAAATAGCCTGAAATGTATTTACTTTATTTTCTATATCTTTATTTTCTCTATAAGTTATATCACATCCTAAATATTGGAAATGTGATACTTGTTCTATTATTTCGTTATCCAGTACAATTTTTGATCTAATAATAATATTAATAATAATAATAATAATAATAATAAAAAATTGGGGACTATTTACACCATCTGATGCGAAACACTTTTTTAAATTCCAATCATACACAATACGCATGCGCCAACAAACACGAAGCGGTTTACACTATGAAATCACGGGAACTTATACAACTTATACAGGATATTTAACGAACCTAAAAGCTAACCTAACACAATTTAAGTACTCTAACCTGTGAAAGACCACTTGAAAGCTAACCTAATGTAACTTAAGCACTCCAACCTAAAGAATGCAACGACCAAAAATAAATAGCAAGTTTTATAATTCTGAAGTATATGTGTACAGTTAATTAGTAGGGCCTACATATTCTATGTTGGCTACACTGGAACATGACTTTGTTTTTGCTTAGAATATTCGTTAAAATCAGTATGGTTGCCACGTCTTCATGCTACGTATGTAGTTAAGTATCATAGAAAAATATATTAAAATAATCGTTAGAAAAAATGTAAAAATAATTGTAAATGGTGGGAAATAATTTCAAAACGAAACCCTAAGAATAAAAAATTGACAGGAGTTTATGAAGGAATTGAAAAGTCGCGTCACATGTTGTAAAGAATAGCCAATAATTTTATTTATATACAAATTTTCAATGTTTTCGCATCTCTTTTTGTGTTTAAAGTTTTATTTTCCTTCTCCACTCGTTCCTATCCATCCACTTCATGTCCTCCAATCCTCTTGTTCTCATTCCAGTTCTTATTTCTTGCATCCACGAGTTTCGTAGTCTTACTTTCTTTCTTCTCCCAGTTTGACATAATTTCAACGTTTTTCTGGGTAACCTTTCTTCTTGCATTCGCTGTACATGCCCATACCAATTTTATTGCGTATATCTTATATAGTCTACTATTGAAAATCGAATATTCTCTTTTTCTCGTATGACAGTATTTCTTATTTTTTCTAATTTTGAACATCTTGCTGCTCTCCTTATGAAATCCATTTCCATCGACATAAGTTTTTGTTTCCATGAAGCTTCTCAGTAAGATATATTGTATGGATGTGAAACTTGGGCTCCAGTGAAAAGACAGAAGGATAGAATACAGACGGCAGAGATGCGGTTCCTAAGACAAGTAAAATGATGTACAAGACTTGATAGAATAAGAAATGAGGATATAAGAGAAGAATTGAAAGTACAGCCTTTATTGGATAAAGTCACGAATTACAGACAGAAATGGATTGATCACATGGATGGAATGAGTAAGGAGAGATATCCATTGTTAGCAAGAAATTATCAAGCAAGAGGAAGGCGTGATGTTGGAAGACCTAGAAGACGTTCGGCTGATGCATTATGAAGTCGGAACGGGCAATTGCCTAATCCCTGGAGTGATGATGATGACGATGATACGTTTTTGTTCTAAGTTTTTGTTGAATTTCCAAACTTCAGCTCCATACGTGACAGTACTTCTCACTATTGAATTAATTATATAATTATATAATTTAACTTATTTTTTTCTGGTTATATATCTGTTCCATAAGACTCCAATCATCATTGCTGTTATTGCTCTACCTTTATTTATTCTGTTCTTAATATAATTTTCTTGTTTATCCTCTTTATCTACGTTTACTCCCAGATACTCAAATTCATCACATCCTCTAATATACCCATTTTGATCTTCTAATATTAAATCTTAGGTTTCTGCTTCACATCCCATATAAAATGTTTTTTTTTTAAATTTATTTTCAAACCCTAGTTATCGTATTCGTCCAATAATTTTCTAAACATAAGTTCCACGTCTTCATATTCCTGAGCAATTATTATCTGGTCATCGGCAAATAACAGAGTATATATTGTATCTGTTGATCCATCTCCAACTGGTACTCCCATTCCTGCACATGTCTTTGCTCCAGTTTGACAGTGCTTTAAGATAAATATCTTAAATAATGTGGGTGATATGATACAACTTTAACGAAGGCCTTTTGTTACATTATTATTATTATTATTATTATTATTATTATTATTATTATTATTATTATTATTATTATTATTATTATTATTATTATTATGGATAGAATACGAAATAAAGAAATAAGGGAAATTATGGGTGTACAAGAGGAGCCGGACATCATAGACATCATAGAAAAGAAAAGATTTCAGTGGTATGGTCATGTCAAACGAATGCCAGAGCAAAGATTGCCAAAAATTGTTATGGAATGGATCCCAATGGAAAGGAGGAAGAGAGGAAGACCGAAGAAAACTTGGATAGAAGGGGTACAAGCAGCTATGAGTATCAGAGGAATGGAGTAAGATCAATGGATGGATAGAGAGGAATGGCGTTTGGTTTCCGGAAGACGGCGGCAGCTGCCATGATACCGGATGATGATGATGATTGTTATTATTATTATTATTATTATTATATTATTATTATTATTATTATATTATTATTATTATTATTAGTGGGGAAAACTTTCCAATAAATTTCTCAACGAATTTTTCTAAGTTCTACAACAGGCCTGATAAATGCCTACTAGGTGTGGAAAGACCTTCCTATTCAACCCTACATCTAAAAGAGTGACAAGGTAATGCACTGCTACTCTCTTGTCGGTTCTGTTATTTCATTGGGAGTACACCTGTATGTGGATAGTAAGTACTTATCAACAGCCTGTTCTACAGAGTAGCAGTGGGATAGTACAAACTTTTATGGAACTGTCACCAGCTGGAACTACAAATCTGTGAAATCGGTATGACCAATCTTCGCAATAAATTTCCAAACAAGTTTAGATTAGATTAATGTCAGTATTGCACTAACTCTTGAGTTGTCTTTCCTTTGAGAATTTTGTCAGTTCTCTAAGCCCCATAACAATTACATTCACGTATTGTTAGTTTTGTTAATTGCAACATGTGAAATTGTGAAGAGAATAGATTCAAACGGTTATGACGTTAAATCGTCTTTTCAACATTCTAATGATAAAATCTCACAAGACAAACGATATCAAGTTGAAGACAGCAAAATTATATCACAATTATATCTTACACATCTCATAACTTTAACATTTTGAAAAATCTGAAGTATTTGTCATGCATTGTGGCCCAAACAAAACATCTGTGTCACATGTTCGAATTCAAGACAGGATAATTTTAAACTTAATTATAAATATAATACCTAGGAACAATAATTACAAACAGGAATGAGGTTCACAATGAAATTATGCTTAGGTTAAATTCTAGAAATGCATTACAGGGACTCTTCTCGTCCCACGTCTCTAAAAATAAATAAACTCAAAATATATTAAACTGTTATTCCCCCAAGTTATATGGATACGAAATATGGACTCTTACTTTAAGGGAGGAGAAGATATTGCGAGTATTTGAGAATAAAGTTCTTAGGAAAATTTTTATACCAAAGAGAGATGAACAGGCTGGCGAATGAAGAAGACTACATAACAGTGAGCTACACGATCTTTATAGGAAACCAGATGTAGTATGAACAGTTAAGTCTTGTAGACTGCGATGAGCAGATTTGACACGAATGGAGAATGAATGAGGGGATAGAAACTCCTTGTAGGAAAACCAGAGGGAAAATTCCTAGTATATAAGCCAAGAATTAGGTGGGGAAATAACATTAACCAAGATTTGAGGGAAAAGGATTATACAGGTGATGATTGGGAAATATTAGCTCAGGTTTAGGATGCATGGAGAGCATATGTTCACGCGGCCATATACCTACGGGAACGATAGTGCCAGAGGGTTAGTTAGATAGTTAGGGTTAACTCTTGTCAGTCCAATGATACACTAAAGTTTATCTTCTTCTTCTTCATCACGGTTTAGTCTTATTTACTAGCCTGTTCCGGCTCCAAATTGCTGCTGTTTCCATATTTTCTTTGGTCTTCCCAAACTTCTTCTTCCTCGTGTATGCTGCTTTTGGTATTCTATTCTCAGTCATCCTTGCCAAGTGTTCTTTCCAGTTTGTTCTATAGTTCACTATTCTTGTGTTTATTCATCTACTTCTAGTTGTTGCCTTATTTCTGTGTTATGTTTTTTGTCTGTTCTTTGATATCCTGTTATTGGTCTGAGGAATTTCGTTTCAGCAACTTGTATTCTGGCAGATTGTTGTGTTGTCATTGTCCATGTTTCGGATCCATAAGTAATAATAGGCACTGCCATTATCTTGTATAATTTCATTATAGAGTCTTTCCTGGCTTTATTTTTCAAAGTTCTTTTTAATGTTCCTGTTATATAATTAAACTTATTTAGTTTGTTATCTATATCTGTTTCCGCTGTGTTTGATATTTCGCAACCTAAGAAGTTGTATCTTACCACTTGTTCTATTGGTTTATTTTCTATTATTATCTTTGTCCGAACTGGATGAGCGCCCTTGAAGGCCATTGTTTTTATTATAATGTTTATAAAACGGTTATTCCTCCAGTTAGGCCTATATTATATGGATAGGAAACATGGTTTCTTACTTTAAGAGGGGAGAATATCTGATTTTAAGAATACAAAATTTAGGATGTTTTCTGACTCTGAGGAGACGAAAATACATGTAAAGTGAGAAAACTATATAACAGTGGGCTACATGATAATAAATGGAAACCAGGTGTAATAATAACAGTTAAATTCGGCCTGCGTCATGGACTTGTGGTCAGAGCTTCTGATTACAGTTATTTGGGTTCCCGATTCGATTTCCGTTCAGACCACAATATTTTTTCTAAAAGGGAATTATTCCCGTGGTCGCTCATGTTCTGAATTAAAGTTAATTTTAAGTTCAGGGACTCTCAATTATTATCACTAGAAATACATATATATTAGACAAGAAATGGAATCACAAGAGACTGTTATCGATAGGATATCAAAGAGAGCTCTACAGTGGTATGGACATATGCGGTGGATGTCGGAAAAACAGTGACCTAAACGGGTGTTAGATTGGATGGTACCAGGCAGAAGGGAGAGGGGGAGAAGCAGAAGAACCGTGGTATGAGGGAGTATATGATGCCATTGTGAAGAGGGGTATGGAAGAAGGACAATGGGAAAATAGGAATATCTGGAAAGCACGAATTAAGGGCAAACTGCTGTAAAGTGAGAAGCCTGTATTAAGTAAATAAGTAAGTAAGGACTCTGCTGGTATTTAATTTGTATTCATTACCTATGATATTATCGGGGAAACGTAACTGCACCTTACAGGCGCCCCAACTTAAGAAGTGGGTTACAATTCCGCCATGCCATTAACGAATACCTGAAATGCTACAAAGATAACATGGTGGCATTGTTAAAAACAATAAATTCTCATAAACTGCGATGGTCAAAACATGTGACACCAATGGGGATTGGAAACTACTTGTAGGAAAGCTAGAGGGATGACTCCAGTATTTAGACCAATAATGAGGTGGAATAATAACATTAACTATAATTTGAGGAAAGTCGTTTAAACTAGAGATGATTGGAAAGCGTTAGCTCAGGATAGGGATGTATGGAGAGCTTATTACCACGCGGCAATTAACTTACGAATTCGATAGTGATAGCGAGTTAGTTATTACATCAATCAAATGAAAGAATAAAGCAGCATCGATATATAAAGTACTAACGAGGGAACAGTACCTCAATATAGGACAAATAGTTGTCTCTGGTTGGGAAATCATAATATGTGCATTGTAAAGAAGGGTATCAGAACAGTTGATATACGAACTTCAAGCTGCAATGGACATTGGGAAATCACAAAATGTGCATTGTAAAGAAGGGTATCATAACAGTAGATATACGAACTTCAAGCTGCAATGGACATTGGGAAATCACAAAATGTGCATTGTAAAGGAGGGTATCAGAACAGTTGATATACGAACTTCAAGATGCAATGGACAACAGATAGAGATGCTATAGTCATGTGCACAGCACCTCGGTTTCCCTGTACTGGACTTGTGCAACCGGCAGATGTGTATTTATACCGGCCCTATAAGAACATGGGGCAATTCATAATTGACACTGTGTTGGTGGAATCAGATAACTTTTGGCACTCAAGCCACTTTCTCCATCTACTGTATTTTGTCCATTACCAGTTTTCAGCACTTTCGATTTCGCAATCTCATCCTGTTTGCATTTTATCGATGTGGTTATGTAAACTACTCATCCTGGAAAGTTCCAAATACCTCTCCAATATTGTTTTGAATCGACCTTCTTGAGGAATGTTGTAGAGATGGTTGCGAGGAATCTGCATTCATGAAATGTACTCACTGTGAGAACTGCTTGTGTTTACTTACGGACTTGCATACGTTTTATCACGACTAAAGCAGAACAATGTGTATAGTTGAGTTTCTAGTTCAGTGTTGTTTAGTTTCATTTCTCTTCCATTGCACCTAAAACTTGGTGATTCTCTATTATTTCTTGTGTACTTTCAAATGGCGTATCAGGCGTTGTACATGTTAGGACAACTGTTCGTACCATTCCCTGTTAAGGCAAGAATGTCCATTTTCACCGTCACTTTTTAATTTATATAGTGACGAAATCCTCAAGAAATGGCAAATGGATTTAAATTGCGATTTTAGAATTAAAATAAGATGGGAGGAGGTGGTAATATGGACCATTTTTTTTATTTGTGATAAAATTTTGAATTAGAATTGCATATAGCACCTTACAAATCGGCAACAGTATTAGTATATGACTATAATAGAGAAATACCAATACTTTTAAAAACATACGATTACATCTTTTGAGTTTTCACTTTTTTTTTTCAAACATGCGACAAAATATGGATTCTGGGAACTGGGGTTGTAATATGAAACTCATGTTTTTGGACCAATAGTTCACCTCACTGCGATCTCTTGCATGCTTCTTTGCACTTGGCACTGGCGATAGAACAGGCTATTGCTTTCCAATGTTTCATTCATCACCAAAATATTGGAATCTATATCTTTCTTGATCTTTCTGCAGAGGGTAGCTTCAGGCACATTGAAACACTTCATTTGTTGTTTTTGTTTTCCCACGAACGATATTTATTCCCTTTAACATATTATGTTCTTGCTACCATTTTTGCCTCAGACCTTTATTTTCAGGTCCTAATTGACTTCTTGGTATCACAACACTTCAAATATAAGAAGGGGTTTATCATGGAACATCTTGTTCCATTTTATCACAAAATCGCCATTTTTAATATTAGTGATATATTACATATATACACAGTGTTCTGCCCAAGAGCAGGTCTTTCACTGCAAACTCAGCATTCTCCATTCTTTCCTTAACTCAGCTTTCCTTTTTTTACCCGCATACAAACCATTTATTTTAAATTGTCTATCATCTGATGTCTTTTTCTACCTCTTAACTTTTTTTTTTCCGTTGACCATTTATTCTACGGAATTCTTCAGCAGGCAGTTTCTTCTCACGACCTAAAAGAAAATTCCAAATTAATGAATGTACCATTTTGAAGCTCAATTAATAAACAATAATTTACAGTAGAAAAAACACGTCACTCTTATTAATACAAAGAGTAGAATTAATCTTGCTAAAAGTTTCAAGCTGCGTCAATCACAATACTTGCACTCACAACCGTACACAACAAAATAATGAAGTAATCTGCTTCTAGGAGTTAAAAGAGAAACCAACGATGGAAATTAGAGTTATTTCCACGATATGGGTAACAGTTACTTCCAGAAATATGCTGTTTCATTTTACAACCCCGTTTCATAATACCACCTCCTCCCCTATTATATACGCTTTTTCGCAGAGATGACAAAATCATGTGTAACCGTAGGTAACTTATTGTAATTTTAACTCTTTCTTTTGTTTATTTAACACATTAAATTGATTAAAGAAACTTTTCAATAGAATAGACTGCTGCTTGGTGCAAGCGGTTATATGCTCCTCCCCTCAACGGTGGGGTTACGATATCGAGTCTTGGTCACTCCATGTGAGTTTCGTGTTAGAAGAAACAGAGCATGGGGAGGTTTTTCAATTAGTTGGTTTGCCATGCCACATAATTCATTGCAACATTTCTCCATACTAATGTAGTCCATTTCATTTCGTTCATCCGTCCCTGTGAAGGTGCATCATGCGTGGTCGGCCGAACCCTTGTTGTTCAGGGACTTCTTAATATTGGGACTTCATATCATCTTATCCCTCGACCAGACCCTGGGTTGGACAGGAGTTGAGGATATTATTATCATTGGACGAATATGATAACTGGTATTTATAGTATAAACAATTCTTCCTATCCTAGTGTTTGGCATTCATAGAACATTGTTTCTTCAATTTATTCTATATGTTTCTATTAATATTGTAATAATAATAATAATAATAATAATAATAATAATAATAATAATAATAAAAACAATAATAATTATTATAATAATACTTATAATAATAATAATAATGATAATAATACTTATAATAATAAATATAATAATGATAATAAGGATTGTACAATACAGAAACAAATGGATGGATAGCAACAGAATCCCGAAACAGATTCTTCACTGCAGACAACTAGGACGATGAAAATGTAGAAGACCCAGTAAAAGCGGAGAGAGTAATTCTAACATGAGATTGGAATATACCTTAAGGTCTAACCCTTGATACTGATGATGATGATGAAGAAACTACCGCTATGGAGCACCCATGTACCCAAGTGGGTTGTATTTCTTATTTATTTTATTTTACCTGATGGAATTAAGATCGTATGGTGTTCTTTTCCACTTCACCAAGATTAAATTATACATGCAATAACAATGTATTAACTGTCCATTCCCATTATCTAACATATTTATATGTGAACATATATTCAGTTTTATTGATGTTTACTTCTAGTTCCAATTTCTTAGTGTTACTCAACATACTCGTAGTGTGTGTTGGCCCTTAGTATCTCCTCGCTATCGCCTAATAATACTATATATTCAGCATGAACTAACAGTTTATTAATACCAATAAGTTGTATGCCTTCTTCATCCTCTAAAGATTTATTGGCATGCTCTAATAGAAAGTTGAATAGTAGAAGGTATAGTTCATCTCCTTACTTTAATCCATTGTGAATTTCAAAAGTATCTGAAAACTGTTTGCCTACAGTCCTACACGCACCCTACTCTTTGTGTAATTTAGACACATCCCTATAATAATAACACTAATTAATTCGTTTTCTCAGTCAAATAATTAATTTATTCAAGTCGAATTTTCAATTTCATGTGTGAGATATTATTCAAGACTTTGACATTTCCAGGTATACATTTTGTATTGACTTAGGCTTTCACGGCCGGAGTTGCTATGATGATCTTGAAGACGATTTTCGGGCTGTAGGCCATGGTCTCGAGGCTTGAAGTTCCCCGACAACCCTTGAGGATGCCAGACGCAGTTTCTGGCGAAACATCGGGAAACTTCAAGCCTCAGAGACCACGGCCCACAGCCCGGAAATCTTCTTCAAGATCATTTTGAATGGTTATTTATACTACATACTATTTATACATACAGTACGTTTTGTATGTTTTTTTAAAAAAGAATTGAACAAATTCAAAATTCCAATTTTATGATAAAAATATTTTAACAGTGTATATATGTATCACACCATTAATTTAAATCTTTTTGTTTATTCAATGCTTTATTTTGTACCTTTTTTATAAAGGCCATTTTTGCTATCAATCTTTTATGGTAATTATTTTCTTGTCCATGTAGTTAATGCACATTAACATACTTGGATGAAGTAGACTAGCAAATAAAATTATTAATTTTAATAAAACCATGGGAATAATAAATTCAGTAATGAAACCTTCGCTAGTGCAGACAGATACCAGAGTACAGTTATATAAAACCTTAGAAAGATCTGTACTTTGCTACGGCAGTGAGGAATGGGCTTTGAGGAAAGGAGAAGAGAGCAGGATAACATCTAGCAAAGTGAGAATCATGAGGTATACAGCAGGATATACCAAATGGGATCACAAACGAAATGACGATATCTTGAAGGAACTACTTTTAGAACCGGCCATGGAGTACATACATAAATACCAGGACAACTGTATGAGTCATTTGCGACGAATGATTTCAGATAGAGTTCCCAAAGCCATGCTTCGTTTTTGTCCAACAGGGAAGAGATCTCTGGGCCGTCCAAGGAAACGCTGGATACATAATTCATCAATGAGATCATAATAGGCCTAAGACTTGGTTGGATGAAGAAGAAGAAGAAGAAGATGTTCTTTGTGCATATTTTTTAAAAGATTGATAGCAGGAAAAATAACAAAATAAAGTATTGAATAAAAATATTTAAATGAATGGTGTGATTATATATGATTCCTTGTTAATAATATATTACGATGCAAGGTTGTAAACACTTCACAAACCTGCGTTGTACATCTTTTTTTTTTTTTTCGCGGTGGTGTTTTCAAAATAATACATAGTAGTAAAAATAATATCATCTTTGTTGGAAATGTGCGTTCATTGTAAACAATTGAGTAACGTTAACAATGTGGGCAATGTTTATTAGTTGAAAGTACAGGAGGCCGTGAGACCATTATTATTAATAAAATGGCCGCAAGTACGTAGGCCTATTTATTGTTTTATATTGTTTCAAATAACGTTCAGTTAATTTTAAAATGCAATGATTTGTTTCGTATAATGTATATTAACACTACCTTTTGGATGTATTTTATATATACATTGTACGTAGTATGCATAGAGGGCAGTGGTTTTACTTCCCCCACGTGGGTGTAAATGTAATATTACAGTATAGTTATTTAGGTTGGCAAATCCGAAATGTAGGAAGTTGAACTTTCAATCATGGTCGCCATTGCTGTAAGTACGATAAAACGCACTATCGCGCAAAAAATATTTTTTTTGGTCGATGTGACTAATTTCTTATATTTACCAATATTGTTGTTACTAGGAATAAGTCAAAGTTCCCACATCTAACCTGGTTGCTATGCAAACAAAATAAATCGCAATGCTGATATGGACACAAAAAGCACACGTTCGATAAGTAAAATAAAACATTTCTTGAATGTTTTTTACACTAACTCGTATCTTTCTTTAGACTTTTCCGGAATTAATGCAGAACATCCCACTCCCCAAGGCTTCTTATATTTCTCTATCATCTACGATGACTCCTTCCATAATAAAATTATCAAACAGATTCTAATCACGGTACTACATATAAAAATGTCTCCACAGCTAACAATCCTTGCTTATATAAAACAAATGAAAAGCTACATAGCAACGATCACCAAATGTTTCTCTCTCATAGAAGTAATTCACATCCAACCAATATTTTAATTCATTTATTACTATATTTAATAAAAATTAGTCACATCGACCAAAACATAGTATGCAATACACATGAGGTAAGCACGTAACCGAACAAACTGACCAATTTTGAATCCCGCCGATGATGGGACAAGTCCCGAAAGCGCTACAGTTAAATAATTAATTAAGTTGAGGAGACGGACCTTTCAGGTGAATATTCCATAATTTTATGATAATTTTTAAGACTAACTAAATATTTAGAAATTCTAAACTCCTGCAGGATACTGTAATGCTGATACACTGTATAAGAAACATAACAAAAAAGCGGGCCACAGTTTTACAAACTCGACAGCAAGTGCGAGATGAACAGTATACATATCCGTTAAAATTCGATGTTTCCAAAGTCCGTTTGTTTCTAAGGATCGTCCATTGTATGCAAATGTATTCAGCTCTCACATGTATATTACGGCAGTGATGTACGTTACAAAGAACTGACTATCTTTCTTCTTGGTGGACCTCTAGTTGTCCCTCCCCTTTCAGTTCCAAGGCTTGTAGGAAGCTACAATGGCCATCAGTTTTTATCCTTAAAATTGTGACAAGGAGATTTTGGACTCCTGTCACCAATATTCTCTCTCTAAAGAATACCATGGCTTTAACTATAAAAAAAAGTCCGTCGCACATGAATAGCGTAAACTAAGCGAATTCCTCAAGTAGTTTTCTTTTTGTCCAATGCCACCACGTTGTCTTTTATGACATTTCCGACCATTCTTGTCTGGCATTGGCGGAATTGTAATCCATTTAGTAGGTTGGGGTACCTGAAAGACGGAGTTACGTTACCTCGACTCCTTAAATAAATTTATGATTGAAAATCAATATTTTTACAATGAAAATGTAATGTTTTATTTAACTCATGCCCCAAATGGGAGTCAATGACCAATCACATTTCAATGAATTTTCTTACAACCTATTACAGCCGTGTTTCACCTCGATAATTATCGATTTTTGTTTATCATAATAAAAAAGCTCCTCCTTTTAAATATTCTGAACAGGTCAATGCATTATTTTCCAGTGACTGAGTCTCATTAAATCCGCCATATTTGAATGTTCAAAATGGCAGAAACAAGATATGACTGCGCTTCAATTGAAGATGGGCCTATAGACGAAATAATCAAGCAATCTAAGCCCCAAAAACACTTAAAGGAATTGAAAATATGTTTGGAGTTAATTCGAAAGTTTTTGTCTAGAATGAAATTATGTTATAATATACAGTTTGACGTGTTTCATTTCTTATCCACTAGGGTGCATTCTTACAATATTGCGATCCAACTTCGTTTCCCACGCCAGATGGCAATAAATAATATTATATGATCAAGTTGCAGTGGATGACAAATGAAACATAGTGACACGATTCTGATTTGTTTTCAAACATCGCCGTTTACATTAAATATATAAGTATTTTAAAATATTTTTGAATAAACACCTTACATTTATTCGTTAAATAGTCCTGAGAAATGGCACTCTTGATTTCCAAATCCTCTAGATAAATTTGGAAATCACTCGTGGCATTACTTATGATGATATGATGGGTGATAAATGATAATGAAACGCCAGGAGAGTTCTTAATCCAAACTTAAACTAAATTCCAGACCATGGGCAACCGCATGAACAATTCCCTTTAAGGAAAAACTCCAACACCTAATGTTTTTAGAGCATAATAGCAGCTAAACACTCCCCGAACCTGAAAATGTGTGTAGGCTATACAAAGTTGTACATTGCGAAGAACCAAACATGGGCGGTTTGCTAGAGACAATTTTTATTTTCGGATTTCAGGTAAACCCCCACTTCTGATGACAGAATTTCGCTGATTTTTGGACAATTTCTACCTCGGTTTATTTTTATAGTATATGCTGAGTTTCGTTTTGAATCATCGAAAATTGCGACCGCTAGAGTGACTTTTTTATTTTTGTTTCAGGTGAACTCCTACAGATAATGATTTTGGAATATAATACTGTAGATAGCAGCTAAACACATGGCTTGTTTGAAAACATGCAGGTCTATGTACAAATTTTCATGTAGATTGGTTGAGCGGTTTGTAAGTCTAAAAGTCACAATCATATGCAGGCTGAATTTACAGGCCTATATAGGCCATATGTATGTCCAGTTAAGTTGCTGGAAAATTAACACGAAGGCCTGAAACGTTTCAAATTTCGGTTTTCAGGTAAACCCACACAACTAAGGTTCGGACACTTATGATTTTTTTGGTATTACCGTTCTCATTTTATATCAATTTTCTTATTCTTCTTATTCCTTCCAAGTATTAGGCCAAGGCCTGTTACGATCCTATAGAAAATTTTCCCTCCAGCGTTTCATAGGACGGCCCAGTGATCTTCGTCCTCTTGGTATATAATTATAAACAGCTTTGGGGATCCGATTTGAACTCATTCTTTCAAGATGGTATTTCCAATTTAGTTGGTACTGTTTAATATATTCCAAAATTGGTGTAGTCTTCAATTCTTTTAAGATATCGGTGTTCCTTTTCCGATCCCATCTGGTGTAACCCGATGTTCTGCGCATGAATCTCATTTCACAAGCCGTTATTCTGCTTTCATGTTGTATTTTTAGTGTCCATACTTCACTACCGTAGGTCAACAATGGTCTAGCCAAAGTGTTATATAAACGTAATCTGGTGTTTTTTTGTACAAGGGATGGTTTCATAACTTGATTAATAATTCCTAAACTTTTATTATAACTAGTATTTTTTTTCAGGGATATCCTTTTCATCCCAGATAGAGAGATAATATCCAAGATATTTAAATTGATTAGATCTCTCTAAAATTTTATTTTGGAGACAGATTTTACTTTGTATGGGGTCCTTCCCATGAAATGCCATAATTTTAGTTTTGTTAATTGATATTTCCATATTAAATTTGGCATCTATTTTTTGTAAATTATAAATTGATCGTTGCAAATCATTTTCGGAAAGTGCCAGAAGAGCTAAATCGTCTGCAAAAAGAATAGCATCGAGTTTGAGGTTCCTATTGACGGGTATATATCCTCGTTGTGTTTTCCTCCATTCGTTCATCAATTTATTCATATATATAATAAAAAGCACAGGTGAAAGTCCACATCCCTGTCTTACTCCAGTGCTGATATTTTCCCAAGAAGATAATTTGCCGTCTTGTTTAACAGAGATTTCATTATCTTTATAAATGTTGAAGATATTAGTAATATTAGTAATATATTGTTGTGGAACAACAATTTTATTGAGTTTAATTGCGAAAAAAAAATTGCATCCGCTAGAACGATTTTGAAATTTTTGCTTCAGGTAAATACCATTTCTCAAATGTTCTCATTTTGGTGGTTAACCAACTAATTTTTATTAATTTATTGCTGTATGTCGAGTTTGGTTCCGACAAAAATGAATTATGGCCGCTAAAGCGTTATGGCCTACATAACTATATAATTTACTCATTTTATTTGACTTCAGCTACTTTTTCAAAATTTCCCTAATTCGTCATAGCTTTTCATATCCTTTATATAATGTATTTATTTGTGTGAATATATGTTTTCCTTTTTGATGTTTTCTTACAGTCCTAATTTCGTAGACTATTTAACTCATGCCCCAAATGGGAGTCAATGACCAATCACATTTCGATACATTTTGAATTACAATCGATCACAGTCGTTTTTCACCTTGATTTTATCACTTTAATTTTATCACATTATAATCAAGCTCCTCCTTTTTAACATTCTGAATAGGGCAAAGCATTATTTTGCAATGACTGACACTAAGAATTACGTTGAATATAACAATTTATACATCGATATGTAAGAATCCTACAATGCAAGTGGCTTCCAGATTGTATACATAGTGCACGAATGTAACCAGATTCTACTTGCGGGATATATTAGAAACACGTTTATAGCAACTGATTATACCAAAAAAAACACTGTTTGCACTTTCTTAAACGTATTACTTATCAGGTATTCATGTTCCGAAAAAGTACAATTGACATATGTACATCAAACGACATCAGAAATTAATTAATAACCTATAATGTTGGTTATAAACAGTTTTATGTGTTTCATTTTTTCTCCACTAGGGTGCATTCTTACAATATTGCGATCCTTTGGCAATAAATAGTATGATCTGGTTGCAGTGATGAACAAATGAAACATAAACTTTTCTCATTTGTTTTCAAACATCACTGTTTACATTATATATATATATACATATATATATATATAAATATTTTTTTAAGTAACTATATTTAAATGATGACTTTTGAGTAAACAGCTTAATTTTATTAGTTGAATAGTCCTAACAAATGCCACTCTTTGTTTCCAAATTCTCTAGATAAATTTGGAAATCACTCGTGGCATTACTTATGATAAATAACCAACACAGGTAAAAAAAAAAACATTAGAGAATGCTACCTGAACCCAGAATCCAATTTACCTAGGTCGGGGACCCAATTTACAGAATACTTATGGATGGGAAATTGACTCGGATTTAATCTACATAGCGCCAAGAACTGGAGGAACGCGGGATTGTACAGAGAAAAATGGCAAAAACTTGCGAAGAAGTCCTGGGCTCGTAGAGGGCTGATGATGCAAGTTGTAAGTCACGTATTACGAAATGAGTTTTGTAAACAAGTCCTTGACTGTAATTCCAGTACTTAATAGGATTAATACATGTAAATGAAATTGCTATTGCCTACAGTGTTATTTTCTATGTCCTTGATTGAAGTATGTTTGCAGTGAAATTACTTTTAATAAGTTATACTGCTTAATAACATAGGCTTACTAGTTGTTTCCTGCAAAATAACAACATGACCTTTGTCCCTTATGATAAACCACTAATTAGCTTCATTAACTGCGTACACGTTCTCTCTCTCTCTCTCTGTCTCTCTACCGCAATAGTTTAAAGTCACCTTTATATGTAGGCCTACTTTCACGTGGTTGAAGCCTCCCGGTCTTTACAGGAATACGACTTATTGGAATATGATTTCTAACACTGAATCGTTTTACAGACCTACTATTTACCAAACTTTTCCACTTCACTATAGTTCGTGAGACAAGGGAATTAAACATAGGCTCAATTCTGGAAATGCGTGTTATTATGCATTGCAGAGACTTTTGACTTCCCAACTCCTTTCAAAAAAACATTAAACTGAAAATATATAAAACTATTATTCTACCAATTATATTATATGGATGCGAAACATGGACTCTTACTTTAAGGGAGGAAAGAAGATTACGAGTGTTTGAGAGTAAAGTTCTTAGGAACATTTTTGGACCAAAGAGATATCAACGGACAGATGAATGGAGAAGACTGCATATCAGTGAATTACATTGTCTTTTTATAGGAAGCCAGATATTATGATAACAGTTAAATCTCATAGACTGCGATGGGCAGGACATGTGGCATGAATGAGGAATCAAACACATGCTTGGAAGCTTCTTGTAGGAAAACCAGAGGGAAAACGCCCAGTTGGTAGACCAAGAATGAGGTGGGAGAATAACATTAACTATGATTTGAGGGAAGTAGATTATACAGAGGATGATTGGAAAACAGTAGCTCAGGATATGGATGTATGGAGAACTTATGTCCGCGCGGCCATGAACCTATGGGTTCGATAGTGCCAGTGAGTTAGTTAGTTATAGTTCGTGAGATCTAAGCATGTGATTGACAGCTGATATGTCGCACCTTGGGAAAAAGACGGCCACAAGTATAAACATTTTAGTTCCGAGTTATTCACAATTAAAGCTTTAAAAAAGTATACTTAGCCTACTTACTTACCCACTAGCATTATCGAACCCATAGGTTCATGGCCGCGCGGACATGAACTGTCCATAGAGACCTATTATGAGCTAATGATTTCCAATCATTCCCTGTATAATCTACAGTACTTCCCTCAAATTATAGTTAATGTAATTCTCCCACCTCATTCTTGGTCTACCAACTGGGCGTTTTCGCTCTGGTTTTCCTACAAGAAGCTTCCAAGCACGTCTTTCATTCCTCATTCGTGCCCATGTCCTGTCCATCGCAGTCTACGAGACTTAACTGTTCTTATTATATCTGGGTTCCTATAAATACCATGTAATTCACTGTTATGTAGTCTTCTCCATTCTTAAAAAATGTATAGTGAATTAAATTTTTGATATGGACATAATTTTATTCTGATGACTTGTGGACGTAAAGAAATAAATTTGTAACCATTTTTTTCTAACACATAGTAGTCTTATCTCAATTTATGATATTTTCACACTTGTGGCCCTCTTCTTCCCAAGGTGCGATATATTAGGGTATTCGATAAGTAATGGCAGCACTGTCATAACATCACAAAAAAAGTTAGGTTATTTTTTGACTTTACGAACTTTGTTTACATTCTCTTGTCAATGCAACTATATATTGTCAAATCCTTGGAAGGCGGTCACTCCATCTGCAGCATCATTTCTGGATATCTCTTTCACTGATCTACATAGAACTATCTGGATATCAACTCTTGATGAAAATGGATTGCCTCGTAAAGGTTCTTTGATCTTTGAGAATATGTCATAGTCACAAGGGCTCCTGTCTCGTGAATTTGGTGGATTTCGAGTAGGCTTCTTCCAATTCCACCTTCTAAACAAATTCTACTGAAAATATTTTTAGAGCGGTATTACTTACTAAATGTGAGAAACAGTGAATATATTAACAAAATGTTGCTATTTCGAGACTTTCAATATTACAGATTTATACAACAAAGACTGTTCAACAGCATACTACAAGATTACAATGACCACCACTAGGATCGCTGATTTATAACAGTGTTGCCATTACTTATCAAATGCCCTAATATTTGGTTGCTGAGCAATGACTTTTTGTTATCCGATTAAAAGTACTTATGACTGAATGTTGACCATCATCCTTGCATCATATCTTGTAGTGAGACATACTTTAGGGCATTGCAAGCAAGAGACAATCAGTGAGATTTATAAATGTCAATATCTTAATATATAAAAATTACGTGTCACATTGTTTGTCCGCGATGGAATCCTAAACTACTGAACCGATTTTAATAAAGTTTTGCACACTGTGTGCTGTTTGATCCAACTTGAAACCTACGATTATTTGTAACTAAATTTATAGTCGCATTATTTTTTATTGCAAATTATTTTTTTATTATTTAACAAAGAGTTATAATTATCTGTGAGCTCCATACGATTCTAACAGATGACGGTGTAAGGTAATTGGTTATTATTTAACCAGGTGGCTGTGTTTTTATTGCAACCGCGAATTTCAATTGAATTACAAATATTAATTATTTCATAATTGAAGTGTGTTCAGTGTTGATTTTATTTTCAATTTATTGATAATAATATTAATTTCCTGTGTAAGTATTAGTTTTAAGTAATCTGGCTGAAAGGCAGCAACTTAATTTAAATTTAACTGAACCGAGAAGGGTCATTGAACAATATGGCGAATCAGTTCTAGAGACCATGAATGATAAGATATCAAGTGAATTTCCGCAAATTGGTATAGGCCTACATGACATAAATCTTACATTTAAGAAGAATGTCAATTTAAAAACATATGAAGGTCCTAAGGAACGGAATAACAGAACTGTAAGTAAGTCTGTTAGTTATAATAATATGCCTAATATTACAGAAACAATCTCCATGCCTCAATTAAATGAAAAACAAGATGACTATAATATATCACAAGATGATATTACTATACAGAGACTTCTTGATGATGAGGAGAATCCAAACTGCCAACAAGTCCGTAGAAAAAAAAAACGGAAGTATAATGAAATCAGCAAGCCTCCTCAAAATATTCCATCAATAAATGTATATAATCCTTATGATACACTTATGGATGATACTGAGAATGCAGACAACATAAATTCATCTCAATCAACAAAACCACTTCCACATAAACTACCACCTATTTATACTGGGTGTAGTTAACGTACCAGAACTAAAAAACTTGTGTAAAACAAAAACTTTCTGATTTAGATTTCTCACTTAGTTTACTACAACATAATTTAACGTATACCTTAGCCAAAGCAACGCGTGGCCGGGACTTCCATATATATATATATATATATATATATATATAACAAAGTCGGATTAGTTACACTATTTATAACTCAAGAACGGCTGGACCGATTTTTATGATCTTTGATTTGTTGGATATCAAAGAACAGACAAAAACATAACACAGAAATAAGACAACAACTAAAAGTAGAAGAAGTAAACACAACAATAATGAAATACAAAACAAACTGGAAAGAACACTTGGCAAGGATGAATGAGAATAGAATACCAAAAGCAGCATACAGCTATTCACCAAGAGGAAGAAGAAGTTTGGGAAGACCAAAGAAAAGATGGAAACAGCAGCAATTTGGAGCCGGGACAGGTTATTAAATAAGCCAATAAGCCTAAACCGTGATGATGATGAAGAAGAAGAAGAAGAAGAAGAAGAAAATATTCTTAAATATAGACTAAACAAATGACAATGCGGATGTGATGTAATATTAGTTAACACTAACAAAACATGGAATAAAATCAAATAAAAAAAAGCTTCCTAGATGAATATTTATAGATATACAAAATATTGAATATAATTTGTTATGCAGTTAATCTATTCATTGCGAGAACCTTTAAGATATCAGTTACTATGGAGAGGTTAAACCTAGGTAAAGAGAGAGAGAGAGAGAGAGAGAGAGAGAGAGAGAGAGAGAGAGAGAGAGAGAGAGAGAGAGAGAGAGAGAGAGAGATATTAGTATAAGAAGTTAGATGTGTACATAATTAAGTCTGCTAAGAGAATGAGACAATTTTAAAAGACAGGCAGAATGGTATGATGGGTGATTGGTTCGGGCTGGTCTCGCAATAAATAAGGCCTGTCTCTCTCGCAGCTAATGATGAATGGGATCACAAACTCTCCTCCTTCTGGTTTTTATCAAGAAGCGAGAAAAAGATGGATGCCGCTAGCCTCAGGGTTCTTTTTTCTAAGTATTCTGTAAAGTGTTATTAGGGAGAATGTTTCTTCACCAATTTCAAAATAATATATATTTACAAAAATTACTGTTATTATATGAAATTCATACCAATTTCTTGTACCTAAACACACAAAAACCTACGAGTTCACTTTAAAACAATAAAGGCTACGGAAACAGGTTCTATCAGAAAAAAGAAAGTGAATCTTAGGCTAGGTTCTTGAATATATAGACTATTTAACTCATGTCCCAAATGGGAGTCAATGGCCAATCACGTTTTAATGAATTTTGTTTTATAACCAATCACAGTCGTGTTTCACCTCGATAATTATCGAATTTTGATTACCAAAATAAGGACAGCTCCTCCTTTTTAATATTCTGAACAGGTCAGAGCATTTTGCAGTGACTGACTCTCTAACAAATACGTTGAATATATATATATATTATAACATCGATAAAGCATCGCTGCTATAATGTAAAAAAATATTCCCTTTAATTTGCTTACTTGTTATAGTTAGCTACCAGATGACAGTGAAAACCGAGTTCTCACTCCATCTAGCAATAATGGAGAATATAATATATATATATGTTTGTATTGGATTTGCCTGGTGGTGTAATGAATATCACGCTGCGTATTAACCCAGAGGTCCGGGTTCAAATCCCGACCAGGCATTTATTTTTCTTATTATGTCATATATATATATATATATATATATATATATATATATATATGGTATGATAAGAAAAATAAATGCCTGGACGGGATTCGAACCCGGAACTCTGAGTCTGTACCTCAGCGTGTTATCCATTACACCACCAGGCGAATCCAATTCAAACACTTATTTTTCTTATATAATATGTATTATATTCTCCATTATTACTAGATGTCGCGAGGACTCGGTCTTCACTGCCATCTAGTGATATATATATATGCCTATATACTAACGGATACCCAGCGTGCGCTGCTCGCTCTAATGAAATACGTATTTTTATTTTTAGTTGAATAACTTACAAGAAAATTACGTGTTAAATAAATTCGATGGTATACATTGCGATTGACCAAACACGGCGGTTACTAGATTTAATTTTTAGTTTCGAATTTCAGGAAAACCTCCCACTTTTAATGACCGGATTTCACTGATTTTTGGACAATTTCTACCTCGGTTTATTTTAATAGCATACTGAGTTTCGTTGTGAAACATCAAGAGTTGGGACCGTTAGAGGGATTTTTTTTAATTTTCGTTTCAGGTGAACTCCTACACATAATGGTTTTAGAGAATAATAACGAATAAACACTCTCCGACCTGAAAATCTGTATCTACAAATTTTCATAACAATCGACCGACTTCTTTTCGAGTTTTGCAAGTAAAAATATACGCAGGCTAAATTTGTGTAGGCTATATAAATATATAATAAACAGTCATAACCATTTACATTATTAGTTGTAACAATGGAACAATTGAAAGTGGTTTCAATTAGTACCGCCAATTGACAAAATTAAATGCAACTATTAAAAATCATTTTTTTGTAACAATATACACTTGTACAATTGTAGGCTTCACGGCCGGTGTCTTGATTCCTGTTTAATTCATCTTCCGAGCTAAATGGCCATGGTCCGGTTTTCTTGTAACCCGACGTTTCGTTTACTGCTGCGGTAGACATCCTCAGGAGATTCTGTGTGCTCTCTGTGACCTCATCAACTGTCGGATGCAGATATGAGTTCACAGAGAGCACGCAGAATCTCCTGAAGATGTATACCGCAGTAGTAGACGAAACGTCGGATTTTTAAGAAAACTGGACCACGGCCATTTATCCCAGAAGACGAAACAGACAGGAATCAATATATCATCATCATCATCATCATCACTCCAGGGATTAGGCAATTGCCCGTTCCGACTTCATAATGCATCAGCCCAACGTCTTCTAGGTCTTCCAACATCACGCCTTCCTCTTGCTTGATAATTTCTTGCTAACAATGGATATCTCTCCTTACTCATTCCATCCATGTGATCAATCCATTTCTGTCTGTAATTCGTGACTTTTTCCAATAAAGGCTGTACTTTCAATTCTTCTCTTATATCCTCATTTCTTATTCTATCAAGTCTTGTACATCCTTTAACTTGTCTTAGGAACCGCATCTCTGCCGTCTGTATTCTATCCTTCTGTCTTTTCACTGGAGCCCAAGTTTCACATCCATACAATATTGTGGGAACCGCCATAACATTATACATTTTTATCTTGGTTTCTTTTCTAATTTTATTTTTGAATGTTCTCTGTATTGTTCCACACACCGTCTGAAATTTATTTATTTTGGAGTCAATATATAGACTACTTGGGGGCACGCCGTAGCGTAGTGGTTAAGGCACTGAGCTACAAGTCGGAGGGTCCAGGGTTCAAGTCCCGGTGGGGTCAGGATTTTTAAACTGACCCAAACCCTCTGGCGGCACTATGGCCCTGGGGTCGACTCAGCCTCTAACGGAAATGAGTACCAGACGCTTGTTCTGGGGGTAAAGGCGGCCGTCACTCAGGGCTGATAACCCGGCTGACATAAAGTGCCGATTGTCTAGAAAAAGTGGGAGCCTTAACCTCCTACTACCCCAAGGGCCTCCGAGTCTGTTGTGGGATCACTTTACTTTTTATATAGACTACTTATTTTATTCATTCTTATAGTGAAATAAGTATCGTGATGTGAACATATTTAAGTCCATATGATTTCCTTCGAGTGCCCTTGCGTGTTTAAATGTAAAAAAAAGTGCATCGATTCCATTACGGATCTTAGGATGACTTAGAGATTGTAGCAAGTTAAAGCTTCCACTTTTCTAGAAAATCGACTCGAGATACCAGGCATGTTGTTAACCCTGCGTAACGGCCACATTTACTCTGACCATGGTCTGACAGTTATTTTAGTTATATGCTGATTTATATCAGAGCCAACAAGTTTTGGCCAGATTAAATTTCCTTACCGTATCGGGACTCGATCCTGTGACCTAACGGATCGTAGCGTATTGCCTTGATCTCATTACTTACGGCGCGTTTTCTTGTAAAATTATTAAGTTTGTTACGGTTTATTTATTTAGATACTGTTGAAATTTTAGTCCGTTCTTTTTGTGATTATTACAGTAATATGTTATTCATCATCATCATCATCATCATCATCATCATCATCAACGTGGATTAAGCCCAATGGCCTGTTCCGATCTCATTATAGGTCGAATTGTTCCTTCCATTTCTTCAATGGTCTTCCCAACATTCTTCAACCTTTTGGTTTATAATTATTCATTAATCTTGGTATACGCTGTTCATTCATTCGTAATACGTGCTGAAGATAAGCATTTTGATAGTATTTTATTCTTTCACAGAGATTAAATATATTAAGTTCTGTTCTTATATCTTGGTTTTTTATTTTTTTAATATTAATATAGGGATTCTATTCTACAGTATTCGGTTTTATATAATTTTAATTTAACGTTTTTTGAAAGGAGTTGGGATGTCAAGAATCCCTGTAATGCATATAGTACGCATTTCCAGAATTGATCCCATTTTTAATTTCTTTATGCATCCCATTTCAGTTTTTAATTATTATTCCAAGGTATTTGATTTCAGACCACTTCTTCAAAATTTCCCTCATTTCTATTTTCTCTTGTATTACTTTTTAAACTTTTTATGTGCTATAATTTATTTTATGTCTTGAAATTGGCTCCTAAAGTGATATATTTTGTTTTCCCTATCCCTTTAACTAAAACTTTGTAATGTGTATATTCTATATATACGTTATTTCTGTAACTGATCTGCACCCCAGCACGAGCACTTGCTCATTCGGGTGTCAATATTGTGTACAACATTTAATTGTGTGTGGCGTATTTAGAGTGAACCATGCTCTGCCAAACCAATTGTCGCGTAGAGAGAATGAACCACCTTCATCGCTACTGCTACCTTCCGGGATCGCAGGGTTATGGTAATGCTGTATTTTAGTAAAGTGTTCCAGATATCTAATGAAGTTATTTACAAGTAAACAGCCTGCCTCGGGCCCATAGAAGGCGGCTAACCATTCATCTTTCTTTCCTAATTGAACATGCATATAAACATAAATACTGACTATAATTTGCATGGATTGAACTAACTTCGTTATAGGATAGAGAATGATAATAACTCTTAAATAATAACAAGGGGCGGTAACATAAAAGATAAGCTTTTAATAAGAAAATAAGTGTGGATTATATAAAAGACAAAATAATGAGTACATAACAGAAATAGATCTTTGATCACTCGTTCAGACACAAATAGTAACCAAAATATAATAGAACAATAACGTACCATTTAAACTATCACACGCATACATGTCTAAGTCCTATTGGAAATCCTTCTTCCATGTTGGCTTAGACGAAATCAAATCTAACCGTTCCTCGGTTACAATCCACTTGCTCATCTTCTCAATCACCATGTTATCCTCGCCAGTTCATGGTGCACTTGAGTTGGATTCACACACTGAATCCCCTTCTAAAGAACCAAACGCCACTTAGTGAGCCGATCGAATGATGAAGTCCGTTGAGATAACCGAGCATATATCAGGTTCGCGAGTGGAAGGGATGTGCGCAGTAGAGATGCGCGAGGGATAGGGTGAAAAGGGAAGGGGTAACTACACGAAACACAGGAACATTGGCAGGCTTCACAAATGTTCTTCAGTAGGGAGGAGCACACAGATGTATAACTGAACCGAAAAAAAGGCACTTTCGGTTCAATAGCTCTCCCTACACCCTCCGGGTAAAAGAAAAGAGTCCATAGGCTTCAAAGTAATGTCCAGAGAAGCAATCCCACGTTGGGAGGGGAACATAAACACTATCGGATTCCAGCGGTAACTTCAAAGCAAATCTTCCATCGTCCCCAATATCACGATCACCACACCCGCTTTCATGTAGACTATTCCAGCGCTGAAAATATACTCCAATTTACTTCAGCCGCCATAGCACAACATTGCGGTGTTCCAGGTGAAGACTCGGGTGACGATAATCATCGGATTGCCGGATCGCAATCCCGTTCCACCGCTTTCCAAGAATCCGTAGTTCCAAAGCCACTATGCTGGTCAGCTGGGCACTCGGGGGTCGGCCGGATCCTCCAAGCGCTCGACTGCCGAACACTCCAGGCTTACAAACGGTCGAACTGCCAATGTTTAGGAAAAGTTAACTGAAACAAAGAACAGGCAAAAGCAGGAAAGCAGAACCATAGATATACTACTTCAACATGTGTCATAATACAAAATATCTAGCTTACCATACAGCTCTTTTTCTCTACAAACATGCTAGAGTTTTACTCCACAGTATTACATGAGTTGGATCAACATGTTGTATTATAATGTGGTCATGGACGCCGACTAACTTCTATTCACCTTTTTTTTAGAATTTAGTTTGCGTCTCATTAGCAAGACCTGACCTACATCTAAATAAACTCATTCTGGTAACTCTGACAATGAAAAAGATGGTACAATCAGCTCAAATATTCATATTTAATATTAGTATACTTCAATATCCCAAACAAACATATATATGTATATAAACAAACCACGTAGACTAAGATCGACATTCTCTAGAAAGATGCCCATACCGCTGACATTTCCAACATTGTAGATTCTTTTTAGATTGCCAAGGAGGACGACTCGCCGAAGTATTAGATTTACTTAAGTTGTCAATTCCACTTTTCTCCCTAAAGTCCCTCTGTCTTTCAGCGATCTCGAAATCCGCCACTTTCCTGGCCAAGCCACACATTTCGGCTACATTTTGAGGCTTCGTAGCAAAAACCAAATGCTGTCTAGTAGCCGGGGACATATTCTGCAGAATAAGATCAATTAACTTTTCTTCTGAAAATAAAGGATTCAACACAAGTGAAGCTCCTTGTATATTGGCGATAAATTCCAACAAAGATTCCTTAGGCATTTGGAATCGACGTGACACAAATTTAATCCAAAAGTCTTCCAACAATCTAGGAGGCAACAACGAACACTTCACATGTTCTAAACTTTACATCCAAGAGAATCTCAACTTAACAACTTCACTCCAGATTTTCAATAAAATTCCTCCGATGCAACTCAAAATCGAGTTTACAAAATACTCATCGGGAACCAATTTCAATTCGAAAATCGAGTTAATTTTGATGAGGAAGACCACTAGCGATTCCTTATCCTCACCATCGCAGGGATCTACTTTTCCAATCAACTCTCGGAAAATCCACTGATTATTCTGCTCCATAAAAGAAGAAAGGTTGGAGACAGTTCCACTAGATAAATCTTTGATAGAGCTAAGTCTACGATCACTCATATCCTTGTGCTGTTCTGCCGAATAATCCTCTTGAGTTGCGTTATCTACAATGAACTTACGCTTTATTAAAATTTGTTCAGGCTGGGAGAGAGAATTCATATGATCTTTAAGCCGCTGACGTAATATGTTTACATCACCTTCAACTTCTATACCTAGCAGGCTTAATTCACGAACAAGCTTGTCTTTGGATGTTATATCTACCCAGCTAGGCATGTTTACTAAGTATAATAGATACAAGATGTAAACAACTATAGGCAAACGTAGTATTACATGCATAGATCAGTCTCTGTTCTGGTATAAAGAAAGATGAGTTGATGTTTACGTAACATAAAACAAACACGTAAACTAATGCTTAATAACTTCAACTTAAATACAGCATATCTTACAATATAAAAAACACAGGGCAAACGCCTTGCTACCATTTGGGCGCAATTAAACCCAAAAAAACCAAACCCTTAACCACGCTCTGAAAAACCATTTTGTGGCGTATTTAGAGTGAACCATGCTCTGCCAAACCAATTGTCGCGTAGAGAGAATGAACCACCTTCATCGCTACTGCTACCTTCCGGGATCGCAGGGTTATGGTAATGCTGTATTTTAGTAAAGTGTTCCAGATATCTAATGAAGTTATTTACAAGTAAACAGCCTGCCTCGGGCCCATAGAAGGCGGCTAACCATTCATCTTTCTTTCCTAATTGAACATGCATATAAACATAAATACTGACTATAATTTGCATGGATTGAACTAACTTCGTTATAGGATAGAGAATGATAATAACTCTTAAATAATAACAAGGGGCGTAACATAAAAGATAAGCTTTTAATAAGAAAATAAGTGTGGATTATATAAAAGACAAAATAATGAGTACATAACAGAAATAGATCTTTGATCACTCGTTCAGACACAAATAGTAACCAAAATATAATAGAACAATAACGTACCATTTAAACTATCACACGCATAAATGTCTAAGTCCTATTGGAAATCCTTCTTCCATGTTTGCTTAGACGAAATCAAATCTAACCGTTCCTCGGTTACAATCCACTTGCTCCTCTTCTCAATCACCATGTTATCCTCGCCAGTTCATGGTGCACTTGAGTTGGATTCACACACTGAATCCCCTTCTAAAGAACCAAACGCCACTTAGTGAGCCGATCGAATGATGAAGTCCGTTGAGATAACCGAGCATATATCAGGTTCGCGAGTGGAAGGGATGTGCGCAGTAGAGATGCGCGAGGGATAGGGTGAAAAGGGAAGGGGTAACTACACGAAACACAGGAACATTGGCAGGCTTCACAAATGTTCTTCAGTAGGGAGGAGCACACAGATGTATAACTGAACCGAAAAAAAGGCACTTTCGGTTCATGTGTATGAAATTAATTTTTATTAAGGATTTTCTCTACATTGCAGTAGTTATGCTTCAGCCCAAATGTATTTTGCTCCGCCACAGATTTCTATCCTCAGCATCTTCTTCTTTGAGGTCTCTGTTGATCATGTTTCTTTTCTTCTAACTTCATCCGTCCACTTTTACCTTGGTTTCCCTCCTCTTCCTGCTTTCAGCATTATAATCCAGCATCATTATTGGGATTCTGTTATTCTCCAACCTCTTCAGATGTCCATACAATTTCAATCCTCGTTCTTCTATTACTTATAAAATATTATGTTCAACATTCATTATTTCTCTAATTTTCTGGTTCCGAATTTTCTCGTTTCTTGATTTTCTTGATGCCCTGCGCCTAAAATCCCCTTTGTTGTCAATAATAATAATTTATCGTATAAAGGAACATATGAGAGAATATAACATAAATTTAGATAATTCAAAGTATGCTAACCACCTACACCAATATGATCATTGTTTTGATTCATATTTTAAAATTTTACATGTTTGTGACAAAGGAAAGAAGTTGGACCTTTTAGAAGATAATTAAATTGAATTAAATTGAAAAGTGGTAATAAGCTGTTAAATTCTCAACTAGATTTGAGTGAATCGCCTCTTTTAAATTTATAATAGAGATTGTAAAAAAAATTGTTGCATAGTTACAGTTATTATGTAGGCCTACTATAATAAGAAAATTCAATAATTTGTTATCATGTCTGAAGATCGCACAAAGTACCGAAACAGCTGTAAGTAATTTATATTGTAATAAATATAAAAATCACGTAAACTGTACGTTTTATCTTTATTTACTTGAATAAATAATATTTTTTTTTTTTTTGCTTGCTGTCTACCTAAAGCCCAAGTCTCTGCACCATACAACATAACACTTTGTACTAATGATTTAAATAGCAATGTCTTGGTTCTATTTGTAATATTTTTACTCCATATCACAGAATTTAACATTCCAATTACTTTTTCTCCTTCACTAATTATTTTTTCAATTTCACTATAACTTTTCCCATCAGATTCTAAAATTGATAAATATTTGAATGTTTCAACTTTCTTAATTTCGACATTTTCACATTACAATTTTCTCTTTATTCTCTAGTTCTGTCGTGATATATTCGGTTTTCTTAATGTTTATATTTAATCTAATTGTTCATCATGAAAATCATTCATATTCTTAAAAAACGTGTATAGTCACTAGCAAAATTTCCTGTCTATCGCTAACGTAGCAGAAATAAGAAAGAAGTTCATTAAGTGTTTTAAAAATTAAAAAAAAAATTGTTTACATTGTATAAATCTCGAGAAGGAATATACAATTAACACAAATATATACAGGTAACACAAGGAGATTTGAAAGATCACGACAGAACCAAAGAAGGCAGGACGTAGTTGGAAACAGAACAATAAATAAATCACCCGAAGAGTTTGAAAGAATAGGTGAAAAGACAAGCCACTGAGATCATGGGCTGCAAACAGAAAGCAAATAAAAATAGTCTGAACAAGATTAATGTCGTGGACTAGTGGAAGAGCAAAGAATTCCGCCAGAAACAACTGAAATGTGTAGATAAAAGAGCGGTTGAAATGCTGAACGGCTCCAAGAAGGGGGAACAATGTCGCCGTTAAAAAGATTTCGGTTTGTGTTGAAGATATGGCGACAAGACTTAAAACAAAGTGGACATGAGAGAATAAATGTTAGAGAGATGAAGAAGATAGACAAGCGACCTCAAGATGATGAAAATCAAATGTATTATTTGTTTTATGTATTTGAAAATATTTAACAGTTTATAAAATTCCACTAAAACTTAATAATACGGTGTCTTCATGTCACTAATTAGACGAAAGTGGTTTCATAAGAGTATTTATGATCTATTTTAATATTACGAACACATTTCGGTAAATATATATTAAAAACCTCATATTTTTGTCAGGTGATATATTTTCATCATTTAATTATTAATATCTCATTATGTTAGGCTATCTAATAGGCCTATATAAAATTATTGTTTGTTTGTTTGTTCGTACTTTATGCGCGGCCATACCGTTGATCCGATTTTGATGGGGCTTTTTGTAAAATGTTCAGGAGATTCCCGGGATGAACATAGCCTATAACATAGTTGTAATGCTCAACTCCTACACCCTTAAAATTCTCGCTTTGTAGTGGAAAACGTGAAAGAAGTTGCTCTTTGGACGCTTAAATGGCTTACGCTGCCTAAACCATTACAAATATACAAAATTAATGTACACATAATTGAATATCTCAAAAAGTTCTACAAAAAAGTCCGCGACAGCATATGTTTATCTTTTACGGATAACTCACAATAACCATTTTTGTCTTTCATTTGATACCAAGAAGATCGGGACAAGTAGATCCCCGGGCAAGAGTGCTCTGCCATACCGTTCATCCGATTGAGATGGGGCTTTTTGAAAAATGTTCAGGAGATTCTGAGGATGAACATATGCTTTAAGAGAGTTGTAATACTCAACCCCTTCATCCCTAAAAATTCACCCTTTGTAGTGAAAAACGTGAAATAAAGTCCCTATTTTGACGCTTAAATGACTTACGCCGCCTAAACCATAACAAATACATCAAATTAATGTATACAGAATTGAACATCTCAAAAAACTCTACAAAAAATTCTGCGACAGCATATGTATATCTTCTACGGATAACTCACAATAACCATTTTCGTCTTTCATTGATGACAAGAAAATCGGGATAAGCAGATTCCCGGACAAATATAACAGCGCACGGCTGGTGGTAAAAACACATTAACATTTATTTAGGAGTAGCTAGTTTATTAATAAATTTATATATTTTATTATGTTTATAATTTTACGTTGACCAGCCTCATGGGCTAGTGGTCAGCGTTTCTGACTATAGTTCATGAGGTCCCGGATTAGATTCTCTGTCAAACCATGGGAATTTTTCCTTAAACGAAATGTTTCCTGTTGTTGCCCATGGTGTGAATTTAGATTAAGTTTAGATTAAGAACTCTCCTGGTTCTTCATTATCTCTTATCACACCATCGGGGTAACGCAACTCCGCCTTCCAAGAGTCCCAACTTAAGAAATGGATTACAATTCTGCCAATGCCAAGGGAAAAAGCCAGAAATGTCATAAAAGATAACCTGGTTAGAAAAAAGTAATAATTTGACGTTGCTATACATAATACACATTCTCACACCAATGAAGTATCAATCTATGTACTTATAGAGGAACATTGGGTAATTTGGACCCCTGTTTTGAATTTGTTGTTTTTCTTAATTTAATTAAGGGATTTGGATTTTGTTTAATTACAATGATTATCATTAGTGTTGTAACTATGAAATAGCATTGTTCTTTTATTCAAATATGGAAACATCTTCATAATTTATAAAATTTTTTACATTACAAGAAAGGTCCACTTTAACCTCCATATTCGGATAAATTGGATCCCAGAGTCCGCCTTAGCTTTTAGTTTATTTTGAAGTTTATTTACTCTATTAATTTATACAGATAGGCACAGATAATCTGAAAATATTTATGACTGATCATAATTAAAAAGCGTTTATATTTATTTAATGTTTTGAAAAATTATTGTATGGATATGTCCTGGATAGGAGAACCGAAAGGATTTGCTCACCGCTAGTCATTAATTTGGCTAGCAGCAGGGCTTTTCGACCTAGATCTACTTTCCAGGCGGGTGTACGGCTTCCGAAACGGACAACAATGAAAACTCGACGTGTTTAATTATGTAAGACCTAAACCAGTGACTCGAACCTATCTTTCCTTGATAATGGCATGTGATATCACGACGAAATGACGGAATCAGTGGCCAGAGGCCGACCTTAAATCCATGACGCGGAAAACCTGGCATAACTGTCTTATTCATATACATATATATAAAAATTACGTGTCACGTTGTTTGTCCGCGATGGAATCCTAAACTACTGAAACGATTTTAATAAAATTTTGTACACTGTGTGCAGTATGATCCAACTTGAGACTTAGGGAAGTTTATAACTAAATTTATAGTCGCATTATTTTTATTGCAAATTATTTGTTTATTATTTAACAAAGAGTTATAATTATTTGTGAGTTCCATACGATTCTAACAGATGGACGAATTACAAATTTTGATTATTTCATAATTTAAGTGTGTTTGTGTTTATTTTATTTTCAATATATTGATCATAATATTAATTTTGTGTGTAAGTATTAATTTTAAGTAATCTGGCTGAAAGACAGCAACTTAATTTAAATTTAACTGGACCGAGAAGGGACATTGAACGATATGGCGAATCAGTTCTAGAGACCATGAATGATAAGATATCAAGTGAATTTCCGCAAATTGGTATAGGCCTACATGACATAAATCTTACATTTAAGAAGAATGTCAATTTAAAAGCATATGAAGGTCCTAAGGAACGGAATAACAGAATTGTAAGTAAGTCTGTTAGTTACAATAATATGCCTAATATTACAGAAACAATCTCCATGCCTCAATTAAATGAAAAACAAGATGACTATAATATATCACAAAATTATATTACTATACAGAGACTTCTTGATGATGAGGAGAATCCAAACTGCCAACAAGTTCGTAGAAAAAACGGAAGTATAATGAAATCAGCAAGCCTCCTCAAAATATTCCATCAATAAATGTATATAATCCTTATGATACACTTATGGACGATACTGAGAATGCAGACAACATAAATTCATCTCAATCAACAAAACCACTTCCACATAAACCACCACCCATATTTATACCGCGTGTAGTTAATGTACCAGAACTACAAAAAATGTGTAAAACAAAAACTTTCTGATTTAGATTTCTCGCATAGTTTACTACAACATAATTTAACGTATACCTTAGCCACAGCAACGCGTGGCCGGGACTTCTATAATGTATAACAAAGTCGGATTAGTTACACTGTTGATAACTCAAGAACGGCTGGACCGATTTTTATGATCTTTGATTTGTTGGATTTGTTTCCGCCCCGAATAGCAGATGACTATTAAAACATCGGAAAAATTAACGTAAAAATATTTAAAGGCGATACGACGTTCGCCGGGCCAGCTAGTGTATATATATATATATATATATATATATATATGTAATTCGGGGTTTTCCTCACCTGTAAGACAAATGTCAGGAAAACTTTAAGGCCCAAAAGGTCCCCGAAATCATATGGCCATCATCATCATAATCCTTATCATTATCATCATCATGTCCACCGCCGTGGTCTCGAGGTAGCGTGCTGCCTTGTCACGCAGCGGACCAGTGTTCGATCCCCGGTCGGGGCAGTTTTTCTGGGTGAGGTTTTTATCGGGGTGTTTCCTCACCTGTAAGACAAATGTCAGGAAAACTTTAAGGCCCAAACGGTTACCGAAATCATATGGCCATCATAATCATCCTTATCATTATCATCATCATCATTATCATCCTTGACGGGTGTGGAAAGCAACGGGAAGCTACCACACCTACAATTCCCTAGTAAAGCTGCAAGCATAGCATGAAAATGCTATGATTGCAGTGAAAGACCTGTCCTCGGGCAGAATTACTATGGATGGATGGATCATCATCATCACCATCATCCTTCACCGGTGTGGAAAACAACGGGAAGCTACCACACCTAAACAATTCCCTAGTAAATCTGCAAACATAGAATGAAAATGATTGCAGTAAAGGACCTGCCTTCGGGCAGAATTACTATGGATGGATATATGTAATTATCAGTATACGAAATAATTTGAAATAGATGAAGTAAACATGAATCTCAATAACAGCCAAAAAATTTGTGTGTTAACAGTTTGTATCGGTCGTGTTCGACATAACTGCTTGCATGCTGTGTCTGTGTAAATGAATTTAGACATTCCCAGTTTGCTGACATAAATCTATGCCAGGCTGGCAACTGAACACTGCATAATTTCCTGCTAACAAATGAAAGTAATTATTAATTACAAGTGGGGGAAGGCAGCCCAAGAATAACAACTTTGGTGTATAAATAACCTATCTCTTAAAATGGGAAGAAAAGAATGAAGTATATAAAAGCTGATGGGAGGGAATGTTAGTGTTGAAAGAGGTGAAGACGTTGAAAAATCTTTAAGAGAAGAATTCCTAGCGTGCATTTTACCCTCCTCTACAGTTATCTCTAACCCTAGCTGGAGTCCGGGAAGCTGCATCGCTGATACTGAAGAAAGAGAGAGAGGGCGACAATAAATCTTGACAGCAACAATCCTCAAGATGTTATCTGGCAGCACCTGAGAGCATGGAAGAAGAGAAGGACGTAGATAAAAGACGAAGATAAATGTCCGCGAGACAGAGAACACATGAGCACACTTGCTTCTTCTTTTTCTTCTTTTTAAGTAAAAAGTTTCACTTCTATTTTACCTACCTGCCATTCCTTACGGTTAGGAAATGGAAATTTTTGCAAACTACTTGCTGACTCCTAAGTTAAGCTACTGTAGTACATCGCTTCAAGTCTTTTCAAACATTCTACTTCGCCCCGTCAATTATTTCTTGAGCTTAAGCCAAGCATTTAAAGAGACGTGATGGTAGCATGAGTTACTGTGATCATTTTCATGATAATGGGAGATTTGCATTATGAGAACATCGTAGCCAACTTGAAAATATAAAAATCACTAAACTTTTTATTTATTTATTTTTAATCGGCATCATCATCATCATCATCCGTCAGGAATTAAGTTTTTCTAGACTTGTCTCGGCCCCGATAGAAGTCTTTTAAGAGACCTTCCTGGTCGATCATTATTATAAACCCAACTGGATTTCTTAGGCTTAAAGGACCTTCGGGACTTGGAAAATCTGGTAGCGTTTATCTAGCCGAGCGTTAGTATGAGGATGTACAGTATACATGTTTTGAAATAAACAAATGAAGTCTTAATTCAAACTATTTTATTTCTAAAGTATAAATAATTAGAAACCCTTAGTATTCTAGCCCTAAATCTAATCTAAGCCTATATTAAAAACTACAGTACTTTCTGGGGTTTGAGAGAAGAGGGAGTTGTGGAATTTATAAATCTACCTTAATCTACATGATTAAAAATGTTATATCCCTTTTTGAAAATTTAATATCAACCCAGTTAATTGTACTTGATTCAAAATATAAAAGATATGGACTACATATTAAGAAAAATGGTCGGTGACTTACCCTTCAGCCGTTTACACACACAGACAGACACGAGACCCTCACTTCTCAAGTGTTATATACTAAAAATGACCTCAAGTCACCCTAACTGTACCAACTAACATTCCAATGAACTAAATGTAGGGATGTTTACAGTTAGCTTAAACAAGACTTTGCTCTGAACTATATCATGTCTATACTCTATCTCAACAGACTTTCAATGTCTAAACTCTATTTCAAAAGACTTTGCTTGAATAATTAAAATAATCTATAAACAATAAAAAATCTATATATAAAGACTATGTATTCATAACAATCATGTTCTTTGGGCGTATATTGCATCATCATTTTTGGAATTTTTTAATTATCCATTCTTTTACATGGTCTAGCCAGTTTAATTTATATCCGTTGATTTTTCTTCTACTGTTTCTATTTTTGTTTACTTTATTTATTTTACCTGATGGAGTTAAGACCGTAAGGTCTTCTCTTCCATTTCACCAGGGTTAAATTATACTACACAGTAACAATTTTGAATTATCTACATATTGATTAATAATATAAGCTACAAAATATTGAGATGAAAATGAAAGAACAAAAACATAATAACAATAATAATAATAATAATAATAATAATAATAATAATAATAATAATAGTATAATGGTACTGTACATCAACTATATGTAGACTTCAAAAAAGCATATGATTCAATTAAAAGGGAGAAGTTATATAGTATCCTGCTGGAGTTCGGAATTCCTAAAAAGTTAGTTAGACTTATACGAATGTGTCTAAATGGCACAAAGAGTAGGGTGCGTGTAGGCAAACAGTTTTCGGATACTTTTGAAATCCAGAATGGGTTGAAGCAAGGAGATGCACTATCTCCTCTACTATTTAATTTTGTACTAGAGCATGCCATTAAATCTTTAGAGAATAAGGAAGGCTTACAACTCAATGGTATTAATAAGCTGTTAGTTTATGCTGATGATGTAGTATTATTGGCCGATAGCCAGGAGTTACTGAAGGACAACACGCACACACTATTAAGTAACACTAAGAAATTAGGACTGTAAGTAAATATCAATAAAACTAAATATATGGTCACACATAGAAATTCATTATATAATGGAAATGGACAGCTAAGGACAAATGAGGGAAATTTTGAGGAGGTGGCTGAATTCAAGTACCTAGGAACAATAATCACAAATAGGAATGAGATGCACAAAGAAATTAAACATAGGCTCAATTCTGGAAATGCCTGCTATTATGCATTGAAGAGACTCTTGATGTCCCAACTCCTTTCAAAAAACGTTAAACTGAAAATATATAAAACTATTATTGTAACCAGTTATATTATATGGGTGCGAAACATGGACTCTTACTTTAAGGGAGGAAACGAGATTACAAGTATTTGAGAATAAAGTACTTACGAAAATTTTTGGACCAAAGAGAGATGAACAGACAGGTGAATGGAGAAGACTACATAACAATGAACTACATGGTCTTTATAGGAAGCCAGATATAATAAGAACAGTTATGTCTCGTAGACTGCGATGGGCAGGACATGTCGCACGTATGGGGAATGGAAGACTTGCATGGAAGCTTCTTGTAGGAAAGCCAGAGGGAAAACGCCCAGTTGGTAGACCAAGAATGAGGTGGGATAATAACATTAACTATGATTTGAGGGAAGTAGATTATACAGGGAATGATTGGAAAGCATTAGCTCAGGATAGGGATGTATTGAGAGCTTATGTCCGCGTGGCCATGAACCTACGGGTTCGATAGTGCCAGTGAGTAAGTAAGTAAGTAAGTAAGTAAGTAATAATAATAATAATAATAATAATAATAATAATAATAATAATAATAATAATAATAATAATGTATAATGTGATTAAAAAATTGTCTTGGCAAAGAAAGTGTAAAACATGAAAGAATAATAAAAATATGCCTGGAATAGGTTATATATGTCCACCGCTGTGGTCTTGAGGTAGCGTGCTGATTTGTCACGCATCGGGCCTGTGTTCGATTCCCGGTCGGGACAGGCTCCTGGGTGAAGTTTTTTTTCGGGGATTTTCCTCATCTGTAAGACAAATGTCAGGAAGCTTAGGGCCCAACGGTTCCCGGAAATCATCCGGCCATCACCATCATCCTTATCATTATCATCATCATCTTTCATCGGTGTGGAAAGCTACGGGAAGGTACCACAGCTATAATTCCCTAGTAAAGCTGCAAAACATAGCATGAAAATGCTATGATTGCAGTGAAAGACCTATCTCGGGTAGAATTACTATGGATGGACGAATATATATATATATATATTATCTAAGGATATATTTATTGAGCTATTTTAAAACAGTTTTTATGTCGGACAGTTCTTGATATATGAGGGGAGGTAATTCCATTGTCGGGTGGCTGAAACACGGAAGGATGAGGAATAGTGAGATATTCGATGTAGAGGTACAGAATTAGTCTAAGTTTATTGGTTCGCGGAACATTGGATTTAGCGGCACATATTAGTCTTAGAAAACTGCAAGCTTGTAAAACTCTAAATTGTAATGTCAGTAATCATATACTTATGGTTGCAATTGAATGATAAATGTTAGCTTGTTTACTTCTGCACATTTTTTTGTATTAGAAATAGCGTTAAAGCAGATAGGGCTGAACCTAAATTGACCAATTTGGAATCAGCCCTCAATTTAGAATCAGTCCTATCTGCTTTAATGCTATTTCTAATACAAAAAAATGTGCAGAAGTAAACAAGCTAACATTTATCATTCAATTGCAACCATAAGTATATGATTCCTGACATTCTAAATTTAGAGTTTTACAAGCTTATAGTTTTCTAAGACTAATATTATTATTATTTTAAGAATTATGTGAGCACTCAGTAGCGTAGTTCGTTAAGGCAATACACTACGTGCTGGAAGGTCTAGGGTTCTAGTCCCGGTGGGATCAGGCTTTTTAAACTGAGCCAGATCTTCGACATGACACTGGGGTCGACTCATCCTCTAACGAAATGAATACCAGGCGCTTATTCTAGGGGAAAAAGGTGGTCGTCACGCAGGGTTTCAGATGAACTCCTACACCTAATGATCCGATTTTACTGATTTGCGAAGTCGACCTTACATTTTTTAAATTCTTTTTATTTCAGGATTGTTTCTGTTATTTACTCAGGTATCCTCAACCAAAATATAACATTTTTTCTTCCATACTTCCCGGTCTTGCGTGTCTGCTTCTGTCATATTTCTCTTCTTCATGTTGTCTTGAATTCCCTTTATCCATGTTGGCTTTGGTCTACCACGTTTCCCTTTTCCAGGAGGTATCCATTTAAATACTTCTTTCTTTGTTTCTGTGTCCCTTCTTCTCATTATATATCCATACCATCTTAGTTGGATTTCTTCAATCTCTTGTACAATATTCTTTTTTACATTAATTATTTCTCTTATTGTATTAGGCCTATTTCTTACCTTATCCAATTTTGATATTCTTGTCATCTTCTTAAAAAGTCAATTTCTGTGACTAATAATTTATTTCTGTGTTTTTGCTTCAACGTACATGTTTCTGCACCTTATAATAAATTTAAATGCACCTTTTAATTGAAAGGTCTGTATGAACTTAACAAAATTACAGAAGAATATGGATTAAAGATATCTACAGAAAATACAAAAATTATGGCATTTGAAGGTGTAGATCCTGTCAGAAGTAAAATTTTACTGGACAATAAAATTTTGGAGCAGGTGTATAATTTTACATATCTAGGATGCAATATCTCATATGAAGAAGAAAAGGATGTAAATGCAAAAATATCTAATTTTTTAAGAATTTTAGGGTTAATAAATTCTATCTTCAAGCCACAGTTAGTCCAAAAGCATTCAAGACTGAAAGTGTATAAAACACTGGCTCTTCCAACTCCTTTGTATGGTAGCGAAGTATGGACGTTGAAATAGAAGGATATACAGAGACTTAGATCTGCTGAAATGAGATATCTTCGGAGGACTGCAGGATACACACTACTAGATCACAAAAAAAATGAAGACATCTTAGAAGAATTACACATGGAATCTTTAGAAAACAAAATTTCTGATTATAAGTCAAGATGGATGCAACATGTTCATCGAATGGAAGATCACAGAATACCCAAACAAATGTTAAGATATCAACCTGCAGGAAGAAGAAGACCAGGACGTCCACTCAAAATACTTCTGGATGGTGTTTCTCTTGAGGCCGAAACAGGTCAACAAATTACCTAAATTCGTGAATGTACTATGATGATGATGATGATGATTATATATCAAGTTTGGTTTCGTTGAAACAAAAAATGGGACTCTTAGAGCATTAACGGCACACATACACATACACACATACATACAGTATATATATATATATATATATATAATATATATATATATATATATATTTTGGTGATGGTCATTTTCTGTGTCCATTATGTAGAAGGGGTCGGTGGAGATCTGCAAACATTTTTCAAACATATTTTCATGAAAACAATCTCAATAGCGTCATTCGCTGAAAGAACTAGATTTCCCACTGCCAACGGCCTATTAATTTTCAATTTTTTTTTTGTTATGTATAACTTTCCTCATTAGAGGATTGCCTCAAGGACAAAGTGATACAGACAATTAATTTTTGAAATTGATGAAATACATTTTGTAAATACATAAAAAAATTCAATTCTAATTGAAGTTTACATACTAGAAAGTAGAAATTTTGTAAATATGGTTTCTTAAAATTGAAATTCATCCTCTAATGGCAGCGATGGCAATTTTAGAAAGACACACCCTGTCTAGATCTAAGGAATTCCAAAATTTAGCTAAGAATCCTGGTATAGTACCTCTTGTCCCGATTATCAATCCTGTGACAGTTATACTATATAATTAGCATTTATCTTTGTAATAGTCAACTCTTGGCTCATATATGGCTTTCTTTTCACAGTCAACTTCCTCAGGTTGGCCACTTTGAGTCTCATTAGTACTGAAGAAAAGTAAAGAAAGTTGATTTAGTTGGAAAACGAGTATATTGGCAACACTGTATGAGATATTCTTCATGTGATATTAAGTACATTAAGGGTTTAAAGGACAACAGTGGGATTTCATTCTTTCATCCTTTCAATTTTAAAAATACCAATCTATTGTATAAAACGTATTTATAAGGCCATGAATTTCTCCTGTCATAATTGTACAATAGCAAAGTAATATAAAATATTCTCTCAGTTGGAAGAAGTGAAAAGATCGCTTCCCTAAATCACATACATCAAATAATTGTTATTGGTTGTACAGGTCTCTATAAATTATAATATATTAGCATTAACTGTGACTGGATTACAAGGTATTATAGAAACGTTACATACAAAAATCGTTATTTATAGAGCTGTTTAAAATTATAGTATAAAACTATAAAATTGAATACCTGGTAAGTTTTAGTATTTTCAGCAGTTGAAACTTAGGAAATACTTTACAAAACGTAACGCGAAAAATTTGACTAAGTTCCAATGACACACCTTACGCATGCGCCAAGCAACGCGAAGCGGTTTGTGCTATGGAATCACGGGATGCATCCACATATACAATATATTTAACGAACCTATAAGCTAATCTAACGCAATTTAAATACTCTAACCTGTGAAAGAATACAACGCCCAAAAATAAATAGTAAGTTCTGAAATTCTGAAGTATATGTGTACAATTAATTAGTACATACTCTATGTTGGCTGCACTGGAACACGTATTTGTTGTTGCTAAGAATATTCGTTAAAGTCAATGTGGCTGCCACGTCTTCATGCTACGTATGAAGTTAAATATCATAGGAAAAAATTGAAATAATCGATAGAAAAATGTAAAAAATCATTGTAAATGGTGGGAAATAATTTTAAAAACGAAACCCTAAGAATAAAATTTGACAGGAGTTTATGAAGGGATTAAAAATGACCAGTCACAAGTTGTTAAGTTTAGCCGAAACTTTTTAAAATAATGTAGACCTTTCGGAAACAGTTCCATCCTCAATGGAAGCATGAAATTATGGTTGGTGTCTAATGTCAAGTCCCGCGCCGTAGCCGAGCGGTTAAGGTAGGAAGCCTTGGCGCAGAGCTACGGGACTTGCGCTGGTTCGAGTCTCCATGGGGGAAGAAATTTTCTCATGGTATTTCGGCCAGTATGGGACCGGTGCCCACCCAGCATCGTGAGGCAATTGGGTAGCTACAATAAGTAGCGGCTCCAGGTTGAGGAACCAGCTATAACGGCTGGGGGACTCGACATGCTAACCACATGTCACCCCTACACTGGCTGTTGATCATTTACCTCTGTGATTGACACATGTGGATGTGAAGGGCCAGCAGCCGGCTGGTAAAAGGGCAACCGCTGAAAAGTGGAAAGACCCTCAATCGGAAAAATCGGTCTAATGTCATCGACATCAAGATTTAGGCATTTTGGCCTGTTGCGGTTTAAAACTGATCACCCCATCTCTTCATAGGTCAACCAAGACTTCTTTTTCCTATAGGATTACAATTCAGGACGGCTTTTGCTATTCTAGTTGGTGACGTGCGTTGAACATGGTCTGTCCAATTAACATTAATAAGATTCATGATGAAGTTCCGTTGAGGTATTATTCAAAATTAAAATATAAAATTATGAAATACTTACCTATAAAGCCCGTCTCCTCAACTTTATTAGTTATTTATCTGTAGCGCTTTCGGGACTAGTCCCATCATCAGCAGGATTCAAAACTGGTATTTTACTGAAGATCTGGTAGAGGGGGTTACACATATTGGGTGCGTTTTCATTTATCAGATGGTCGTTCTTGTTAACTGCCTGAACTGGAAATTTTGAAGTCAGTTAACAACAACGACCATCTGATAAATGAAAACGCACCCTGTAAGCTTACATGTAACCCCCTCCACCAGATCTTGAGTGAAACACCAGGTTTTGAATCCTGCTGTTGATGAGACTAGTCTCGAAAGCGCTACAGATAAATAACTAATAAAGTTGAGGAGACGGACCTTTCAGGAAAATATTTCATAATTTCATAATCTCTCCAATTAGTTCTATATTTTTCTATCATTGCCGTAATTTGTTGTATGTTCAGATCATTCCTGATGTCTATGCTTCTCCTATGATCTAATAACGTACAACCTGCCACAAATCGAAGAAATCTTATTTCTGAAGATTCTATTTGCTTTAAATGGCATGTAGTTAATGTCAAGTCTCACAGCCATATGAGTAGTGACAATGCAATCACTTTATAGAACTACAGTAATATTTGTTTTGTACTTTATGTTTCAATGTTCTCTGTATTGTACCACAAAATTGTGTACTTAATTTCTGTTGAACGTCATTAGTTTTCTTGTATCCAATACTATATCCTAATATGCTGGATCTAACATTGAAGTCATTAGCAGTCTTGCTCTCAAGTTTGGAAGTTTCCTGTTTGATGGCTGTACAGTTGTTGAAGTATTCGTCATCCATTTCTTCCTCTGGGTGGTTACATCTTGGTGTAGACAATATGTTGATCTTGTGCAAGTGTTTAGCAAGGCAATCGTGACCTTAGATATTCTGAATTGTGCAGCTGCTGTCTTTGGTGGAAGTTCTGGTATGGACTTGATGTTGTGAAAGAGGCATTCCCATTTCTTGTCTTTGGGAATACTGGAATTATAAGACCAATGTTAAAATTATAAGGCTAAATAAATTATTTTTCAATCGGATCTGATGAGTAATTGTTACAATGTTTATTTCGGGCTCCACGATACACGGTCGGAGTCGCTGAATTTTCAAATGTATAAAAATCCTAACGTTTGTTCTTTCGGAAGGATATTAAAAGCTATGCGTCCGCACGCTCAGACATAAGAAAAAAAAGTAATTTCTAATAAAATTGAAGGTAAAATTCATTTAAGTTTTTAGTCACAATGTAAAAATATTATCTACATCTATAATAACAACCCTCTCCTTTGTTAGGAGTTACTAGACCAAGTTAATTTAGTTATGCTTATATGAAGAAGATCAAGATATAAATAAGAAAATACAGAAATTTCAACATATTTGTGGAACAATCAGAAGAATACTGAGGAACAAAGTAAGAAAGGATACGCAGCTAAGATTTTACATGACGATAGCACTCCCAGTGGCGATGTGTGGAAGTGAGGCCTGGGTCCTGAAGGCAAAAGATCATCATCATCATCATCATCATCAATAACAACAAGGATTAAGCCCAATGGCCTGTTCCGATCTCATTATAGGTCAAATTGGTCCTTCCATCTCTTCAATGGTCTTCCCAACATTCTTCTCCCTTCTGGTTTATAATTATACATTCTTCTTGGTATGCGCTGTTCATTCAGAAGGCAAAAGAAAAAAAAGTAAAAAATCAGGCAGCGGAGATGAGATTCCTACGGGCTGTGAAAGGATGTACAAGATAACATATTAGAAATGAGAATATTAGAGATGAATTAAAAGTACAACCACTCCTCCAACAAATGGAAGAACACAGGAACAATTTGAAGGAGCATCTGCAAAGAATGACAGGATAGGATACCAATGATTGCACTGATGTATAATCCAGTAGTACGATTATCGTTGGGAAAACCAAGAAAGTGTTGGGCCGAACAGATGTGAGATCGGAACAGGCAAATACCTAATCCATGAAGGATGATGATGGTGATGCTTACTTCCCTACAGATGTCATTAATAGTATGCGGTCAACATATTGGTCCAATAAGACATCTAGTAGGCTACTAAGGTATTACTAGGTTCAATGAGGTAGCTACATTTTGCATAGATGCCTCTTTATTCACGCCTAAGGATATTTTACGAGCCTGAAAATCTCCAGACTCGGGAACCATGACTTAAAATTCCTGAAGGAGGACTTTTTTCTTGGACTTTTCCATCCTAAAAAATCAATCGACCCTCGAGACCAGTGGCAAAGAACATAACCGCGTCTAAAAAATTCCAAGTATTTTATTTTTAACGTATACCATCTTAATTTATTTGTATAATGTTAAACAATTGTAAATATAATTGGTGTTCGTAGACCCACGACAACCCGTGCCGACTTGCTTCGAGACATGTCAGTAAGCCTTCTTGCTAACCTAAGGCGAACGAAATTTGAACAGTAATGATTTTTTATTGTAAAATAGTAAATAGTTATACGTTTTGGGCATACGGATGTTTTATTTACTAAGTAAAATTTTATTATAAAATCCTTCTACACTAACCCAGTATAAATTTCCATGTCTTATGTTTGACATGAAGTCGGCACGGGTTGTCATGACCCAATCGTAATAATGTTTGTTATTTGAGTTATTAAGGTCAAACAGAAAAAAAAGAGGGTATTGTGTACATGATTTTTCAAGAAAAAACTTCTTTATGTATTAGGAGCCTTGGGATTCCCTATATCTGGTAATTATTAGGAGCCTTGGGATACTCTGTATCTGGTAATAATAGAGAATATGTGTAAGAAAAATGAATGTTTGTTCTGGATTGACCTGGTAGAGTAAGTGGCAGTGCACTGAGATATCAACTCAGAGGTCCGGGTTCAAATCCCTTCCAGGCATTTATTTTTCTTATCATGTCATATATATATATATATATATATATATATATGTATATATTACACGGAAATTTCGTTATATTTTTTCTTTCGTTTGTAAGGAAGTTGTAGGCCTACAGGCAAGAAAATGAATTTTTTTTTGTCTCGTAGATGGCATAAAGTCTATTTTCTTGCCGTTTTTTATTTGTGATAACAGCGTTCCTTGTGTGTATTTTATGTTAACTTGTAGAGAAAGTGTTTTCATTCATGTTAGCAGTTAGATTTAATACTTGTCTGCGTATGAAGAAATTTTGAGTAGATATTCTTCGACACTAAAGGTGATCGGATACAACGTCGAAAATGTGATCTGTGGATCCATGAAAAGGGTTGACTCCTTATAAATGGGATTTCAAATGCATTGGATGTGACATGGAGAGTGATTAAAAGGTTGTCAGAAATTTACTCTATTACTATTATCAAAATTACCCGATTTATTCAAACCTCCAGAAAAAATAGATAGGCCTACATAATTTGACATATTGGTAATAAAATATATATTCGACAACTCAGGACATATATTTCATTCATATATCCTTACCTTTAATATTCCTAAGACTCTAACCTGAAATTTTCATAATATCAAAGTTTATATAATAGTCTAAAATTTGCATCACGAAATTGGCCGAGTTTGCTATATAGGCTATATATATATATATATATATATATATATATATGACATAGTACGAAAAATAAATGCCTGAACGGGATTTGAACCCGGACCTCTGGGTTTGTACCCCAGCGTGCTATCCATTACACCACCAGGCAAATCCAATTCAAACATTTATCTTTCTTACAAGAAAGAGTGGTGTAATGGATAGTATGCTGGGGTACCAACCCAGAGGTCAGGACTCAAATCCCGTTCAGGAATTTATTTTTCTTAATATATCATATTAATCTTGCATTGCTCAATGTCAAAAATTTAATTATAACATATATATATAAATATATAACAAAATAAAGTAAAATTATGTACTTTCTTAGGTCAGTGCTGTCGTTCTCAACTTGTAAAAATATATGTACGCGTATGCTTTATTTTCCTGAAGGCGTTTCAGAATATCTATTCCATCACCAGCAGGTATATTTCTTCGTTACATTTATTGAGAAATTCTCGAGGATATCGGTCTTAATGTAGTGTTGTCCGTAACCAAAGTGTTCTTCCTGACGATATCGTATAGCGGGTTGTTTAGACTGGAAGTACTTTCATTTATTAACAACTTGTTACCTATCTCCTTGGTAATTTCCAGATCTTCCAATATATTGTTTTTTGTCGGGTTTCGCTCTTTGTGTATTATTGTATGGGTGTCTTCTATTGAGTTAATTCTATGACCGGCGTTTATTATGTGCTTAGCGTAATTAGACTTTCCATATGCGTATACGAAATCGTTAAGATGCTCTTTAAACCTTATGTTGAAGCTTCTTTTCGTTCTACCTATATAGAACTTGCCACAGTCCTTGCATATTAATTTGTATACTCCTTGTTATTACATTTATTATGTTTTTCTATATTGTTATTTATTAGATTATTGAAGTTATTATTAGTTTTGTAGGCTATGTTTAAATTTTTGTTTATTTTTCTCAATGTTTTTGCCAATTTTATGGTTTCGTGGTCTGTATATGTTAGTGTAATCCACGTACTATTAATATTTGTATATATTTCGAGTTTGATTATTTTATTTATGTCGGTTTTATTCTTTTGTTTTTTTTTCAAGCTTATCTTAAGCAATGAGTTTTATTAATATTAAATATATATAGACCTATATGTGTATAAATAATATATAAAAATGTTTGTTTGTTGGTTTGTTTGTTTATTCGTACTTTATGCGCGGCCATACCGTTGATCCGATTGTGATGGGGTTTTTGCAAAATGTTCAGGATATTCCCGGGATGAACATATGCTATGAGAGAGTTGAGATACTGAACTCCTACACCCTTACAAACACTCTTTATAGTAAAAAAACGTGAAAAAGTCCCTTTTTTACCATTAAATGGCTTATTCTGCCTAAACCATAACAAATACACAACATTAATGTACACAGAATTAAATATCTCAAAAAACTCTAGAAAAAAGTTCGCAACAGCATATGTTTATATTTTACAGATAACACAGAATAGCCATTTTTTTCTTTCACTTATGCCAAGGAGATCGGGATAAGTAGATTCCCGGGCAAGCATGTACCGCCATACCATTCATCCGATAGTCATGGAGCTTTTTGCAAAATGTTCAGGATTTTCCCTGGAAGATTATAGGTTACAAGAGAGTTTTAATGCTCAAGCCCATCACCCTTAAAAATCACCTTCTGTAGTAAAAAAACGTGAAAAAATGTCGCTTTTTGTAAGCTTAAATGGCTTATGCTGCCTAAACCATAACAAATACACAAAATTATTTTACACAGGATTGAATTTCTCAAAAAACTCTACAGAAAAGGCCGAGACAACATACGTTTATCTTTTAAGGATAACTCACAATAACCATTTTTGTCTTTCATTGATGCAAAGAAGATCGGGATAAGTAGATTCCCGGGCAAGCATAGCAACGCACGGCGGGTATTCTTTTATGGATAACTGAAAATAACGAATTTTGCCTTTCAGATCATTTATGCCAAGTATATCGAGATGCGTAGATTCCCGGGCAACGCTGGGTAATCACCACGGGGCATCTAAAAATAATAACAATATAAATTTATATTTATTTTTCCTTTTACTTATTCAACTAAATGCAAAAACCATTATCATTAATTTAGGTGTAGCAGCGCACGCCGGGTATTAGCTAGTATATAGGCGCATATATATATATATATATATATATATATATATAATTCACTACAATAAACTGTATTAAACTTATTCTTCCTCACTGTGTTTAAATTGTAATAAGATACAATAAAAAGCATAGTCCTACATGACAAAGCAGAAATAAACAGTTGAAATGATAGAGTTTATTCTGTTCTACTGGTGCGGTTTCACGACGAGAAAGGTCCCGGCGGTCAGCGAGCTACTGACAGACACGCGCTCTTAGTCGTCCCCGGGACTAGAAAATGATTTCATTTCCATTATCTGTATCTAAAACTGTCACATATTTATTATTATTATTATTTCATTCTTACTATTGTTGTTAGTGTAATAAAGTATTCTGAACAATGAGAACGTTACTAACTTACAGACACTATCAAACCCGTAGGTTCGTGGCCGCATATACATAAGTTCTCCATACATCCTTATCCCGAGATAGTGCTTTCCAATCATGCCCTATATAATCTACTTTCTTCAAATCATTGTTAATTCTATTATCCAATCACATTTTTGATCTACAACTGAAGCATTTTCCCTCTGGTTTTCCTGCATGGAGTTTCCATGCAACGCTTTCATTCCCTCTTCGTGCCACATGTCCTGCTCTTCGCAGTCTACGATACTAAGTATTCTTATTATATCTGATTTCCTAAAAATAATGCAGATCACTGTTATTAAGTCCCCTGCATTTGCATGCCTGTTTACCCCTCTTTGATAAAAAAAAAGTCCTAAGAACTTTTTTCTCAAATACTCGTAATAATTTTTCCTCCATTAAAGCTAGAGTACATGTTCCGCATCCATATAACTGCTGGCAGAATAACAATTTCATGTAATTTCAGTTTAACTTTATATATATATATATATATATATATATGGTAAATACGTATAAGTTGGGACGACAAGAGTCCCTGCAATGTATAGGGCCTAATAGCATGTATTTCCAGAATTGAGTCTATGTATAATTTCTTAGTGTACCTCACTCCTATTTGCCATTATTGTTCCTAGGTATTTGAATTCAGCCACTTCTTCAAAATTCCCCTCATTTGTCATTAGCTGTCAATTTCCATTAATTAATGTATTCGGTTTAAGAACTTTACTAACTTTACAGAATCATTTATCTATTTAAAATAACTCGATAAAGAAGAAAAATCTAGTAGTATTTATTACAAATTATAAAATTATATATTATTTATTGCATGCTATGTCTCTTTCACTAATTTTTCGATTTCACACAAAGGCCACGAATGGAAGATTGCAGTAGGTATACTATTTGTTGTAGCATTCATAAAAATTAACGCAACGCTTTATATATGTAAATATATAAATGTAAATATATATATATATATATATATATGTAAATAAAGCAATAACTATTTCACTGGCACTATAGATCCATGGCCGCGCGGACATAAGCAGTCTATATCTATGTTTTCCAATCATTCTCTGTATAATCTACTTCCTCAAATCATGGTTAATGTTATTTTCCCACCTCATCATTGGTCTGATGATCACACTGATGACGATAGACTTCCAAAATTGGCATTCCAATATTCCCCAACTGGACATAGGGACCAAGGAAGACCAAAACATCGGTGGAAAGATCAAGACCATCTTCGCTCGTACAGGCCACATGGCCTAAAACGAATTAGTTCATGATGATTATGATGATCATTGGTCTGGTTTTCTTACATGATACTTCCATGCACGCCTTTCATTCCCCATTCGTGCCACATGTCTTGCCTATCGCAGTCTACGAGACTTAACTCTTCATATTATATCTGGCTTCTTATAAAGACCATGTAGATCACTGTTGTTCAGTCTTCTCCATTCACCTGTCAGCTCATCTCTCTTTGGTCCAAAAAAATTTCTAAGAACTTTATTCTCAAATACTCGTAATCTCGTATCCTTCCTTAAAGTAAGAGTCCATGTTTCGCACCCATATAATTAATTTTATCGTTTTTTGATAGAAGTTTGGACGCAAGAGTCCCTGTAATACGTAATAGCATGCATTTCCAGAATTGAATCTATGTTCAATTTCTTTGTGCACCTTATTTCTGTTTGTAATTATTGTTCCTAGTTAGGCCTATTTGAATTCAGCCACTTCTTCAAATTTTCCCTCATTTGTCATTAGCTGTCCATTTCCATTATGTAATGTACGTTATTTCTGTGTATGACCATGTAGTTAGTTTTATTGTTTTTTGCTTCCAATCCCAACTTCTTAGTATTATCCGATAGCCAATGCCAATTCAATTAATATTTTTACAAGCAATCAGTCAAGATTAATTTGATTCCATTATCTGTGTAGTTTAACCCCTCACCTTACAGATATTTTTTACATGCAACACGTGTCACGACCTGGTGGGAGAGGAATTTTAAACTATGGATGATTTTTTACCACACAAGGACATGGAAGGCCTCCTCCGAAATAACACAACATTGGGTTTGCGGTACTTTTAAAACTCCTGGCGGGACAGGCCTAGAAGGCCCTTAGCCTACCAGCCGGCTACTGGCCTCTCATCCATATGTGTCAATCACAGAGGTAGATGATAACCAGCCAGTTGTAGGAGTGACATGTGGTCAGCATGTCGAGTCCCCCATCCGTTATAGCTGCTTTTCTCTACCTGGAGCCGCTACTCATTGTAGCTAGCAAAATGCCTCACGACGCTGGGTGGGCACCTGTCCCATACTGGCCGAAATACCATGAGAAAATTTCTTCCCCCATGGAGACTCGAACCAGCGCAAGTCCCGTAGCTCTGCGCCAAGTCTTCCTGCCTTAACCACTCGGCTACGGCGCGAGACTTGCGGTACTTTTACGAGCCTGAAAGTATCCAGACTTGTGATCCATAACTTTAATTCCCGCCCGTAGGACTTGACCCTTGGATTTTTTCATCATAAGAATCCATCACTCCCGCCCGTCATTGAACCCGCAACCCTCGGAACTGGAGGAACATACGGTTACCACTATACCACCGTGATCGACTATTTTAATTTCACTTTTTTAAAAAGAATTTTGGAATTACAAGAGTCGGATGGATGAAGGTGGGTTAAACTTTCCACAGAGTCCTTTTTTATTCAGATTTGCGGTTCTTTCGGTTGCTAACTACAGTATAAGGAGGGTAAAAGTGAAGTAAAATGATCCCACTACAGGTCTTAGGAGGCCGTTCGAGTAGTAGGAGGTGAAGGCTTCCACTTTTCTAGACAAACGGCATTTAATATCAGCCGGGTTGCCAGCCCTGCGTGCCTTTATCCCCAGAACAAGCGTCTGGTACTCATTTCCGTTAGAGTCTGAGTCGAACACAGGGCCATTGTGCCCAAGCAATAGCCATTTTTCTTATAGCTGAAAGCTCTAGCCACGTAGGCTTTGCCCTTCTCCCCAGTTTTCAAATCGATGGCCTAGAACCATATTGTTCTAATTCCATCTCGTAGAATAATTATTCTTGTTATGAAATGATTATTTTATGTCCCAAGTCCGTGTGCACTGTGAGAATAAAACAGGAATATGATATTTTGTATAGCATTTTTAAACGAAATGTCGAATTCCTGTTCATTTTCTCAATGCACATGGACACGGGACATGAAACATAACAAGAATTCTACAAAATACAGTAGAACAGTATGGTTCTGGGCCATGGAAGTGTTAAAATATTATTTAAGTGGCAAGAGATAACCTCTCCCCCTGAAGTAAAAAAATTAAAACATAAGTACTCTGTGAACCCCATTATTGTTGTATTTTTTAATAGAATTATTTAATTATATAATTTAAAAAAAAAAATGTTTCGTTATATTTTTTGTCACTTTTGAAATTATATACTTTTTTAAATAGTTTATTAGATGTAAGAAATTAAACCTATATAAAATTAATAAAATACTCTAAAATTATTCAATTTGTTCTAAAGACAAAATGTCTGCCAACCCTTTATCCTCCTTCTTCTTGAGCTGCCGAATTAATTGAGTGATGTCTTCATGTTTCAAACTTTCTTTGATCTCAATATTTTTGTATACCTGCCTGCTAGCGAGATTTTCCTAATTATTCTATTTTCTTATTTTCTTTACTTTGTAATTTTTTGTTAAGCACTGTAGCATCCCATCAGGAGCTGGCCGCATAAGTGATATGGTTGTTAAGTTTATAAAATGTATTGCGAACCCGTAGACTTTCACTGTTCTTACGAAGTTAGGAGCCTGAAAATATCCAGACTTGGAATCCATCATCTTTAAGTCCCACCCGGAGGACTTGTCCCTTAGCTTTTTCCATCCTAAAAATCTATCGACTCCGATCGTTTTTGAACCCGCGACTCTCGGAACTAGAAGCAAGTAACATAAACACTAGGCCAGCGCGGCCGACTATATATCTTTAATTTGACATTTTTCTTAAGAATTTAGAATTACAAGAGTCTCTGCAACGTGTTATGCATATCATGTGATTCCAGAGTTGAGCCGATGTTTAGTTTATTTCTACATCTCATGCCTACCTCGATGTTAAAGTGTCTGTAAATAAAATGGAATGATAAAATACACTTTTGTTCATTCCGTCGTATGCTTCCAGTTTATAACACAGAAAATACATTCTGAAAGTCATTGATTAATATGTCGCATGTTTTTGTGATTTTTTTGTGACAGTCGCTGCCCTAAAACGCTCTTAATCAAAATAACTTTTTTCTTCACAAACACTCCTAATTAGTACAAACGACAGCTTGACATTTTTTTCCTCTGAGAACCAGTTACGGTCTACAAGTTTTCTTAGTATGCCTCAATTTTATACCCTTAAAGTCTTCTCCATTCGCCTGTCTGTTCATCTCTCTTTTGTCCAAACATTTTCCTAAGAACTTTATTCTTAAAAAACTACAAGTATTTGAGAATAAAGTTCTTAGGAAAAAAATAGGACAAAAGAGAGATGAACAGACAGAGAAGACTACAGAACAGTGAGCTCAAGATCTTTATAGTAAACCAGATATAATAAGAACAGTTAAGTCTCGTAGACTGCGATGGGCAGGACGTGTGGCACGAATGGGGAATGAAAGAGGAACATGGAAGCTTCTTGTAGGAAAACCAGAGGGTAAACGCTCAGTAGGTGGGAGAATAAAATTAGCTACCATTTGAGGGAAGTGAATTACACAATGGATGATTGGAAGACATTGATCCAGGATAGGGATGTATGGAGAACGTATGTCTGTGCGGCCATGAACCTATGGGTTCGGTAATACCAGTGAGTGAGTTAGTTATTTTTGAGGGCTATTCAGTGTAGTGTTGTACTTCATATTTGTATTCACAATTATTTTATTAAAAGTATAAATATAAACTTTTTTTTAAGTTTTAACCAATTCTAGGAGTTATTTATTTAGGCCTAGGTCTATATTTAAATTTATTGGAAGGAAAAATAATTGAATATTTTGTTTTGTTCTAGGCTACATTGAAGAATTTAGATATTCAACAAAAAATCAACTAATTCAGTTATGTGTGCTGCGTTATCAGTATTCCCTAAAAAAATCAGAAATGGAAGTGAAATTAAATTTTATAAATAACTAGCTAATGCCCGGGCTGTGCTGTTACGCCTACATAAGTGAAATATGATTTTTAAATTTTCGCTTCAGATAAACTCTTACACCTAATGTTTTTAGAGCATAATAGCAGCTAAACACTCGCCGTACCTGAGAATATGTATATACGAAGTTATACATTGCGACGAACCATGCATGGCGGTTTGCTAGTCAATTCTTATTTTCAGATTTCAGGTAAACCCCCACTTCTAATGGTCGGATTTACCTGAGTTTTTGATAATACCTATCTCTGTTTATTTTAATAGTATATACTGAGTTTCGTTATGAAACATCGAAAATTGCGACTGCTTTTTAATTTTCGTTTTAGGTGAACCCCCTACACCTAATGGTTTTAGAGGATAATATATAGCGGCTAAACACTCGGTGTACTTAAAACATGTATGTACAAATTTTCATGAATATTGTTTTTAATCTCCTTTTTTTTTTGGCTCCCTAGAACTCATTAATCACAGAAATGGGTACAGTATATTTTTTTATTGAACCTCAAATAATACGAACCCTATTTCACCATCCGGTATGTTAGGGTTTTAGTTACAATACAATTAATTATTTACAGTAATTTAGAGTATAGTTAATTTCTAGCGTTACATAATAACGTAATATGAATAAATTAATTAATTAACAAAAAAAAACTAACTCAAAGTCTATTAAAAATATGATGGATAGAGTCACACAGCTTTCTATAGCAACACTTTTTACATAAAATATTTGACAAAGGCAGTTGAAATCTATTGTGGCAATAACCTAATTTTTTTAATACATTCATTTATTTTGGAATCAAATACGAGACACTCAAATAACAGATGTTAGATAGTCTGGCTGGAGTTTTTGCAAATACAGGTATCTGTACCTATTTTAAATCGTTCCAAATAATGTCCAAATTTACCGTGTCCAGTCATAAATTGTGTTAATACAAAATTTGGTTCTACGTATTTGCACTTTATTATATTTGCAGTAGCTACCACACCTACAATTCCCTAGTAAAGCTGCAAGCATAGCATGAAAATGCTATGATTGCAGTGAAGGACCTGCCTTCGGGCAGAATTACTATGGATGGATATTTGCAGTATATTATATCTTGTTAAACCTTTCTTCGAGACTCAGAATGCTATTACAATGTATGAGCAGAATTTTAGTGTTTCATTGCTTTCTCTTAATAATACTAGGCCTACATCATTAGCATGTACCAACAGCTGATTAATAATAATAATAATAATAATAATAATAATAATAATGATAATAATAATAATAATAATAATAATTTATAATCATAAATACTATATTGTTTGCATACGATCAGACAATCTTTAGCCATTCAGAGTAATATACAATTAGCTGCGAATAAATTAAATGAAGTATCAAAGAAATTCAATAATATGACCATTTCTGAAAGAAATCGAATGTACTAACGGGAAGACCATATGAGGCGTAAAATCAGCATTAATAACAGTATAATACAAAAGGTGAACACTTTTAATTATTTAGGATGCAATGTGTTATACTGCCAGAAGGAAGACATTAATATTAAATTAAATAAATTTTACAGAATGTGTGGCATTATAAAACGGATACTGAAGAATTAAACATTGAGGAGCGCACAATTAAAATTTTATAAAATTATGGTGGTGCCTACCTTAACATGTGCAAGTGAGAACTAGACTCTTAACCGTTCAGACAAGAGAAAAATAGAAACTGGAGCTATGAAGTTTCTGCGTTCAGTAGCAGGTGTGACAATTTCTGACATAAAAATAAATGAAGATATTAGAAAAGACTTAAATATTTTTAGTTTAACAAAACGTTTATCCTTCTACTTTGCTTTTGTCGTTATCCGTTGGACTGAGTCCGGCTATCACTTTGGAGCTTGTAAGTATTTTTAAATGTCCCCTGAGTACGCTTTGCAGAGACTCTTGATGTCCCAACTCCTTTCAAAACACGTTAAACTGAAAATATATAAAACTATTATTCTACCAGTTATGTTATATGGATGCGAAACTGGACTCTTACTTTAAGGGAGGAAAGGAGATTACAAGTATTTGAGAATAAAGTACTTAGGAAAATTTTTGGACCAAAGAGAGATGAACAGACAGGTGAATGGAGAAGACTACTTACCAATGAACTACATGGTCTTTATAGGAAGCCAGATATAATAAGAACAGTTAAGTCTCGTAGACTGCGATGGGCAGGACATGTTGCACGTATGGGGAATGAAAGACTTGCATGGAAGCTTCTTGTAGGAAAACCAGAGGGAAAACGCCCAGTTGGTAGACCAAGAATGAGGTGGGAGAATAACATTAACTATGATTTGAGGGAAGTAGATTATACAGGGAATGATTGGAAAGCATTAGCTCAGGATAGGGATGTATGGAGAGCTTATGTCCGCGCGGCCATGAACCTACGGGTTCGATAGTACCAGTGAGTCAGTAAGTAAGTACGCTACTAACGTTCTGCAGGATTAGTCCAATGGAGGAGCTGCCTCCTTATAGCCTTCGGACTTGCTTCCTTATGTTTTATCCCCACGTGGAGGGTTGCCTCTTGCGCCTTCTGCTGTTGAGGACTTCCCAAAAGCAGCATACAACTATTCACCAACAGGAATAAGAAATTTGGGAAGAGCAAAGAAAAGATGGAAAGAGCAGCAATTTGAAGCCGGAACAGGCTAACAAAAAGTCTAAACTGTGACGAAGAAGAAGAAGAAGAAGAAGAAGAAGAAGAAAAAGTTTAACAAATAAAATTGACAATATAAAAAACGACTTGTAAGAACATGTTCAAAGAATACCTTCAGGTAGAATTCCTCAGCTATTACTGAAGTACAAACCAAAAGGACATAGAATTGTTTGACGCCCATTTACTACTCGTAGATGAGAAGATTCACTAAATCTCACTTGCTATGAAAACAGATCAAAAGGCCTAATTTCATGATGTAGAATAATAATAATAATAATAATAATAATAATAATAATAATAATAATAATAATAATAATAATAATAATAATAATAATAATAAAATAATAATAATAAAATAATAATAATAATAATAATAATAATAATAATAAAATAATAATAATAAAATAATAATAATAATAATAATAATAATATTAATAATAATTATAATAATAATACTTATTTATTGTTAACTTAATTATTACCGTACAGGCCACATGGCCTAAAACGAATTTGTTCATGATGATGATGATGATGAACTTAATTATTATTGTTAACAAGGCATTATTTTACAGCTTAATCTGGAAGCGGTAACGCATTGTTAACTGTAACGTGAGGTAGAGAAAACAAAGACGAACAAGGTTTATTTTCTTAAAACCACAAACCATTCGAGTCATTTCTTTAAGCAGCCACATTTGCCAGAGGATCTTAGAAAGCTATTTCCTGAACAAGTCAGTAAATGGGTTTCCCAATTTTTCACACATTTGTTATTTGACACAGCAGTTAACTTACCATTTTCAAGAAGCTCTTCATTCGCTTTAGAAAGTATAATTACCTCGCGCCATATTGAGTCTATTTTCTGGAGGCGGTTCTGCACGCAAAACGTTTTACCATAACAAGCCGGTGCATGTGTTAGCTCTCCAGGCCGTGTCTGCACAAAGGGCTGTCCTAGAAGTGTGCTCTCTTACAGCAGTTGTTACACTTTAAAACCTACAAGGTCGCCAATTTGTCATGTTTTGTCCCGATTTTAATTATTCTTTTCAAACTCAGCATTTCAAAACTACGTTTTCGTGTTATTCATTTCAACTTTTTCATGTCAAAACTCAAGGAAACGAGGGAAATTTCTAAATTCTATGCTGACTCCTAATACAATGATTATATCTTGTGTCAATTGTTATTGTACAGTTTTACATAATAATAGCAATAATAATAATGATCCATCCTTAGTAATTCTGCCCGAGGGCAGGTCTTTCACTGCAGTCAAAAAATTTTCATGCTATGCTGTACAACTTTACTAGGGAATTATAGGTGTGGTAGCTTCCCCAGTAATAATGATATATTTTTTAAAAACAATTATTAGATTTTCAATGTTTATACATCTTTCTGTGTCTAAACTTTTGTTTTCCTTCTCCACTCGTCTCTATCCATCCATTCCATGCCCTCCAGTCCTCTTGTTCTCATTCAAGTTCTTATTTCTTGCATCCACGAGTTTCGAGGTCTTCCTTTTCTTCTTCCAGGTGAACATCATTGCAATGTTTTTCTGGGTAACCTTTCTTCTTGCATTCGTCGTACATGCCCATACCAATTACATGTATTATATCTTATATATATCTCACGTGCGAAGAATGAGCAGAACAAGAATACCACGTCAGATCTTAAATTACCAGCCACCAGGCAAGAGATCTTTGGGCAGACCCTTCAAACGTTGGATTGAGACCGTAACAGACCACTGGGTCTATCACATGAAAGAAAGAAGAAGAAGATATCATATACGATATCATATCGTATAATCTACTATTTAATATCTAATATTCATTTTTTCTCGTATGACAGAATTTCTTATTTTTTCTAATTTTGAACATCTTGCTGCTCTCCTCAAGAAATCCATTTCCATCGACATAAGTTTTTGATGATGATGATGATATAATAATAATAATAATAATAATAATAATAAATATCCTCAACTCGTGTCCAACTCAGGGTCCGGTCGAGGGATGAGTTGAGATGAGATGAAGCCATAGAGGTCTGTGAACTGAAAGGGTGCCGGCCGACCATTCCTGACGCACCGTCACAGGGGCGGATGATCGAAATGAATGAGATAAGTATGTAGAATTGGTGTAATGAAATTTGTGGCAGGGAAAAACGGGAGAAACCCCGAGAAAAACCTGCCCAAGCTCCGTTTTGTCCACCACGAAACCCACATGGAATGGCGAGACTCGATCTCGGGACCCCAGCGGTGATAACATACGTCTAACCGCTGGCGCCATGGAACCGCCAATAATAATAATAATAATAATAATAATAATAATAATAATAATAATAATAATAATAATAATAATAATAATAATAATAATAATAATAATAATAATAATAATAATAATAATAATAATAATAATAATAATAATAATAATAATAATCATCATCATCATCGTCATCATCCGATATCATGGCAGCTGCCGCCGTCTTCCGGAAACCTAACGCCATTCCTCTCTGTCCATCCATTGATCTTCCTCCAATCCTCTGATATTCATAGCTGCTTGTACCCCTTCTATCCAAGTTTTCTTCGGTCTTCCTCTCTTCCTCATTTTCTTTGGGATCCATTCCATAACAATTTTAGGCAATCTTTGCTCTGGCATTATTTTGACATGGTCATACCACTGTAATCGTTCTATAATGTTTATTATGTCCGGCTCCTCTTGCACACTCATAATTTCCTTTATTTCTTTATTTTGTATCTTGTCCATTCAAGATTTTCCAGCTGATCTTCTTAAAACATCCATTTCTGTACTCAAAATTATTTTCATTTTCCTGGTAGGAATTTGCTAAACTTCAGTACCATGTGTTAAAATGCTCTGATATGTTTGTAATTTTCTATTTTTTGTAATATTTGCTCCACCAAACAGAGTTTAAAGCATTTATTGCTTGTTTTGTTTGTGCAATTCTATTTTTAATTTCCACTGTGTTATCGCCTGATTTGTCTAATCATCATCATCATCTTCTTCTTCAAGGTATGGGCCTATTGACCCGTCCCGCTCCCCGGTGCACTATATGCTGCAGGTGCAGGTCGTCTTCCTACATTTCTTCGGCCTAGAGGCCTACAATGAAGCAACTGTTTTTGATAAACGATTATTTGGCATTCTTTGTATATGTTCAAATCAATTACGTTTATTTGTGTGTATTCTCTCGTTTGTATTATAGATTTGTAGTTCATCTCTGATATCTTGACTTCTCTTTTGATCTCTTAGAGATACACCTGCAACTGATATGAGAAATCTCATTTCTATTATCTCAATTTTATTTTTATCAGAGATCGTTAAAGGCCAAGTCTCAGACCCGAATTTTGTTCCTAAATAAGTGCATTCAATACTAGGTTTTAGTTCTTCTCCATTGTTGAAATTTATATTTTGCATTTCTTCTCCTATACACAGATATTTAGTTTTCTCTATATTTATATAAAGTCCTCATTTTTTAAATTCTTCTTTTAGTAAAATAATAATAATAATAATAATAATAATAATAATAATAATAATAATAATAATAATAATATACCTAATAATAACAATAATCTAATAATAATAATAATAATAATAGTAGTAATAATAATGTTAGGAGTTAATAGACTGGATCACCAAAGGAACACAATTATCAGAGGAAAACTTGGAGTAACAATTTTAAATGAAGATATACAAAGATACCAACAAGAATGGAAAAAATCATCTGAGGAGAATGGCAAGAAATAGACTTCCAAAATTGGCATTCCAATATACCCCAACTGGACTTAGGGACCAAGGAAGACCAAAACATCGGTGGAAAGATCAAGACCATCTTCGCTAGGTTTACCGTACAGGCCACATGGCCTAAAACGAATTTGTTCATGATGATGATGATAATAATAATAATAATAATAGTAATAATAACAAGAATCAAATAATAATAATGAAATAATATCAATAAAATAATAATAATAATAACAATAATAATAATAATAATTAATAAACGAAAAAGGATACTTGATGTAGGCTTATTATTGTCGGTGTCGGGTATCGAATCTGAGACGTTGTAAGAGAACACAGCTGGAGAGTTTGGGTGGTGTACAACTTCATTTTATTGAGCCATATGTTGTGTTAACGGTTACTATGTCCTTCGTCATGCCTCGTGTTTATAACATTGGAGTTTTATTATCTAGTTCTTCGCAGACCAAAAAATGTTTTCCTACTCTTCCGGTCCGTGAGTGACCTTAAGGTTCTGAGGGTTGGACCAACTTGTAGTTCTAAATTAATTACTTCTTACTTATCACCTGTTAATTGAACTAGTATTCTGCCGTAGTGCAACAACGTTTTAAAGCAAAAACACCTGAATCAAGTAATTCACCGGCACTATATAACGTGTAGGTACTGTAGGGGCCTACATTGTCGCGCGGACATAAGACCTCTATACATCCCTATCTAAGCTAATTTTTTCAATCATCCAATGTATAGTCAACTTTTCTCAAATCGTGGTTAATGTTATTCTTTTGTCTCATTCTTTATCTACCAACTGGGCGCTTTTCTTCTGGTTTTCCTACAAGAAGCTTCAATGCCACTCGTTTATT